>JASANG010001733.1:0-398168 GCA_030248215.1 Enoplolaimus lenunculus
GGGACTCCCTTAAGATGTGGTTTTGATATAGGGTTTTATTTTTAGTTTTAGTTTTTAGTTTGAAATAGGTTTAAGTGTGGCATAGCCACCTACATTGACTGTTGGACGAATGAGGATGTTGGTCGAGTGAGAACAATATGAGGAGAGTACGTGTATCGGAATGGTTAACGTTTTCTATTTTGTCACGAAAACTGTTGACGTCTATGGTTTTAGGGTACTTTTGAAATTATAACGGAAATTCATATTGTCCTGAAGGAATTCAACTTAAAAATGTTTTATTGTTCTTTAACTCATACAGTTTCTCATTAAAAAATTTTAAAAACAGTTGAAATTAATTTTTCATTACTGCTGTCAGTTCTTGCAATAAATGAAGTTCTTAAGTATATTTCTCGACACTTTGAGGCAGCTAAAATGGTGCTCACTCTCAGCTGAGTTAATACCAAGTTTTCTTTGAGTTAAGACCAATATTTTTTTCATCTAGTTTGTCAAATTTTGTGTAGATATATCTGAAATAGACGGGATTTGTTAATCGATTTATTCCTTATCTGCCGACGACAAAAATAACACTGGAAGCCGAAGAAGAGCCCAGCGTGGAGACAAAAATCAAGTTTAAAAATACCAAGTTATAGAGTGTAAACGGATTATAAAATAGCGAAATGGAAACGGATAGCGGTGAAAATAACGCAAACGAAAAATGGATTTTGAAGTCAAACAAAATTTATGCTTCTGCCAATGCAATTGAGGCATGCAAATATTTACAGGGTTTTCAAAAATATGGAACAAAAATAGCGGATGCTGGGAAAACATTTAGAATGAAGCTTCGTTAATTTTTTCCATATCGAACCATTGCAGCACATCTGTAATTAAATAGTGCGAGATATATTTTCGTGATTTATAACTAATTTTGATCATTAACATAACGGAATTTGTAGAATTCCTTTAACGGAAACAAACACCGATTTTTTACAGAAAACGGAAACGAAAACGGATATCTGGTTACACTCTGCCAAGATTCAAACGAAAATTTGTTTGAGCATATATATTCAGTGCGACAACATGCGTTTGGCTTCTCGCGCGTTATCTCGCTCGATTTTCTGTATTAATTGGAAGTCACGTGGCGCATGCTTCCACTCGGTCAACGTCACTTTACAATCAAACAAACATGCGTTTAGTGTTTTGCGTTTTCTGCAGCATCGCACGACGAGATCGCGCTGAAAAGTTGCCCAACGTTTCACCCAAAGTATCCAGCGATGTCGCCAATGACGTGGGGCCGCTTTTGGCACGCGATTGCACAGCGGGTGAGTTGTTTCTGTTGAGTCGAGCCCTATCTGGCAGCGGTGACCCCGGCAAAGAGCTAATATAACTAGGAAGCGTGGCTTGTCTTGCTTGAGTGAGAATCGACTTTGGATTATATTGAAAATAGTTTCCACCCTGGACGGTTTCAGCGTGATATGTTTCGTTTGGTAACCCGTGATATGACTGGTACGGACCGTTTTTGTAGTACCTTGAGCGCGCAGCTGGTCCGTGTTGAGAATTATCGACACAACTTGCGCTTGACTGGTGCAAGTAATCTTGTTGATGCCAGGATACGGTGTCTGTCGCGTACTGCGCTGCTTCGGCGTTTCTTTGATCGTCTGAATACGCAAATTACGTTTCGGTTCTCCTGCGCTTTGACCGCGCGGTTTTGGTCAAAATTCTGCATTTTTACAAAAAATGTTGGCAAAAAATTTATAAGCTTGATTTCTGAATATGCCACTGTCGATTGTATAGTGGCTCCTATCATAATTTGTAATCACGCGGTAAGTCTAGTTACTAATTTTGATCGAACTGTTGAACGTAAGCTGTCTCCCCCCGCCTTTTTTTCTTCACCATCTTTTCCTTTTTTTTCTTTCTTTTCCTTCTTTTTATTTTTTTTATCCATATATTAAGCAGATTACCTACTTGTTTGTCAAAACGAGTAGTCGTTCATACTTTTCAAACAGAGCATAATACGGGGTTCATGCATTTGATGTCATTTAAGTGTTCGTAATTGCAAACAGTCAACCAAATGTAATTATTGGCTCTAATATGAAAACACGGCGGTCCTACCCAGACAATGTCAAATATTATATATATGTATCTATATATAAATATTGTAGTGGCTGCATGCAAGTTGGTATGAGTTGAAACACTGATTGCTCTGTTTGTCTAGAAACGAGTAATTTGGGGTACATTTGAAGTTATGTTCAGAATGTGGTTTGTAGAAAATGTATGGGGGAGTCTACATTGTGTTTGAAGTATGGCACAACAGCGGTTACATGTGCTAGGCTGAATTTTGTGATTATTAAAGCGGCATTTCGGAAGCTCTGGCAGTTTATTTGTTTACCAACGGCATCTCTCGGGGTTTTTTGGGGTTTTACTAATGACACTCAGCGGACGTGCAGGATTTCTGTGTGAAGCCTACTTGTTAAGCACTGGGGGAGGAATTATTGCATATGTCATGACGTAACGAATCATAAAAATACCTGAAATGCAAAACAGGTACCGATTTTTGCAGAAAAAGGAAATCCGGTTATACTTGGTATATACTGCTTAACTTACACATATTGTAATCAGGCTGAGGGACTTGGCTGTCAAACAGTATATCGGGATGACTGTCATATACATTCGAGTTGATTTGTTGGTTATTTGTCCAATTTTCATATTTACAATTGACCGGTTGTGAGCCATTGTACCCGGATTCTGATTGGTCAGCCATGACGTCATCGTTTGACTCAAAAACCCGCTGTTGTGGTTTTATTTTACGCTGTGGTGCTGGTGATATCGAAACTGCGTCGCTGTGAGTCGGTGACTGGCGTTGCACACTTTTTTGAGATTCAAACGAATCTTAAATTTACTCGATTGAAAATTTTTGTTAATATTAAAACTGTGCACATTTCGATGTATAAAACTGCCGTGTCCCAAACAGCTATTTGCCTCAGTGGGCAACTGGGACGTCCAAATGGCATTTGCTGTTCGGAGAAGCCCTGGCAGCTACTTGAATTCAAATTGCTTTTGATTGCAGGATTGCATATACAGACCAAACAGCTACTGAAATGCAAAGTGATGGTGATTCGTTATTCAGGCTAGACAGTATTCAAGAAAACTGACTTGCACAATAATCATTTGGCGTCACCAAACAATTACTATGCAAGTCAGTTTTCTCGGATATAGTCAAACCTGAGCAACCAGTCAAAATTAGCCTGCATCTCAGTAGTTGCTTGGGCTGCTCCCAACAGCAATTGTCGATTGGGACGTTCCAGTTGCCAACTCGGCCAAATATCTGTTCGGGGCACCACATATGAGATAAAGTAGCCCATTTGAATGGATATTTTGACCTAAGCGACAAAATCACAGATAATATAAACATTAAAATTACTTATGTTCAAGCTCTGGTGGAGTAATTACACCTTGTTCCAGAAGCGAAACGTTGATCCCTTGGTGGACTTTATGGTCTAAATTAAAAATCTTAATACCAAATGAGCGTATCTATATCATTTTACCATTTCACGTTTTGACACAAAAACTAAATTTAATTCAAACGTCCACTTTTGAACTTAATAAACTTAACAATAACCTAGAAAAACATGAGTTAATAGATTTTTTAAATTTAATTTAAACTATGATCCAGTATTGTACATTTTGTTCAATTTGAGTTTGATGCCATTTTAGAAATAAATCTAACGTTACTTGAACTATGTCAGATTAAACGCGTGTAACAATTTTTGTAGAAGGTCTTATACATTGTGCATAGATTAGAAATCTTGTTTAATCCAAATCTATAATGTACAGACGGTCATTAAAATAGATAAACCTATTAATAGGCCACCACACCTTGCCCGCGTGGACTGGCAGAGCTAGCTGTGTGATTATCAGCTCCGAGAATAGCTGCAGATCCTGTTGCTGAAGAATAGTTTACGCTTAACGTAGAGCATTTTGCTGCGATTGAAAGCTGATAATGATGCAGTTCTTTTTCGAGTTGCAAATTTTCAGCTTGCAACGCTTGAATTTCACGCCTAAATTTAGAAACGCAAAACTTAAACAATATTTGGTTTAAAATGTAGCTCTTGAGTCACAAAAAGGCATCGATATTGACCAATGTTAACTGTACGAACATGCGTACACTAAGACTAAGCGTAAACCAACCCCTAAACCTAAACCTAACGTAAGCGGAAGCCAAAACATAAGCGTAACCCTAAGCCTTAACCTCTCAGTCTTCAAGGTCCGCAGTCCATTTGTCTCCCAGTGGGTAGCTTCTTAATATATGTGTACCTATATATCAGGGTACGACCGGATATTAAGCTCCGGCTCCGGTTCCGCCCATAACTTGACATACGGTTCCGGCTTCGGTATTTTAAATTGCCGAATATTTTTTATAAATTTTGGCTAATGTAAAGAACAGGGGCGGAATTGCATTATAAGCATATTCGTAAACCTAATCCTAAGACTAAGCTTAAGCCTAAGGGTAAGAATGAGCATATTTCTAAGAATAAGCCTAAGCCTAAGGATAAGCCAATCAAAAAATAGTCTAAAGCTTAAGTTTACTCATTTCTAGGCTTACTGCCGCAAAACTTAATGACTTAATGTCAGACCTGCACATATTTTTTCTAACATCCATGCATTTTCGTGACTCAATAAACCAAGGCCAAGACCTGCCAAATACCGAGTCTTGTCGAGACCGAGACTCCCATCCCCGATCCTAAGGCACCTTTATTTGATGTACTTAGGAAAATCTGGATACACTTAAAAATATCATGGTCCAAACAAATATTGCAACTAAACGCAACGCTACACAAACAGAATGTCGTAAGGTGTTAAAAATTCATCGGGCTGAAATATTAAGCTTGTTACGTAAAGCCTTTAGATAGCTCAGGTCATGGAAGAAAGGATTGTTAGCTACGTTCTGATATTTGAATACCATTTAGTATTAGATGTGGATTAACTATCCGGCTCCGGCTCTGGCATTTTTTGGTATCCGGTCACACCCTGATATATAATATTTATAATTGCTTGATATTTTTAGTTCTTTAAAATTAAAAAGCTATTTTTGCATATTTGTATGCTTTTCATTTAATTTGACAAAAATTTCAACTGTTTACCATATAACTGCACTGGTTACAGTGAACTGTTCTATACTGGCAACATGTAAAACATTTCGAACAATAGTTTATTTGGTTCAAATATACGTACATTACGTCGAATTTTATTTTCATGGGTTTCTAAAAAACTTTAATCTCAATCTCTTACGACAGCACGTGCCCGCTAAATAACTATAATTTGAGTGCTGCGAAAATGTCTTATGTCTTGTGATTTCAGCCTCGGTATAACTACGATACCTTACCGACAGTTGGAATTCAGAAACAAAACAACGCTTATTTTGAATCTTTTTTCCTGGTTCCCCAAATATTGCTACAGCACTCAAAAAATTTAATCAACTGGCTGACTACAATTTTGCAACGCCATTTTGCCCAATTTTAATTAAGAGGCGTAAACAGAATGCTTTACAAAGCCGTTATGTTTGCCTAAAAGAAAAAATTATCTAAATCCTTAACTTGCATCTCTATATAATGCAGACACATGGTACGCCCCAAAAAAAGTAACACGGCCCACAATTTTAGACTGACCTCATTTGATACAAATGACGTTTAAAAAAATCATCGTACACATGATATCCTGGATGCAGTAGCAAATACGAATCACGCCATTCGATGTGTAAAGTAATTTTGTCATCTTCAGGATCGACAACAGGGTAGTCAGTTTTGTTTCTGAGCTGTAAATTTTAGCATGAAACCAAAGTGTGAATTTATGAGCATAGGGTTTCGGGTGTGGTATGCAAATCAAGAGCTGGATTTTGTGTGGTTAAATCGAAGGGCAAATTTGAGCCAGAACCAAATAGTGCAGTGAAGACAACGAATCCGGTCGAATTTGAATATACTTAATAGCTTTGTCACTTAGTTCTGAAACACCCGGCTCGTGTATTTATTTAACAGTTACTGTTTGTACCCGATGTTTAGTGTTATTGTTTGGTTTCTGTTTATTTCGTTTTACTTTTCAAACGTCAAACGTTAGAAACGCCTCCACCGAGGTTTAATACAAAACCTTAGACAAAAAATTTTCAAAAACATTGGTTGCGAACTAACAAACAAATGCCCAATGACATGTTTATTGCCAGAAATACCTGGTTTATATATAGTGCAATGACTAAGTTTTGCATCAGCCATACTTTATCTGTGTTTACTACTCCTACGACATCGTGTTTTCATAATGATTGCCTTATTGTCACGTCTCAGTTGTATTCGTCAGCATGTGAAAGCTTCCTACACATTTGTCAGTACTGAATGTCGATTTTCAGCTGAAGCCGGCATCTGCGGAAGACCCTCAATTGCACCCCTATATAGATGATTTAGCTACCTTGTTCCATATTCTCAAATGCAAATAGCATCTAACATCAGCTAGCGATAGGTTTTAAACCTGACGAACCTCTGAAATTGCTTATCTCAAAATTGGTACAGATGTAGAAAAATCAAATGCTAAAAATGTGCTGATTTTCGAACTTCACCATGCGTTGGTCGAAAGTTACAAGAACGATGACCAACTGGTGATAGGTGCTACACACATTTGAGAATACAGGCCCTTGTGTCAACGATGAAATGCTTAGTTACATTTTCGTTTATGCGGTTCCAAGCGCAGATACTAACGTTGATTGACAGCCATATAAATTTGCTATACCTGTTCCGGTGTATATCCTGTATCAATGATGATTGGTGTTGCGTTTTCAGATTCGCAACGACTGAAATATTTTTCGAATATTGCCGTAGTTTTGTCAGCAGAGCCAGGTCTAGCCAAGACTGGCATACCTTGGGTCGCCGCCAAACCTGCGTACACAATACGAACGCTCCAACTTAGATATCGTGCATAGTTTGGAGGAAGTTTGAGAACGTCAGAGTATCGCAGTGCCAGTCGTAAATTCGAGTTGGTAATTGAATGAGGCTGAAATAACAAATCTGTGATGCAATTAACCTTTTTGGAGATTTTGTACTGCGCATACCCGAAACAATTGTTAAACGCAGCACGTTATGTATTTTATTACGCGTACACTGTTTACACTTAGTTCCTCATAGTGTTTCATTTAGGCATATGCTTTGACAAGGATATAATCGTTCAATGACCGTTTCCAGGTTGAAGGGGTTATGTTCTTCATTTCTAACTTTAACCCCTTCATCACATAGGGTTGACTATGTGCAACTCAGCGCAGTGTATATACGTTAAATAGTATATATTGCACAGTGTTTAAAAATTGCAAGACATACAATATACAAATCACACAAACAAAAAAAAAAAAAAAAAATAAGAAGAAAATTTATTACCTTATGTAGACTGGATGAAAAAAACGAAAACATAGTACTAAATCACCACAAGACGTGAGAGCCCCCTCGGGCTCAAGCGTCAAGCTCCTATAGCTGAATGGTGATGGTAAACGCCTACCACTCTAGTCATTGGAGTTCGAATCCTAGCATAAAAGTACGTCTCAGATGATATAGAAATTATTCATGTGAGAAAGGGTTAATTTTGCCTGTTTGTTTTTATGACCGCTCTCAGGCGGTGACCTTTGTTTTCGGTGGCGGAAATTTAGAAAGGGACAACTCTTGTAAATATATAACAAAGTTTAACGAAATCTGCTATGATAGCTATATTTTGCACAAAACGATCTTACCAAGCAGTTTTCTTAATGGTTTTTCGAATGATGTAAAAATCAAAATTTTATACGGTTTCAAAGGGGAACCTTATGGCCTCAGAAACTGACTATGCAAATATTGTCCAAATCCGAGCGTTTTTCAGCAAACTCTAGTTGAGATAACTTGCTGCTTGACCCTATATTTGGTGTTCACTCAAATGCCTGGTTATTTAAAATTCGATAGCCGACAGATAGATAAAGTATAAAAATCCGTTCAACTAACATCATTATTTTTAGCGTCAACTGCTTGTCGAATGTTCCACGATTGCCGGTCACGGTCTCTGAACGTAGCAGTGGCTCCAGTTGTAGCGTCATCGCGAAACAGTTTCCCACTGTAAGATTCGGTTTCGTTGGTTTCATATTCTTTACAAACGTTTGCAGGCAACGGTATTTTCACGCGCGATACATACGAAACACGAATAAGTTCAACTCGTAACAGTAAATGATTTTTGCGAACCAATTTGGTCCACGACTGGTCGAACCTCCATCCTTCGGTGTAACCACTAAAGTCGACAATATTTGATTTCAGAGGAGATTTGATACAAACGGCGCCCAGCTCTGCATCCGGATTGCTACCAAGTTTCCCTGCCGTCTTACTACTCAGTGAACCTTTCGGTGGTTTTGCGAGCACAATTTTGTACTCAATCCTGCACAACATATCACACCGCGAGACGCGTCGAATTTGAATCAAATGTCGCCCTTTTTTGTCGCTGCTACTAGCCGTGTCATCAAAGCCGCTACGCACACCTGTTACCGTTTCAGTCGCGTGATTTGGACAAAAATTAATCAGCCAATCGATGTCGCCAAACCGAAACACTGCAGATTCGACGCGATCTTTCGATTTTGGAACACCAGTTTCGCTGCCATACCTGTTGTTATGCATCATTTTTCGCCGAGATTTTGGTGTTAGTTGTTCATGTGTTGATTCTTCGCTCATCATGTACCGTTCACCGTCTACAGATTGACTATTTTGACCCATCGAACCCAATTCGAGCGCTACTGCAATCGGTTGTTGAAATAGCACCAAAGGATTCTTCAAGGTTAGCTCGAATAGAAATTGGCGAGCTAAACTAACACCAGTGTGTACGGTTGGGTTTGAGGTGCCCGTAGGATTGGTCGACGCCACCGTGGTGCTAGTTGCCGGAGCGGAAGCTGCCACAGATTGCATTCCAAACGTTCGCCCAATCATTTCGTCGCATGTAACAAAATTGGCGAGTCTAAAACTACAGCAGGGCGTGCTCGAGCTCTCGCCATCGTCAGCAACGCCTCCGTGTAAAATCAGCCCTGTCACAGTTGAAGTTTCGTTTTTGGTGTACGATTCTGGATTGATTAGGCAAAACGATGCGTCTAACCGAACACTGATTTCAGGTGAATTACTGGTCAACCAGAGCCTTGGCGTCAAATGTCGTGCTACCCGTTCAAAGCTTACCCGCCATCGTAGGCCGGAATATTCAAATTCTCGAGATTGAATTTCAGGCGCAGAATTTAAAGGCTCGCCGGACCCTATGTCTGAGTTTGTGGCCGATCCTTGGTCAACATATTTTGCTCCGCCATATTCTGGCTCCCCGAGTACAATATCAGGCAAAATGAACGTAAACGTTTGCGTATGCAGCGTGTCATGATGAGCAACCATACGAAATAGTTGAGCCATTTGTAAACTTTTCTTACAATTTAAACGGTTTGCCGCATACTAAATCTTAAATTATTTTGAACCAGATTTTATTGAGGAAATTTTAAATTATTTTGAACCAGTTTTTATTGCGGAGATGTTAAATTATTTTGAACCAGATTTTATTGAGGAAATGTTAAATTATTTTTAGCCAGTTTTTAGTGAGGAAATGTTAAATTATTTTGAACCAGTTTTTATAGAGGAAATCTTTAATTATTTTGAACCAGTTTTTATTGAAGAAATCTTAAATTATTTTGAACCAGTTTCTATTGAGGAACGCGTACACACTTTATCAGCTAAACATGATTTCTGAAAAACAATTGGGCGACTCTACTGACAGATTGTACCGGGATTCCATCCGAGCCACGCCCCCCAACAGGACTCAAAACCAAGATTTTCTGACACTAAAATTACGTTTGACTACATGTTCGCTTTGTCTGCGAGCTTTTTTCAGCTTGATCTGGATCGGAAATTTGGCGACTGAAGAAAAGTTCGACTTATAAATATCACATTACCGTTAATTTGGCAATGAAAGCTATAATGCATCTTGGATCTCAAACCAAGCGAGTGCTAAATAAAATCAATCCTTAGCGAAAACCGATATTTCAACAACCTTTAGTTTTCATGAGTACAAAATTAAATCTATCAGTCAAATGGAAATATTCCTAATCAAAAAATGGCACGCAAATAAAAAACATTCGATTAGCAAGTCTAGACAAGACAACTAGACGCGTTTGCTAAATTTCGCATTGTATTAACCCAACTGTGAAACACGTACTGGAAAAATATCCGGTACGGTGTGCGAATATAACTGCTAAATATATATCTCCGGATTAAAGAAATTAAATTAATTGCAAATATTTTTTTCAAATATTACGTCGTCCACTTTAATTTGCGCCCTCGTTGTAGAAATCGAAAGCACCTTTTTCCCACTTGATTTTGAAAAAAGACTACAAGTTGAAAATTGAATTTGAAAACAGTTTCAATTTCCTACATTGATAAAGATCTTTGGGCTTCAATTTACTATTTGCGAAAAAACTTATAGATAAAAAGAAATTGAGACAGTTAGTGAATTCTATTTCTCTTTTGACATCGAATTTTGATCGCCAGATGGAAATTGAAAGCATTACAAAACTGTTGCATTCAAAATAATATTGTTTCCGATTTAATACTTTCATATATGATATATACCACTGAAAAAGCACGAAATCTTAGCTGTTTGATGGATTTCAGTAATGCGCCGTTCACAATATAAAGAGCCTAAGCCTATGCCAAGCAAAAAAAATTAGTCTAAAGCTTAAGCTTATATTCTATTCTAGTCCCACGAAAAACGTCACGCCACTGATCTTTAAATGGGTCAAAAGCCTAAAACTAACTTAGACTATGCCTAAGCCTAACCATCCTAAAACTAGCTCAAACTGAGCCTAAGACTAAAGTTTAACCCTCCCACCACTCAAATTTTAAACGAACACTTCTCTTTGAAAAATTTCAATTTTCCTCTAAAATGCCACAATTTTTGCAATGCATTAACAACCCTAGGTTGACGCGTGTCGTCCACACATATAAATAATGTGTGTTGTTACAAACATATAGATGGTAAATTTTGCGTTAACCCTACTATAACTCGTGTCACACAGTGCTCTGTGACACGCGTTAGGGTAGGGTTGACAGAAAAAAGTGTTAGGGTAGGGTTAATGCGTGACAAGTTTAAAATTTGTCACGCGTTAACCCTACCGTATGACAGTTTTTGTGGCAAGGGGAAAATTTTATATTGTGAACGGCGCATAATTTCAGTACACTTTTTACACTTGTCACAAAAGAAGTTTCCACAAAATTAAAGAATGTTCCATTTCTTCTTTTTAAGGAATAATTACATTAACTTCAGCCTGATATGAAAAATTCACACGCCTGCCTTTCTCTGCTATTGCAAAGCAAAACAAGCCTTCACAATCGGAACATAATCCCGAAAAACATGCTTAATAAGTTTTTTCTTTTTATATACGGCTCATTTTCTGAGTTGCTTAAAGCATCTATCACCAGTTAGCAATAGGTTTTGAAACAAGCGAGACTACGTCAGCTTAATCAATCAATCTGAGCTCACAAGTAGAAACAATCAAATTCAAATAACGTGTCAATTTTCACATTTTCCAAGCACTTGACTGGCTGGTTCGGAATATATATACTACCTATCGTTATAGTTGGCGTAATGTGCTACATATATACATTTGAGAATATGGCCAAAGATGTATGAATAAAGTTCTAACTACTACACTTGGCACATTAAACTGTTCACTTATTAACGTATGGTAGGAGCTGAAAAGTTTCAAAAAATTTTCAAACTAAAGATGGTTAGAAAATATCTTACTCGCGATGTCAAAAACAGCTGTGATATTTATTAATTAATGCCACGGGTAATAGTTAAAGCTTAACGTCCATAAAGCAGTGACCTGAATAAGAGGGGGGACTGGTATTTATTTGGCCTCTCCAGAGGGAACCCCCAGTAGGTTTATTTGTCTTGTGTTAATAGCTTGAGCGATAATACAAGGTTATACTTAGGAATGCAGTTTCAAAATTTAAGTACGCTTTAAAGTTTCGAACTCAAATTATTTGGTCCTGGAGACATTTATGCGCTACAATTAGGGTTAATTGACATTTATGGACTCTAATTAGGGTTTCGGGAGTCTATACGCTTACGGACTCTTATTAGGGATACGGACTCCAATTGATCCGGACTCAAAATGGAGACCCTCTCTTATTACCCCTCCCCCTTTTATTCGGGTCAATACAGTACACATTTTAAACTCACACCGCTAATGCAATTTCCACAATATCATGCGTACACCAGGTGACTCTTGAGGGGGAAGTGCGCAGCGCACTTTGCATAATACATTCCGGTACTCAGCGAACACAATTGTTCGTTGAATTCTTTATTTTGGAGAGGTGTTCTTATTCCTTATAAAGTGTTCGATAATCGCATAAAAGAAAAAAGAATCTTTTAAGAAAATTTTCAAAACCAAAACGTGAAAAACTTTGCTGTACATACGATATTAACCAAGTTGTAGGTTACTAATAGAATGTTGGGTTATTGTACATGCAAAATAATATATTTCTGATATTTAAGAAAAAATGTTTTAAATTTAACAAATATGGTGACACTATACTCGTCGTGTGGCGCCGTCCGTCGCCGTGAGTTATCGTACGTAAATTATAACACGGACGGCGCCGTACTGGTAACGCACGGCGCCGGACGTCAATGAAAGTACAGCACCACCTTTATTATTAGCAAGGTCTACTTGAAAACTATTTCTGTTCTAACAGTTAAACTTTCGAAAAAAATTTTGAAACGAATCCAGAATATAATCGTATTACGGAAACAAATAAACGTTTTTCAGTTATTTTTAGAAAATCGTCCTAAACATCAGAAAGACTTTTCATTTTTGTCGCTGAAAACACTTTCCTGAATAAGTTTTTGTTTGTACTTACACTTCCCTTCTCAGTATCATGGTTAGGCACAGATTTTGGTAAAGGCTTACATTAAGTGTTAATAAATTTGTTTAACTGATTTTTATTTTTGTTGCTTTTGTTGCAAATTTTAGTTTATTATAGTCCTCAATTGTGGGCAAAAAATATGCCTGCTAAAAAGATCAAATGACTACTTAGTTTTAACGAGAGACAACAAGGATAACTGAAGTTGCGGTTTGAAATAATTCTCACAAAAACTTCTTGTCTTCTCGTGCTTGCGGTATTGCCATAAAATTCGTCTTTCGTGACTAAAGGTCGTTCTAATTGTTAATAAAATTAATAATACCAGTTCAAATGAAGCACTAGACTTATGCTCTTTTTGTTTTTAGCAATTATTTATGATGCTGTTATGAGACCTAGGTTTATCCGTGACCGGAAACTTGCAAATGTTGTTTTAAAAGCAATTTCTAATATTTAAAAAAATTTAATTAGCTGCTATGCTATCATGCTTGTGGCCCATGTTACTTTAAGGGACGTCCAGGTTTCCGGTGGGTCTTTAAAATAGTAGGTTTAGATTCTAGATTACATTTTTTTGCTTAGGCTTAGGCTTAGGACCTCATTTTTACAACGCTTAGGCTTAGGCTTAGGCTTAGGAATACGCTTAATCTGCTGTTACGCCCCTTAAAGTAACATTGGCCCAATTCTGCCAATGTTACTTTTAGGGCCGTAACAGTAGATTAAGCGTACTTCTAAGCCTAAGCCTAAGCGTTGCAAAAGTGTATTCCTAAACCTAAGCCCAAGCATAAGCCTAAGCCTAAGCCCAAGCATAAACCTAAGCCTAAGCAAAAAATGTCTAGAATGCAAGCCGACTCTTTTACAGACCAACCAGAAACCGGAACGGCGCTCAAAGTAACATGGGCCCACAACTCAGTCAATAAGAATGATGCTGAATTTGCTAATTTCAGCACTAATCTGCTAACTGATGTCAAAAATTGATTTAAAACATGTTTTTGATAAATCTCACCAATTAAAAAGCTTTCAGTATAGTCTTGAATTTCCAAACACACAGAATGTCACATTTTGTACAAAAACGGTAAAAAATTTTTGCTAATAAAACTGCCGGCCGGAACCTTCCGCAATAAATTCAGTCAGATAAAAGTAATTCAATTTTCAGCCGCAACGGAACGCAATTCTCGGTAGTATCATAATATATAGCAAAAACAAAATGCCCGCCTTGGAAGCATACTGCACTACAAGGTTGACTATAATATTGTATAAAATACATAACATAGCAACCCTTCTAGCGATGCCTAAAATACTAATAATAACTGCGCGGCCAAAACAACATAACATCACATGTATCATAGTGTATCAATGACATTGTACATTGAATTGACCATAATATGTTCCCGTGCAGAGATTCAATCTTTAAAGCCGGCAATGGGTTCACCGTATTCGAACTCCAATTTGACCTCATCGAAAATTGTTTTTGACTTTAACAAATGTATTTTAATGGGAAATTTTTCAGTAAGTATCTATAACCCTCTCACTCATAGAGTATACTATGGGCAACTAAATACAATAATATACGAGCAATATAGACACTGTGAGCAGTGTTGAACAATTGTAACATATATGCGCAGAGCAAAATCTCCACAAGACGTGAGAGGCCCCTTAGGCTCGAGCGTCAAGCTCCTATAGCTCAGTGGTCATCGTAAACGCCTTTCACCCGTGAGACTTCGGTTAGAATCTTACCTTCACGATACTTCTCATTTGAAATTGAAAATATTCATGTGAAAAAGGGTTAAAAGCCAATATTCGAGCCGAGTTTTCGGTACCCGGGAAGCCAATTGAAAAATTTCTGAGGACGCCACTGTCAGAATATTATAGAATGCAAGAAATTTGGTAGTGAACTTGCACATGACATATGCAGAGCCAAAAAATAAATTGTACAACCATAATCTCGCATAAATCTTTCAGAAACCGGATATCAGTGATACCAGTAAGCTGATTTTAATTAATACAAACACTTTTTAGGTTTGTGTATACCACACAGTTAAACACCAACCTACCAGGCCAAAGGTTATTTTGGTTTTAGGCAAAATCTTTTTATACGCAGTAAACATTTTGCTGGTAAATGATACTTTATAGATGGTAAACTGAAAATTTTTCGCTTAACCATGAATATTTTCTATTTCCCCTGAGACCTACTCTTATGCTAGGATTCGAACTCCATTGACTGGAGAAGGAGGCGTATACCATCACCACTCAGCAATAGGAGCTTGACGCTCCAGCCCGAGGGGGCTCTCACGTCTTGTGGTGATTTAGTACTATGTATACGTGTTACAATTGTGAAACACGGTGCTATATATATTATTTAACGTATTTATACTGGTTGAGTTGCCTATAGGCAACTCAATGTGAGAAGGGGTTATAGATAGTAAACTGAAAATTTTTCGCTTAGTAATTTTTATCACGACAAAGCGCAATGTTATAATATCTTTCTAACCGTTCGAAAACGGCTACTGATTGTTGAATGTCCGCCAGTGGCGATAATGAAAAATTTCTTTTTTCCTAAACCAGGGCAGGGTAAATTTATTTTAAACATTTCCACCTCCTGACATCCCTGATTGCGAACCACAGTGATATGTTTGATCTTTTTGTCTCCTTGATTGTTTATCGCATTAAGATATAAACGAACCATTGCCATTATGGCTATAAAAATAGCAGACTCGACGAGCCAGGGCGAAGGCCTGACATACCTTCATATAATAAAGCGTGTCATGTATATATTATTCATTACTCCTTTTAATATATAGGCGGAACAAGGTCTTGTACTTTTAATGTTTTAGAAGTTAAAAATTTCAACCCATGCGTAGCTGTGAGCGGTCACAGTAGTATAAGCAAAATTCCTAAACTTAAACCTAAGCCTAAGCAAAATGCAGGCCCGAGGGAAAACGCTCAGCCCCTCAACTAAACATGGGCGAAAATTTCAAAGGCGTTTTTGGTAAAATTAATAATTTGTATTCAGTGGGACAAAACTGTTTTATTTTTTTCTGATTTAAGCACACGTGGTTCTAGCATTAACAGCTGACTAACGGTAAACGAACAGTAAACCTAAAAGAACGACATAATTGAGGTTTAAAAGTATTTAAAAATTTTAGAAAAAATATCCATGAAGTGAACAGGAAGCCAACTCAAAAACTGTCATTAAAAGCTGCGAAATAATTGTGTTTAGAAATACTGAAGCAGAAACCTTATACATCGCGCTGTGATTTTTGATACAAAATAACTGCAATTAGCTGAGGACTGGTTGCTAGCAATAGTCTGTGCAGTTAAATAACTTTGGCATCTATTAGTAGTTGCTTAAATAATAACAATAATAATAATAACAAGTAATAATAATAATAATAATATAATAATAATAATAATAATAATAATAATAATAATAATAATAATAATGACTTTCAAACCAATAGAATTTAGATATAATAACCCTAGTGCTGGCTTCTACGTTAATGTTTAAATATTAAAGAAAGTTAAGTCGCCATGTAGTCATAAAAAGTATCCCCGTAGTAGGCCCGTAGCCAGAGGGTGTCAGGAGGGCTCATTCCCCTGAAAGAATTTTGCCATCCTCTCTAGAAAATTTTCCACCTTGCTTGCAAGTCATCGAAAACGCTTGTATGGCTCCTCCTGAAAAATTTTAGCCCCCTTAAAAGGGTGAACTGGTTATGGATGCGCCCTGTAGTGCGTAATTTGGCCCTACGTTAGGTCACTTTTACAAAACAAAAGTAATTGTGTGAACGTAGTTATAATGAAAATGAACCATGTCATAATTATAGGGCCTGGGGGACTAGGCCTATTCCTAATTCTAAGCCTAAAACTAAGCTAAAGCTTGTTAACTGTAAGCCTAAAACATAGAGGCCAATCTTAAGCCTAAGTCTAAGCTACTCAGTGTGTGAATCTCCTAGCGTCCATGACTTCCAGTTGGCAAGACCCTATGAAATTATAGGCCATGTATAGAATAGGGCCGGAACAGTAGTATAAGCATATTCCTAAGCCCAAGCCTAAGTCCAAGCCTAAGCCTAAGCTAACATACGTCATGAAAACTATCGGTTTGTACGCTATTTTTTTGTCTCTAATGGAGCTGAGTGGACGCAATATATTTCCTGAAGACATGGGCACACCAACTCATCCATAAACGATAGCTTACCTACTAAGTTACGCTATACATAACAGTGGAAAAAGCGCTGCTCGCAAAGCCAGCGAGAACTCAATCACAATTTGTGTAAAATAAATCTTAATACAAAGCATTGGTTGACAAAATCTAAAGTGCGGCATCCCCTTGGTCTCTGTCGAAGACCTGCTGAATGATAAGTTATAAAGCACTTATGCAACTTCCACAATAACATGCGTACACCAAGTGACTTTTGAGCCGGCAGTGTCATGGACACTGAAGCTTTTTTGGCTACAGTATCCTGGATACTGAAGCTCAATCAAGATAAAATATAGCCACTTTCGAAGTATATTCTAAAAAGTGTTTCAGTGCAAGTTCATAAGGCTATTGTAGGAATTTACAGCCAGGTCCAATTGTTATCACATGGATTAGTATTTTAACCAATTACCAACAGAATCCTATGTTTCACAATACTTAGGCATATAAACTTTTAATTAAATCAACTATGTAACAGAATACAATACCAACAGAGGGATGCAAAGGTACGCCAAACAAAACTGACCAGAAAACAACTATTAACAGCGGATTTCTGCGTTTTCATTTGTAATTTTAGACACCATGAGTTCGTTCAGTTGATCGAATCCATTATTCACGCACTTTTTAGTTTTAAATTTTGTCAATGATTACATAAAACTTTTCACCAGCCCTTTCACGCGTTAATGATACATCTGAACGGAATTTTAAATAAAATATAATATTAGTATGGAAACATGACCAAAACTTTTTTAAAAATTCACATACTTGTCAGCTTTCGCATCCAATGTTTTAAAACACCTGGTTTCCATACGCGTTTCGAGTGCTAATTACCTTAAAATTAACAAAATTAAAGGAATTTGTTGGAGAAACATGACTCAAATCAGTATTTTAGACACCATTCTGTAGCTCGCAATCAAATTTTCTCTGGGTCCATTGTCAGAGGGAAGCAAGCAGAGTGGCAGCCTCCAAAATTTTCGACCTGCAAAAGTTTTAGCCAGCTTATAATTCTCGTTAATTCGCTGTAGGCTGTTTGTAAAATTGTTTTGCCCCAATGATATGTTGAGCTGACTGCGGGTATAATTCTCAGTATAACTACGCCAAATGACATTTTAAGAGTTTTTAGCATATTCACTATACATACTATTACTATAAACTTGAAACCTGAACTAAAGCAGAAATATGGTCACAATTTTAGTATGATTTATTATTTTACCTATACCCCTACTCAATTATTAATAAAGGAAATGAAACCGAAGCATAGTTGTTAATTTTCAATATGTAATTATACTAGAAGAACAAGAGAATGTCAGGTTTGTTTACATTTCAGGAACAATATTGATTCGTGCGTGTAGAGTTATTGTACAGTTATCTGCCGTAGTGAAAATGTGGCTGCTTTAAGCATGAATTATTAAGTTTACATTCAAGCCGTTGGCTTAGGTTTTATTAAGTCCACATTCAAGCCGTTGGCTTAGGTTTAGGCAAAGGCGGAAGCAAAGGATTAGGCTTTTAGGTATCGGTAAACCTTTTGTTATGCAAAGGCTAAGTGCAGTGGCGGATCTAGGATCTCAAAATGGGGGGCCAAAATTTCACAGGTAATAAATTTATTTTTGACCCATACTGTAGTGATCCAAATAAAAGGGGGTCTCCATTTTGAGTCCCAATTAATAGGAGTACGTATCCCTAATAAGATTCCGTAAGCGGGCAGAGTCCTTAAACCCTTGTTAGAGTCCATAAATTTCTATTATCCCTAATTGTAGCGCATAAATGACTCCAGGGCCAAATAAAGGTGAATTCGAAACTTTAAAGCGTGCTTATACTTTGTGTATAAAACAGAGAAACAAACAACGTAGAACAGCAATTGGCACTATATAATTTTTGTCTAGATGCTGTTGGGGGGCCACGGCCGGGGTGCCCCGCCATGGATCCGCCATTGGCTAAGCGTAAATTTGGCGAAAGGAAAGCAGAAATCTAATTTTCCAAAGTTTCAAAGAGCTAGTCAGATTCTACTTTGAGGTCGACTGGCACTGCAAAGTACTATTTAATGTTTTGCTTGAAGACAACTTTTTAACAGTTCATCATGTTAAAATGTCTTATAGTTTATCGGACAATTAATTTGCAGATAAAGAATATTGAACCACAACTTTGCGGTGTGCAATTCGCTTCGTTTTCGCATTCTACAATTTACTTTAAGGTTACTTTGTTGCAGTCACCGGCTCTTGTGCAATGAATAATAGTGCGTTCAGACACTGCAATTTTATGTATATAATCGTGCATTATTTTCTGAAAACTTTAATGCCAAATTGTACTAAAACTATTTTACCCCCCCCGTTATCCAAACCTTTTTCTGCAGCGTCGAATGAATTATATGTTGCCGTCACCCTGTTTAAAAAATCGTAGTACCCCCTCTATTAACAATTCCTTATGGCAAGACTACAGAACACAATTACTAATAAGGAAGATCTTGTACTGCGCTGTAAGAATACCTGTAATATTTACTAAGTTTAGCATTTCTACTTTTTGATTATTCAAAGTATAGAAAAATATTATTTAAGCGACACACAAAGGGTGACGCTATATATACTGGTCGTGCGACCCATTTCGGCGCCGGATGGAACCCCAAGTAAAAATTTTGACAAAACTCAACGACGCCGGACGG
This sequence comes from Enoplolaimus lenunculus, assembly GCA_030248215.1. NCBI lineage: Eukaryota > Metazoa > Nematoda > Enoplea > Enoplida > Thoracostomopsidae > Enoplolaimus > Enoplolaimus lenunculus. The sequence continues at coordinate 19,754 of JASANG010001733.1, forward strand.
CAACTAACACCGTCATTATTTCGGGCGTTCCTGACAAGATTGTAACCGGATATCCGTTTTCGTTTCTGGCAAAAATTTGTGTCTGTTTCTGGTAACATACATTGCAAAAAATTGTGAGTTAATTCGACCCTTTCCGATATTAGCTTTTTGGGACTGCACAAACTGAGTCAAATTCGTCTCCGCTAGAGTCAAACGTGCGATTCAGTGAGTCGAATTTGACTCTGGCGGAGTCACATTTGACTCAATTTGTGTCGTTCCGAAAAGCATGTTTTGGACAAAGTCAATTTGACTCAGATTGACCATTCTTTGCAGTGTAATAAAGAAATACAGTAACGTATTTTTACGCTAATAATTGGTTATTCATCATATCATAAGCTTTGGCTTAGTTGTACATTTAGGATTATCCTTAGGATTATCACACTGTAGGGTGAATAGTTTGTGAGCGACAAATTGCCGTAGATTCCCTTCATACAGCGAAATTCACCAATATATCAGCTGCAATTTTCGACAATTTCAAAACTATATTTAAATTTAGAAATTTAAATTTTTTAATTAAATCCAAAGTGTGGTTATAAAAATAACTTTTCAATATAAAACAGACATAAAAAAATCATCGTGTAAACTCTCTAGTTCCTTTTGTCTAATAGTCAATTTCTTTGTGAAACACCCGGCTACGGTACAGTACATATGTCGCAGCCCAAGGCGTAATTCAGCTCTGGACTAGCACAATTCGAAATTGGCTGAATAACGACTTGGGCTACGACACATATATCACGTCTACGTCTAGCATCTCTGCTGATTCCGAATCATCCGCTATCATGTCATTGCATGCTTTCGAGTTTTTTTAACTCTACGTTGCTTGCGTCAATTTTTGCAACATGTGCTTAAACATATTGACACGAAGCATTTTCTCATGTTTACCACCTTACCTATCGTTGATAAAGACTAGCTTTCAGTTTATTCCAGAGAAAATATCAAATATATATATACCTATACATAGGTATATTTAGGTAAAACCTTTTCCGAAACCCAATCGTAAGCGTAAACTCAGCTGCGCCTAAACCTAAGAAGGGTGTACACATCTCCTTAGCTTTGTTTCACAACTGTTGCACTAAATTGAAACCAATTTCAAAACCTAACTTTAATGTTCTACACCTAATAATACCCGTTATTCTAAAGTCAGCAGATAATCGATTTAAACTGGTACAAAACACTACGTACACCCGGTAACCTGCAATATGCTCTTTGGCATATGTTACTTTAAGGGGCGTAGCAATAGTCTAAAACATATTGACAAATCAAAGAAGAAGTGCACGCTTCAGTCTCCGGCTTAAACATAAGTCAAAATCTATAAATAAGTCTAATGCTAATCTTACTCTATGGAAGTCCAGCAGTAAAACGGATGTCCCTAAAAGGTACATGTGCCTGAATCAAAAAATACTTAGTCATCATGTATGGCATATATTATACACAACCTAGTTTAATATGGTACTAGGCTATTAATCTGTGGCTGGTTTGTTTGTCAAACACACCGGGTAGGTACATTTGTCAGCAGAATATATGCCTCGCACCGCAATGAGCATTAGCCTAATTAGATACCGGACAATGTACATAATATTAAAAGGCGCGATTGCATTTTGGATTCAAATTTGATATGCCGGACGTGTTTCAAGTTTAACCCTTTCTCACATGAATATTTTTTATTTCTTCTGAGACCTACTTTTATGCTAGGATTCGAACTCCGGTGACTGGAGTGGGAGGCGTATACCATCACCACTCAGCTATAGGAGCTTTACGCTCGAGCCCGAGGGGGGTCTCACGTCTTGTGGTGATATAGTACTTTGTATACGTGTTGCAATTGTTAAACACGGTGCGATATATATTGCTTAACGTATATACACTGCGCTGAGTTGCCTATAGGCAACTCAATGCGAGAAGGGGTTAAACACAAAGCTGTCCCACCTTGGTGAGCATATTGACTAGTGAGGTGGACTGGCGCGGACCAGCCCGCAATTTCTCAACGGTCCGGTCAACGAAATGCTGCGGTTCGGTAACCGGTCAGGTCTGGGGCGATCCAGGATCAAACTGCGGACGGCCTTATTTTTGGTGGTCCGGTCCACTTTGCGGAAAATAGGATGCAATTGGGAAAAATATAAATGTTCAACTGTTGTGCCTTGTGCGTAAACTGCTGGAAACGACATTTTGCCGACACTATTTATAACTTCAAAAGTTCTGTTAGTCGATATCAAGTTCTTAGAAGCTATAATTGGTTGGTAGTTACCACTCGAAACTGTAAAATATTTTCAAACGTGAAACTGACTGGCGATATAGCGTTTTTTATTCTTGTTTTTTATAATATACTTCTACTGATGATTATCCAGCAGGGTGTAACCGGATATTCGTTTCCGTTTCCGGTAAAAATCGGCATACTTTTGCGTTATAGAAATAACGGAAATACTATTATTTTTACGGTCAAAATTAGTTATAAATCACGATCTCGCGAAAGTTTTTATTACAAATATGCTGTAATTGCTTGATATGAAATCAAAATTACGAAATTCATCCAAAATCTTAAAAATTATACGATGCATCCACGGTTTACTTTAAAATTTTTGTATGACCTGCGAATATACGCACGGTTCAATTGCGTTGGCAAAAAAAAGTAACACATTTTTGAAACTGTTATACTTCAATAACCGTTTTGTGTTTTCGTTTTCATTTATTTGTATTATCCGATTACATCCTGTTTTTCAGTATTTCAATTTATTTTAAATATACTCATTGCGAAATCTGGTGAAATGATATCAAACAATTTACAGTTTTTTGACACAGGATATACAATATACACACATATAAATAAATATATATATATTTATTTATTTATTTATATATACATATATATTATATGTATGTATATATACAGAGTAACTCGTGAAGTGCTTTATTTATATGCTTAAAACGTATAGTAATATAGTAACACAACAAATATAGTGCATAGTAAAATATTTTAATTTAAGTAACAAGTGAAATTTCTTGCAAAACACATTTAGCGCTAGATATAAAAAAATTAGAAATCAAACTCAGACTATTTGTACGCATTCTGTAAGACGCTCCGTCAATTCAACATATCACTACTATTCAACATCTACGTCCACGAATTCTGTTTATTCTAACAACACTTTGCAATTAACCTTTGCCCGCGCTTTCCTAAGCTATTCCGTCATTAACCATGTTTAGCGTTTTTGTTTATTTTCCTATGTATTGTAGAGACGCCTTTATTCACAACTCTGTTTTGATAATATATTGCGATAACACATTGGTGCATTATATTCTAACCAACATAAAATTTACGTGCATAACGCATATGCAAATCAAAAAATGAGCGAACAACCATCTAATCACGACCTCGCTGAGACGAGGTCGCGCAAAAATACAGTCTTCATCCCGAATTCTGAGCTGTATATATGTATAGCATAGATAGCCAGTTTTACTGGTGAGTAGCAATAGTTGAATTAATTAGGCGAGTTTAAATATGTTTGTTAGTGGATAGGCTGGTACAACATTGATATCCAACTGGCAATTAGTGCTACACACATTCGAGTAAACAAACAACATTAAACAACATAAATTTGCAAAAACAACTCTCACATTTAGAAGATGCGTATAACACAAATATATCCTGATTCGTTTGAATAAAACTATCGAAATTTATGCGAAATCAGGCCCGTAGCCAGCTCACGTTGCTGGGGGGGCTAAAGATTTTCAGGAGGAGCATTCAAGGGTTTTTACGATCAGGGCGGTCCGTTTTTTCGTGGTACTGCAATAGAGTATTAAGCTTTAGACTATTTTTTTGCTCAGGTTTATAGACTGAGGCTTAGGCATACGCTTATCCTTATGCTTAGGCGTATGCCTAATAATATGCTTATAACAGTGTTACGGCTGTGATCTTTTACATTGACCGAAAATAGTAACAGTACCCAGTTGTAAATATGCAACAAGGCGCCATGCGCTCTTATCAAGTTAAATTGCTAAAACTAGACACAATTTTCAGTTTTGACAACCATATTTTAAAACTTTGCTAAAAGTTTACATTTCTCGATTTTACAGAATGGATATTCTGATAACTTCCTGCAATCAGGGGCAGTGCGTAGCTCAAATATGTTAACTACGGTGAAACAGTCGATACTAGATGCTCCAAACAACAAGGTTGGAAACCTCCGAGTACAAATTGCCAAGCTATCTAGGCAAGAACGTTGATTCCGGCCCAAACGACTTGTATTAGTTTGTTTTTGTAGCTATGAATTGAGTGAGAGTTAATAAATAAAAGCAGTAGCTTGAGAACAGATGATCAATGATGTTCGAGTGCCGCAACGATAGGTTGCTTCAGGTTTTCAATCAAGCCCGTAGCCAGCTCACCTTGCTAGGAGGCTAAAAATTATTCAAGAGGGGGATTCAATGGTTTTCGATGAGTTACAAACAAGGTTGAAAATTCTCTAGGGGGCCAAAATTTTCCAGGGGGGGCTGAGTCCCCCTCCTGGCCCCCAATTGGATAAGGGCCCGTTTTCAAGTTTACTGCACAGGTTTTTTGTGCAAAAATATAGGTCAATATTAACCATAAGGGCCTGCCAAGCCTAGACCTAACCTCACAGCCGAACCCTAAGCCTTAGTCCATGACACAAACTTTACAGTCTCTAACTTCCCTTAGACCACTTGTCTCGCTGCGGGCAGACCCTAAAACGTCGGCTGAAATATAAAGCAACCTTTGATAAACAAACTTAAAATAAAGTATCTCTATTTAATGTCGACTACTGTTTTCTGCCAACCTGTGTCGTCTTTCAAACATTTCTGTGCAACTCCGATCGAATTGTCTTCGACTAAAGCGCTGATAAAGTCAACAGATTGTTTTAGAAATTATTTAAGCAAAAAAATACGCCAAAAATACTACTAAAAAGTGCAACAAAAATGTACGCGTATACGAGCTTTTTTTCTTCAAGTTTCACACATATTCTCAATCGGTTCGGGCAAAAGTATGACATCAAAATTCATCACATCTGATTTCGTTTAAATCAATATCTGTGTTAGTTTTGTGAACCCAATATGTTTCAATGAAAGTATTATCCTAAAATTGTAATAAAAGAAACATAACGCTACAATTTCACCATCTCGCATAACGTGGACACACGTCCTTTTGATTAATGTTCAGAGAATTATTACCCATAAATACTTCTTTTATGCGCAATACTTGCTATTATGTTGGCTTCTTGCGTTAATCATGTAGCTATGTTGGGTAACATCTGTTACTTTTTAGGGTCTGTGCCCGTATTCTCAGATGTGTGTAGCACCGATCACCAGTTTAGTAATGGGTCCTATGACTTTCGAATCAAGAAATGCGGTGTTTAAATGTGCTGCGAATTTTTTTGCATTCCATTGGCCCTGCCTGTGTGCAAATTTTGAGATCCGCAATTGCAGAAGTTTGTCACAATTATAAAACCTATTGCTTACTGATGATAGGCGCTATACGCAATAGAGAATATGGACCCAGATTTGAAGTTGGTTAAAAAGCATATTTATAACTGCATTTCCTGCAAATATCTACAATGTTTAAACCATATTTCTATGCCAAATGCACCGTTTGTTCTGCGTGTTGTTATACTTGCACTACAGAATGGCGTTTAATATTTTACATGATTTTTTGTACATGAATTCGTTGCTCTGAACTGCTAACCTTGGTAACGGCACTTTCATAAGATACTTAATAACACGATTTTACTGTCTTACTAAAAGTTATTGGTTTTCATGGTTGTTTCGAGACAATGTTTTTTCAATAAATTACATCCTATTTTGGCCTTTTTAACTTTTGCCTTTTTGTTCAAATTTGTAAACATAACCATACTACAGAACCGGTTAACATTTTTAAATCCGGAAGTTTCCTTAATTGACAGAACGAAAGCAGGCTTTTACTGCGTTCAGCAAAGTTCTTTAATGTTTCATTAATTAACATAGTTTGCCGTTATTAAAAGCAGAAATAATTAGGATATTTATATATTCCCTTGGGTTAAAATTTAAAAAGCTTGTGAATGAATGAAAAACCAAAATATAATTAAAATCATGCAAACACCAGTCCCAAATGGAGCGACTGCAAATATATGTTCTCAGATATAAAGCCGTAATGAAAATTACCATTCATTCATTAAATAAATATTCATACCGGATTTTGTTTTGTCTTGTGAGTGTTTTTGTATCAGTTTAGGTTCAGCTGGCTATAAGCGTAGGAACCGGGCCCGTAGCCGGCTAAACCTGCTAGGGGAGCCAAAACGAATTTTAGGATGGCATGCCGTTGAAATAATAAGCTTACAAGCGGGGCTAAAGATTTTTAAAGAGTGGCAAAGTTTGTTCAGGGGAGCTGAGTCACCGTTCCTTCCTCAGGCTACAAGCCCAAAAAACGCTCGTTTTTGGCCGCTCTAAATGATTAATTCGTGTGTTGCTTAGGCCTTTTAGAAAATCGGGATGGCACCATATGCCTGTGACAAAAATCAGCCACTACACATATATATCATCCCCGTTCAAAATTTCTGGATACATGATGAAAAAGTGTCTTAGGATTTAGTATTTCCTGCTGTATCATAGAGTTGGCCCATGTAAAGATCAGTTGCGGAGCGTTTTTCTGTGGACTAGGATAGAGTAAGCTTGAGCTTTAGACTAACTTTTTACCTTACGTTAGGCTTAGGCTAAGGCTTAGGAATATACTCGTTTTTCGCTTAGGTTTAGGTTTAGGCTTAGGCTTAGGAATATGCTTATAATACTGCTCCGCCCCTGTTCTTTACATTGGTCGTAGAGGTTAAAAATATTATTGCTCACTACGCTCTCTGCCAAAAACAACAAAGAAGCTGCAGATACCCGAAATTAAATTCTGTCTGCGCTCCTAACTCGAAATCGTGTCAAAGCCAGCGGCACGAACTTTGCTTTATTTTGTTCTGAACTTCCCACGCCATTAAATCATACCTTCACTTCTAATTTGCCTCGTTTAGTGCAAGCAAATTCTGCAGCGAAAAATGTTCGCAAAATTGTTACAATATTTTTCGAGCCATGAATGCGCATTGGAGCGCTTGACGCTTCCATACGAGCCGCAGTATAAACTAAAACGAAAAAAATTGGCAATTAAAATAGTGTTTGCTTCCACTTCAATGACTCAAATGTTACGCTGCTAAGCAAATTTGATCGAAAACATATTAATCAAATCAGTTATTTGCTGTTGGCTTTGTCTTAAAACAACTGCTTAGATGTGAAACGCAGTAAAATTAGTTTATTTCAGACTGAATAACAATATTCAATTTATTAATAATATACTCGGATGTTAATATTATGCACAAGCGCTGCATAAAACAACTTATAATATTATGGTCAAGGGGTTTGCAATAAGTAAATGTGTTTAGTACCTATCACCAAATGGCGGTAGTTTTTATAGTTTTCGAACCAGTCAAAGGTGAGGTTAGAAATTGTAGTTTATTTTTCTTACTTGACTTGTCCTATTTCCGTGCCAGATTTTACACCCGGAATTGTGGCAGTTTGTCTATGTTAAAGCATATCGCTAACTGGTGATAGGTGTTACACACATTTAAGAATACATGCAAAGCATTTATGTGAAATTAATCTCGCAAGAAATAAAATTGTGGCTACGCCATTGAGTTCGTTTCGCACTAGTTGGTGCGTTGCTTACCTGTGTCACCAAATAAGCAATAACGCGGCATTTTTATTCCAACAACGCCAGCCATCACCGGACCAGCATTGAGTCCAACTCTGATCCGCAGCGGACGGTCTGGTAAGTGTGGGATCTTAAATCCTTTCAAAAGTTGCAAAATGTTCACTGCCATTCTTGCTATCTCCGCCCCATGCAAGTTTCCATTCGGCGTTGGCACTCCACTAACACACATATATGCATCGCCTAAAACAAAATAGCTAATTTTAAAATTAATGTTAATTCCGTTGCACTAATAACTATAGAAACAATGTATATATTTGAAAACTTGTATCATAAACACCATGTTGGAGGGTGAACACAATCGCGATTTCGATATCAAAACGTCAAACAGGTTAACCTAAAAATATGCTTACTGTAGCCAATTTTTAACACAAAACAGTCAGGTTGAAACTTCCGTACGAGCAACTGAAGTGAGAAAAAAGTTAACCAGATATTAAATCGTTTTTAGTTTATTTTGCCAGTTTTTTTATCAACATACCTGAGAGCATTTTCGTAATTGAACATATAATTGACCAAAAACCGGGGCAATAGAATTTTCATTTGGTGATAAAACTGTTTAAGATTGTTTCGTCACCATCTGTTTTTTGGCGACACATTATTCGATATAATTGTTGAATGATTTTTTCTTTAGTAGTCAGCTATATTAAATTTGCAACGGTGTGGCTTATACAGTAGTAATCAGAAGAGATGGAACGAGATTTATTTTAAAAGCAACAGCTCTATTTGAGATTTGATACTGAAGTTGAACTCTTAGGGTTGCAATCAGTGTACAACCGGAGGTCTGGCTCCGGCTCCGGCTCCGACAGAAAATCGGCATCTGGCTCCGGCTCCGGTAGAATATTTGCCGGAGGTTCCTGTAATTTCGGTAGTAAAATTTTGCATAATTTTGCAAAATTTACCTGTTTAGCGCGTATCGTTTTACTTTTGTCACTATTTTCACGAAAGAATTTCCGAAACTTCGCTATGAAATTAGCGTAAAACCAAACAACTTAAAACAACATATTGCAGATATTGGCTAAAATTTACTAATTAACCATCAGGTTTCCTACCTAATTTCGCCTCACCTCCGGTTCCGGGAAGTTTTGTTGACCTCCGGGTCCGGCTCCGGCATTTTTCACGTCCTGTTGCACCCTGGTTACAATATACTTGACGTACGGCGCCGTCCGACACCGCGCGTCACCCGTACGGTGCTGTCCGTCACCGTCCGTCATCTGGTGACGCACGGTGACGGACGGCGCCCTACGGGTGACGGGCGGTGACGGACGACACCGGTCGGGTTGAAGACGGCGCCGGACATCAACAAAAGTATAGCGCAACCCATATTATGTATTGACCCATTGCAACCAGCTGGAACCGGCTGCGGCTACAAAACAACTCAAGGAAATCTATTGCAACAAATAAACGGAGTCATTCGTCCTGAGGGCATCAGCGTCACACATTGAAGTTTTGTCATTCTTAAATAATACTTCATTAACGGTCGTGTTCTGGTTGTCAACGAGCCATTAAAGCTTATGTGTTCAAGGCTTACACATCTGGTGATATTTTTTACTCGTAGTATGGTTAAAATTGAATATGTCCAATTTAAAGGAATTTCAACGAGTTATGATTTGAAAAACTGGCATTTTTTCTACATCGTCAGAACACCGCAATATGTGCATACATGAAGCTGCCGAAAAAATGTCACTAAGCTTTGATAATAACCAGCTTATATTAAGCAACTTGCAAATAAGATAACGATGCTCTGAGTAAGCACAGCAAGCCTTGTTTACAAGTAAACTGAGTTAGTTTTTTGTGACAAGAACCCGAATATTTCTGATACACATTTAGATTTTAACAATCAGTAGCAATAAAACGCAAAATGGATAAATGCCAAGCCAGAACATTTAAAAGTAAAGTGTTTGTTGGTTTAAATACGAGTGGTGCAACGTAAAAATTTTCTACTTGAACGCCATCACGCATAAAACTTAAGAAATGGGTCTGGAGCGCATTCGAGCTTACTTAACTCAACAACTGTTAGCATTAATCGCAGATGCAATCAACGTCCGTGTATAATATGATAATACAAAATGCGCGAGACAAATGAGGTTATTTACAGAAAATTCTGCCATATCTCATCATTAGTAAGTTTGCTTTACGATTGAAAATTTTAATATTTGTAATGTAATAGATTTTGCAGGCAATAACAATGGTTGAAAATACCGTAACCAATCTAATGTTAACCCATCACTTATTCGGCGCCGGAACAGACAGGAGTGGATGGCTTCCTCCAAACTAAAGCGTGGGGGTCCTAACTCGCGAGCGAGGTAACCAGACGTATTTTAAAACTTCGGCGATTTTTTTGTTTCAACCGCATAGGGCGGGGATCCCTTTAGGGGTATGACCCCTCTAAATAGGGTATGGGGGAGGCTGCTTCGGCCGTACATTCATGCATCAGGAATTAATTCACAAACAATACACATTCACGTACCTATAGTTTCAAGCTTGTATACGTTGTATTTGTCAATACACTCGTCGAAAAGAATGTACAGTTTGTTCAGCAGATTGACCACCTGCAGGGGAGACGAATCCGACGAGATGTCAGTGAAACCTGAAAAAAACAGTACATTCGTTAATAATAACCAGTTTCACAGGTTAACAAAATTGTGCCATATTAACCCCTTCTCACATTGAGTTGCCTATAGGCAACTTAGCGCAGTGTATATGCGTTAAATAATATATATCGCACCGTGTTGAACAATTGCAACACGTATACATAGTACTAAATCACCACAAAACGTGAGAGCCCCCTCGGGCTCGAGCGTCAAGCTCCTATAGCTGAGTGGTGATGGTATACGCCTCCCACTCCAGTCACCGGAGTTCGAATCCTAGCATAAAAGTAGGTCTCAGAGGAAATAGAAAATATTCATGTGAGAAAGGGTTAAGTACAAGATTTTATGGTTCTGTACAACAACGGTATTCGAAGGGTCCGTTTTTAAGTTAACCGATGAAATGTTACCACCGCCGTGGCCATTAAATTCTAACTTGATTCATGTATCTGTCTGTTCTGGCACTTTGTTCAGGCTGCGTCGGTTAATTGGTGCTACTTTTTCAATTCGAAGCGGCCATCGGTGATTTTCGACTGTTTTTAAACAAGAGGTACTTACCAACAATATCCGAAAAATAAATACTCGCAGACTTGAAGTATTCAGGATTTACTGTTTCATTGTTTTGAAGTTTTTTGGCAATTTCCGCCGGTAACATGCTTGATAAAAGTTTATCCATGCGGTCTTTTGTCGATTGCATTGCAGCTGATCTTTCTTCAACCTAAAACTTATAAATATCCTTCGTTACATAAGTAAGATTTTTAACAAAGTCAGCTGACGCTAGAACAAAAAAGCCAACATCAAAATTAGTTGCACAAAGGGATTGCTGTTCAGTGCAACTGGCTTACTATGAACAGATTTCGATTTCTACTATATTAAAGATTTAACAGAAAAAGAAAAAATACAAAAAAAACAACAGAAAGCTAAAATAAAACATACGGCAAGTTCCAAATTAGACATGTATTCTTCCATGCTTTTCATTAGCGTAACAACGATTGAATCAGATGTGTTGGGTTTATTTTTCTTCAACGTTGCACTGATCACTTTGAATGATGGTCGAGCTTCAGCATTCGGTTGAACGCACCATTTGATCAAATCTTTTACTGTTGGCTCAATAAAATCGGGTACTTCAACTCTTGTTTTACCGCTTAAAACCGATCTGATCGCATCTTCGGAACGCATTCCTGTATTTTTTTCGTGCAACGGTTCTAAACGCGTCCACATTTCAAGCAACAACATACCAAAACTATAGACATCCATTGATCTACACGCCAAGTCGTCGGCAGCAGCAAAGTTGTACACACCAGGATCGATGTATTGCAAAAGTAGCTTTATTTCTGCTGCATCGCCTTTTAATTCGTCAAGAAACAAATCGATTTGTGATGCCAGTTGTGCGCACCATGTCGCTTTTCCGCCTTCAGATTCAAAAATTTCTTTTTTAGCCCAGTCGCCAATTTTTACACACCATTTAGCGTCTAAGAATACGCATAAAGAATTTAGCGTAGTGTGGATTACGTCTTTTGAATGCAGAAAATCCATTCCTTCGGCAACATCAATCGCTACCGCCAACCTGACTTGCTCATTCATTTCATACCTGCTTGCTCGAAATGCGTAATGAATCCATTGGACGTCTTGTCCATAATAAATAAAATAAAAGTTAAATCCGCCGCCAATCGTTGTTATTCCTGCTAACTTCATAACACCTTCGTCATTGATATTTTCAATCATTTCGTGAACCTTTCGTGTCGTGCGAGTTGAAAATTGTTCTGGAACTTTTCGAAACGTCGCTGCAAACAAAACGTACGACTGATCATGCGCTTTGGCGAGTTTCTGTCGTTTGCTCATTTGCAGAATTTCGTTATCGGCCGCTTCTTCAATTGTATTTTTAGACGAACTAACGGAACATCTTGACTTTGTAAAAATCTTCAAATCTTCTTCTTTCCAAAGCCACGTTTTAGCATTGACAGCTTTCTTCATTCGAAAATGTTGTAAAATTGCACAACCCACAAGAACAATCGTGAACAAACATGTGATAACTGTTGCTTGGACAATAAAAAAGTTACGCCGTCGTCGACTCAAATACTGTTCCAGATAAATTTCTTCTTCCATGATTTTCCAGATTGGACGACCCTTACATGTGATTTTCTGAAAACATTTTTAGACAAACTCAACGGATCCATAAGCCATATATATGCGAGAAAAACAATTTCATAAGTAAAAGTTATTTTAAACTAGAAAAAATTGCTCAGAACTTGAGCAGCATGGGATATGCTTCATATTCCTATGAAAAAAATACTAACTAGACCAGCACATTTGTTCGATGTAACCTGGAAAAATATAAAGAAACAATGGCGTCCAAAATCATGTTGACTATTAATTCTTCTGAAACATATTGCGGAGAGCAAATCTATTTTTATGTTGAAAGTTTTTGGCAGATTTATTAGGCATTTTAAGAAATTTCTTAGATAATGGCAGGGTTACACAGACATGGCTGAAGTATAGTGATCTTTGCTTTTGCCAGATTAATCGATGCTGCCAGAATACGGTGAGAATTTTGAGCCTCTAGTCGTGACTATGCAGTGAAACAAATAACTCGGTAGGGAAATGAGCTTTTATAGATTTCTACCTGTAAACTTGTTTGTTTGTCACGAAAGTTAAAAGTCGGGTAAAGTCAAGAGGCGTTTTTAAAGCATCAATTGTGAGTCATTTTGTGACAACGCCTTGTTTAAGAAAGTATGTAACAAAATTGGTCGTCAGTACTCTTAACTCACCAATTATGCCGCCATACAGTGTTCTTATGAAATTCAATGTTAATAGAGAGCCAAAGGTGAGTTTTCAGTACGTTCTTGTAGAAAACTTCAATACACATTTAAAGCAAAACATTTGTTTCTTACAAAAAGAAAATCACAGAAATTTTGCTATCCGCAATATGTTTCAGAAGAATTAATAGTCAACATGATTTTGGACGCCATTGTTTCTTTATATTTTTCCAGGTTACATCGAACAAATGTGCTGGTCTAGTTAGTATTTTTTTCATAGGAATATGAAGCATATCCCATGCTGCTCAAGTTCTGAGCAATTTTTTCTAGTTTCAATCGCTTTACCAAGCTGCTGATTAATCCATCAATCTGAACTAAGAAAAAATGAGAAGACTGATTAAAGTAAATACGGAGTTTCAATAAATCGTTTGCATGACAGAAACTTTTATCCTGACAACAAGCGCCTAACCAACGTATTTGTATAAAACCAAGTATTGGGGCGAAGCAAACCACGGGGTGACATTGTCCGTCGGGGTAAAACCAACCGTTGGGGTGAAACCAACCGTTGGGGTGAAACCAACCGTTGGGGTGAAACCGACTGTTGGGGTGAAACCAACCGTTGGGTTAAAACCAATCGTTGGGGTGAAACCAACCGTTGGGGTAAAACCAACCGTTGGGATGAACCCGACCGTTGGGGTGAAACCAACCGTTGGGGTAAAACCAACCGTTGGGGTGAAACCAACCGTTGGGGTGAAACCAACCGTTGGGGTGAAATCAACCGTTGGGTTGAAACCAACCGTTGGGGTGAAACCAACCGTTGGGGTGAAACCAACAGTTGGGGTAAAACCAACCGATGGGGTGAAACCAACCGTTGGGGTGAAAACAACCGTTGGGGTGAAACCAACCGTTGGGGTGAAACCAACCGTTGGGGTGAAATCAACCTTTTTGTTAAATCAACCGTTGGGGTAAAACCAACCGTTGGGGTGAAACCAACCGTTGGGGTGAAATCAACCGTTCGGTTGAAACCAACCGTTGGGGTGAAACCAACCGTTGGGGTGAAACCAACAGTTGGGGTGAAACCAACCGTTGGGGTGAAATCAACCGTTCGGTTGAAACCAACCGTTGGGGTGAAACCAACCGTTGGGGTGAAACCAACAGTTGGGGTAAAACCAACCGATGAGGTGAAACCAACCGTTGGGGTGAAACCAACCGTTGGGGTAAAACCAACCGTTGGGGTGAAACCAACCGTTGGGGTGAAACCAACCGTTGGGGTGAAATCAACCGTTCGGTTGAAACCAACCGTTGGGGTGAAACCAACCGTTGGGGTGAAACCAACAGTTGGGGTAAAACCAACCGATGAGGTGAAACCAACCGTTGGGGTGAAATCAACCGTTGGGGTGAAACCAACCGTTGGGGTGAAATCAACCGTTGGGGTGAAACCAACCGTTGGGGTGAAACCAACCGTTGGGGTGTAATCAACCGTTGGGTTGAAACCAACCGTTGGGGTGAAACCAACCGTTGGGGTGAAACCAACCGTTGGGGTTAAACCAACCGTTGGGTTGAAACCAACCGTTGGGGTGAAACCAACCGTTGGGGTGAAACCAACAGTTGGGGTGAAACCAACCGTTGGGGTGAAACCTACCGATCGGGTGAAAACAACCGTTGGGGTGAAACCAACCGTTGGGGTGAAAACAACAGTTGGGGTTAAACCAACCGATGGGTTGAAACCAACCGTTGGGGTGAAACCAACCGTTGGGGTGAAACCAACCGTTGGGGTGAAATCAACCGTTGGGGTGAAACCAACCGTTGGGGTGAAATCAACCGTTCGGTTGAAACCAACCGTTGGGTGAAACCAACCGTTGGGGTGAAACCAGCAGTTGGGGTAAAACCAACCGATGAGGTGAAACCAACCGTTGGGGTGAAATCAACCGTTGGGGTGAAACCAACCGTTGGGGTGAAATCAACCGTTGGGGTGAAACCAACCGTAGGGGTGAAACCAACCGTTGGGGTGTAATCAACCGTTGGGTTGAAACCAACCGTTGGGGTGAAACCAACCGTTGGGGTGAAACCAACAGTTGGGGTAAAACCAACCGATGAGGTGAAACCAACCGTTGGGGTGAAATCAACCGTTGGGGTGAAACCAACCGTTGGGGTGAAACCAACAGTTGGGGTAAAACCAACCGATGCGGTGAAACCAACCGTTGGGGTGAAACCAACCGTTGGGGTGAAACCAACCGTTGGGGTGAAATCAACCGTTGGGGTGAAACCAACCGTTGGGGTGAAATCAACCGTTCGGGTGAAACCACCCGTTGGGGTGAAACCAACCGTTGGGGTGAAACCAGCCGTTGGGGGGAAACCAACCGATGAGGTGAAACCAACCGTTGGGGTGAAATCAATCGTTGGGGTGAAACCAACCGTTGGGGTGAAATCAACCGTTGGGGTGAAACCAACCGTTGGGGTGAAACCAACCGTTGGGGTGAAACCAACCGTTGGGTTGAAACCAACCGTTGGGGTGAAACCAACCGTTGGGGTGAAACCAACAGTTGGGGTAAAACCAACCGATGAGGTGAAACCAACCGTTGGGGTGAAATCAACCGTTGGGGTGAAACCAACCGTTGGGGTGAAATCAACCGTTGGGGTGAAACTAACCGTTGGGGTGAAACCAACAGTTGGGGTAAAACCAACCGATGAGGTGAAACCAACCGTTGGGGTGAAATCAACCGTTGGGGTGAAACCAACCGTTGGGGTGAAATCAACCGTTGGGGTGAAATCAACCGTTGGGGTGAAACCAACCGTTGGGGTGAAACCAACCGTTGGGTTGAAACCAACCGTTGGGGTGAAACTAACCGTTGGGGTGAAACCAACAGTTGGGGTAAAACCAACCGATGAGGTGAAACCAACCGTTGGGGTGAAATCAACCGTTGGGGTGAAACCAACCGTTGGGGTGAAATCAACCGTTGGGGTGAAACCAACCGTTGGGGTGAAACCAACCGTTGGGGTGTAATCAACCGTTGGGTTGAAACCAACCGTTGGGGTGAAACCAACCGTTGGGGTGAAACCAACCGTTGGGGTGAAATCAACCGTTCGGTTGAAACCAACCGTTGGGGTGAAACCAACCGTTGGGGTGAAACCAACAGTTGGGGTGAAACCAACCGTTGGGGTGAAATCAACCGTTCGGTTGAAACCAACCGTTGGGGTGAAACCAACCGTTGGGGTGAAATCAACAGTTGGGGTAAAACCAACCGATGAGGTGAAACCAACCGTTGGGGTGAAACCAACCGTTGGGGTGAAACCAACCGTTGGGGTGAAACCAACCGTTGGGGTGAAACCAACCGTTGGGGTGAAATCAACCGTTCGGTTGAAACCAACCGTTGGGGTGAAACCAACCGTTGGGGTGAAACCAGCAGTTGGGGTAAAACCAACCGATGAGGTGAAACCAACCGTTGGGGTGAAATCAACCGTTGGGGTGAAACCAACCGTTGGGGTGAAATCAACCGTTGGGGTGAAACCAACCGTAGGGGTGAAACCAACCGTTGGGGTGTAATCAACCGTTGGGTTGAAACCAACCGTTGGGGTGAAACCAACCGTTGGGGTGAAACCAACAGTTGGGGTAAAACCAACCGATGAGGTGAAACCAACCGTTGGGGTGAAATCAACCGTTGGGGTGAAACCAACCGTTGGGGTGAAACCAACAGTTGGGGTAAAACCAACCGATGAGGTGAAACCAACCGTTGGGGTGAAACCAACCGTTGGGGTGAAACCAACCGTTGGGGTGAAATCAACCGTTGGGGTGAAACCAACCGTTGGGGTGAAATCAACCGTTCGGTTGAAACCAACCGTTGGGGTGAAACCAACCGTTGGGGTGAAACCAGCAGTTGGGGTAAAACCAACCGATGAGGTGAAACCAACCGTTGGGGTGAAATCAACCGTTGGGGTGAAACCAACCGTTGGGGTGAAATCAACCGTTGGGGTGAAACCAACCGTTGGGGTGAAACCAACCGTTGGGGTGTAATCAACCGTTGGGTTGAAACCAACCGTTGGGGTGAAACCAACCGTTGGGGTGACACCAACAGTTGGGGTAAAACCAACCGATGAGGTGAAACCAACCGTTGGGGTGAAATCAACCGTTGGGGTGAAACCAACCGTTGGGGTGAAATCAACCGTTCGGTTGAAACCAACCGTTGGGGTGAAACTAACCGTTGGGGTGAAACCAACAGTTGGGGTAAAACCAACCGATGAGGTGAAACCAACCGTTGGGGTGAAATCAACCGTTGGGGTGAAACCAACCGTTGGGGTGAAATCAACCGTTGGGGTGAAATCAACCGTTGGGGTGAAACCAACCGTTGGGGTGAAACCAACCGTTGGGTTGAAACCAACCGTTGGGGTGAAACCAACCGTTGGGGTGAAACCAACAGTTGGGGTAAAACCAACCGATGAGGTGAAACCAACCGTTGGGGTGAAATCAACCGTTGGGGTGAAACCAACCGTTGGGGTGAAACCAACCGTTGGGGTGTAATCAACCGTTGGGTTGAAACCAACCGTTGGGGTGAAACCAACCGTTGGGGTGAAACCAACAGTTGGGGTAAAACCAACCGATGAGGTGAAACCAACCGTTGGGGTGAAACCAACCGTTGGGGTGAAACCAACCGTTGGGGTGAAATCAACCGTTCGGTTGAAACCAACCGTTGGGGTGAAATCAACCGTTGGGGTGAAACCAACAGTTGGAGTAAAACCAACCGATGAGGTGAAACCAACCGTTGGGGTGAAATCAACCGTTGGGGTGAAACCAACCGTTGGGGTGAAATCAACCGTTGGGGTGAAACCAACCGTTGGGGTGAAACCAACCGTTGGGGTGAAACCAACCGTTGGGGTGTAATCAACCGTTGGGTTGAAACCAACCGTTGGGGTGAAACCAACCGTTGGGGTGAAACCAACAGTTGGGGTAAAACCAACCGATGAGGTGAAACCAACCGTTGGGGTGAAATCAACCGTTGGGGTGAAACCAACCGTTGGGGTGAAACCAACCGTTGGGGTGAAATCAACCGTTCGGTTGAAACCAACCGTTGGGGTGAAACCAACCGTTGGGGTGAAACCAACAGTTGGGGTAAAACCAACCGATGAGGTGAAACCAACCGTTGGGGTGAAATCAACCGTTGGGGTGAAACCAACCGTTGGGGTGAAACCAACCGTTGGGGTGAAACCAACCGTTGGGTTGAAACCAACCGTTGGGGTAAAACCAATCGTTGGGGTGAAACCAACCGTTGGGGTGAAACCAACCGTTGGGGTGTAATCAACCGTTGGGTTGAAACCAACCGTTGGGGTGAAACCAACCGTTGGGGTGAAACCAACAGTTGGGGTAAAACCAACCGATGAGGTGAAACCAACCGTTGGGGTGAAATCAACCGTTGGGGTGAAACCAACCGTTGGGGTGAAACCAACCGTTGGGGTGAAATCAACCGTTGGGGTGAAACCAACAGTTGGGGTAAAACCAACCAATGAGGTGAAACCAACCGTTGGGGTGAAATCAACCGTTGGGGTGAAACCAACCGTTGGGGTGAAATCAACCGTTGGGGTGAAATCAACCGTTGGGGTGAAACCAACCGTTGGGGTGAAACCAACCGTTGGGGTGAAACCAACCGTTGGGGTGAAACCAACCGTTGGGTTGAAACCAACCGTTGGGGTAAAACCAATCGTTGGGGTGAAACCAACCGTTGGGGTAAAACCAACCGTTGGGATGAACCCGACCGTAAAGCCCTATAAAGTGTACCTATAGAGTAATAATCGTATAAAATTACTTAGCTAACGGGTAAAAAGTGCTGAACCAAAATGGAAAATTTCGTGCACTTTTTGTAAGCAGTTTTTGGACCGTAACTACTGAAGGCCACGCTTGTTTGGCAAATCCTTTGGCACAGATATTCCCGATCGACCAGGATACCAGTGTAAAAAATTTAAACGAAATAGGTCTGATATTACTTGAGTACCAACATGCAAACTAAACTGAAAATACGCACTTGAGAAGCGCGAACCATATATATGAACACTATCGTGTTCATATGATAATATTTACTTATACAACTTTTTTTATCTGCAGGACTTACTGTAGTGACCTGAATAAGAGGGGATAATAAGACAGGGATCCCCATTTTGAGTCCCAATCAATAGGAGTCTGTATCCCTACTAAGAGGCAGTAAATGAATTGAGTCCGTAAACCCTAATTAGAGTCCATAAATGTTAATTGTCACAAATTGTGCATAAATAACTCCAGCACCAAATACAGTTAAGTTCGAAACTTTAAAGCATGCTTAGTTTCGAAAGTACATTCTTAAGTAAAACCTTGCATTATCGCTCAAAGTTTTGATACAATGCAAATAAAGAAGTTTAATTCAACGGATAGTTGCAATACGGAATTTATATACATGTCAATAATGAAGGACGGGTTAAAAATAAATAACAGTCCTTAACCGAATAACAGGAGGGTACCCTCTGGAGAGGCCAAATAAATCTCTGTCCCCCTCTTATTCGGGTCACTACCGTATTTCGTGCAAAGATGTCTCACCTAACTTTTAACCACAAAACAGTATTTCAAAACACCAGTTGAGCTATAATTATGAAAATGAATTACACAATTCTGGTGTGTTAACGTACCTTTAAGAATTTATCCTCGACTTTTTGAACAATAACAGGTCCAAGTGGAACCATTGAGTTAGCCACGGCTATTTTTCGAGGAACCGAGTCTTTTAAAAACCATAATAAATACCGCAAAAACTGAACCATCTGTGAACAAGTTATGTACGGAGATGTTGTGCTATTAACAATCATATACGAGAACGTTGCCATGGGATACGCTTTATCTGTCGGGGCATTTACTAAGCTTGTGACAAGCAAATTTCCTTCCTTTTCATAAAAATATCTCATAGCTTCGCGAACGCCGGGCAATATTTCTTTGACTCGAATTAGTTTATTTTTTGAGTTATAAACTTCGACAATTGGTAGATTATTATCTATAGCGTCCGTTATTGCAATGTATCCTATGCTGAAAGGAATCGATGAAACAATGCCCATCATTCCTGCGGTGCCTTTGGCGTAAAGGAATATAGTATCGTTGGGCCAGCCACGATTGCCTACAATTTCATCTCCTACTCCTTGCGCTTCAGTCAGTAGTCCGGTTTTAAATATTCCATAGTTTTCTCGCCATTCTTCACTTGAACGACTTAGAACAGTTGTAAGGATGTGAGTTGTGTCAGATACGTCTCGTCGCGCTATTTGAACAATATCTTTTTTGTGTGAAATCAAGCCTGGATTGTTTAGTGTTAGCCTTGGATCATTCCAACGACGCAATTTTCCCAAATATATGTCCGCAATTTGGTCCAGAGTCAGCGTCAGTTGAATTCCAGGTATGTTATAAATCAACACCATTGCACTAAATATAGAATATGACTACGCGCAATTTGCTAGATTAGCTCGACTACACAGATTAGACGCCCAGAAACAGCAGCTCGTTAACCCTACGTCAACGAAAATTGTTGATTGACTCTACCTCAACGCGTGTCACAAATGTCTAAGAATAAGCCAACTCACATATAAGGCTTAGGCTTTGGCCTTAGGCTTAACTGATTCGGACGTGAGTACTGTCTCTTGTCAATAGCTATGCATAATTTTAAATAATTAATCCGGTCTTTGATTCTTGAATAACTTAATATGAAGGCAACTACAATGAAAAATGAAAATGCTATCCACACAGATTTAGCTAAATAAAACAAGCGTTTATTTTCAATATCATGCTATTGATTGCATTGCTGCAATTCAAAATGAAATTTACCACATTTTCATAAAAAAGTTTCTGTTGGTAGACCCATTCGCCGGACGCGTCGCTGCTGTTGTCGCAGAACTAAAGTTCCAGCATGTGTTTGCAGGCTCCTGTTAGCACTTTCGCATTTACGTTTAGGAATAGGCTTAGGTTAAAGGCAAGACTGATCTATACCTAGCATAAGCCTAAGCATATCCTAAGCTTAACTGTAAGCCTAAACCTATGATCACGCCCTTAACTTTAAGTATTTGGAGTTGTGAAAATGCCTACTGTAGTGACCCGAATAAGAGGGGGTGACTGATATTTAGTTGGCCTTTCCAGAGGGTACCCCCCGTTATTCGGTTACGGACTGTTATTTATTTCCATCCCGCCCTTCGGCACCCTTCGTTACTGATATATCCGGTATTGCAAACCAGGGGTCTTTTTCCATATTCATAGCGTAATGTTGCTACAGGTAGCTTTTCCCAACACGTACGTGCTGCAAAATTGTATTTCAGTAAAAACTAATAACGTACCCTACAACAACAGGAAACGTGATCAGCTCCGGATAGCGTTTCTTTTCAATCATCGTTGGTTCCGAATTAGAGCCTGCATAAAGATACGGCGTTTCGCAGCCTTTGAGCTGTTTCAAATGACATTTGCCAATAAATCCGTTACGACTGATATAACTAAGCCGCATGTTTTTGACGCTTTCTTCGGTGTTGTTTACTTGATAGCGTAGAATTGCCTCTCGGTAGACGATGTATGGCAATGACGCCCCAATTCCGTCAACATTTAATATTTCAGTATTGTCTTTTCGAGATTGCACTCCGAGAAAGCATAATGCCGCAATTATAACCAGATTGGTTGATGTTACTATCGTCATCGTGTGTTATTAGCTAAAATAACGTACCACACACTATCAATGTGATAAAAATGTGCAAATTATGGTATAAAAATTAGCCTTTTCAATACAATTGGAATGTGCTGTAAGTCGTCTAGTACACCCCACATAGTCGCCAAAGCGAGCAAATACAAATGGAACGATTTCGCTAGCTCACGAATCCAAAATTAATCGAAATGCTTCAAATGTAGCGTGCTACTGAGAGCAATAGTGTAAAGGTTCAGTTTAGATTGTTTGGTGTGTTAAATTTTCAAAATACGTTTCTATAAACTGCATATTGCAAATGTATTAATGTTGTATATTTAAAAACAATAAAAATCCGAAACAACGATTGTCACCTGAGTGTGATATTAAAAACGTTCGGAGTTAACAAGTCTTGTTTAAGAAAAGGTCCGCGTCGCACACAAAAGTAGCTTCGTTTGTAAACCGTTTAAAGTCCCTACATTTCCCTACTAAATTTTTGCTACTAAACTTCGACATGTAATACTGGCTACTGACTATAATTAACCCGAATTCGCTATTACAATTATCATGACGGCAGAAAACAGGTCTGTCAATAAGAGAATAACTTCCTCGTTCAAAAACTAAAATATCTGTACAACGAGTAACTTTTATTTTTGTTCCGAAACCTAAATTAATCTCAAATACAACTTGTATAGTGATTCAATTAATTAATTTTGCTGCAAATTGTAATATTTAGTTTTTGAGCAGGTCAAAAAGCATTTTAATAAAACGCGAAACTTTTCGGTTTCAATCAAACAAAAATTGCAGTGCAGTTCGTGCATGTAATAAACTCAGTAAAACGCTAATAATTATTTTACTTAAAATCATTACTTATACGTTTGACTGAATTAATATGTGGTGGCTTCTACAAAATTTTGATTTCAAAAATTAAAATTGCAACAAAATCGTTATTGAGTTTATTAATTTACATATAAACTTTACAGTTTTACATTAAATTACTCTTATTTACATATACCAAAATAAACAGCTGGTGCTGCGCGCGGTTGGTCGAGTGCATAACGTATACGACTTTTAAGCCTGAGGTCGTAGGTTCAAAACTCGACGCCGGTTTATAATTTAAAAATATCATCTTCAACAGTTTTCATTAAAAGATTAAAATTAAATTTTATACGATTTCGATACCAAATACCTGCGTGTTCCCGCCCCAACGTTTGCGATATTAAAATATTGCTTGAATTTGTGTCACAAATATTTCAATGTGTCATTAAAAATAATTTGGTAACCGCAAAAAACTTGATGCTCCGCTTAACCGTTACGTAATAAGTGCAGATAATATAAACAAGACCGAATTAATAGTTTTGTTTAGCAGTGGAAAGAGTTATTAATCAAACTTACGTGTGTCAGTCTAGGTACGAACCGGGACATCAGACCTTTTCAACTAAGCAGCCGGAAATGCGGGCCTCCAGAACAGAGATCGAACTCTCAGCCTACGGATCCTTAGGCGAACACTTTTTTCGTCGACTATATGTGTCGACCGTACACCACTATGTGCATTGCATTTATTGCATATGCACCTGGACACACATGTCTCACATGCTTACAACGTGCTGCACCAATAAAAATTGGCAGCAATCGACAAAGAAGCGATCAACAATACTTGAAACCAAACAAAACACTATACTTGAAAAACCAGACCTACACACTGTTATTTTACATACATTTTCGTCATAAAAGAGTTTTCATTATTGCAAACTGCTCGAGTTTGCGTTTTTTTGGGTTTAACCTCAATTTTTGTTACTTAAGCACTTGCTTTAACTAGTTGCTCTAAAAGAAGTACCCAGACCCACAATCTGATTGTTATGAGCGTGAAAAAAACATTTCTAAAAATAGCTATTTATTATATAACTGCCTCAATAGTGCCGGGTATTCGGTTTAAACGATTAATACTGGCTAACTTGCGCTGGTCACCTGAAATTGAGCTGATTTAGTTTGTAGATTCTATCGAATGTCACCCTTCCCTCGGACTATATATACATAAGTTGTTTTACGTTCAAAGAAGAAAAACCACATTGAAATATACCTACGCTAAATCGTACAAACACGAGCCCTTTAGTGGTGCTCCGCTTTCAGGGGCAGATCCAGGAATTTCAACGGGGGTAGCGGGCTGCTAAAAATGTTTTGGAACGCATTTTTTACCAAAAAATTTTTCTGAGGGTTAAAAAGTGTAAGGTATAGACCTCATCATTTTATCACAAAAAACTGAGGAGACAAATTGTAAGGTATAGGACCTTAACATTCGTTCAAAAAATTTGCTGAGGGGGAACATTGTAAGCTAGAGACCTTAAGTAACATTTTAACGCAAAAACCTTTCTGACGAAAAGGGGCGTACGCCCGCTCGCCCCCTTTTGAATTACTTTTGATTAAAATTTAAAACCAAGCCCATTTTAAAAAGTTGTTTTTGCATCAAACAAACGAAGCTGTTTATTGCGTAAACGGAACAACTATGAGCTAACATATACATGTTAACAGTTTGCACATAAATTATATAAGCGATAGAAAACTTTAATTTTGTAATAAACAAGGGTGACACAATACTTGTCATGCGGCGACGTCCGACATCGCACAGCAGCGCAATTTAAAAAGATTTCGTATATGAATTGTTATGCGATGCCATATAGAAATTCATGTGCTTTGCCGTACGGTGACGAATGGTGCAAAACTATAGTACCATCTCGTCTTCAAACACTAAACTACATTTCATATACGAGGTACACCGCAGGACCGAGCTCATGACGGTATCCAATAAGATGTAAGAAAAGAAAGTTTTCAATATCATACTGAATTTTAAAAACTTTTCCGGTAGTATCTCTGATTGGAAAAAAGACCAAAGTCAAACATCTGTAACATTTACGAATAATATACTCCGAAAAAACCAAAACTACTCACAAACATCGTCAAGAATTTAGTTCCATAATTTCTTTTTGTCAGCTCTAGCCACTTTAGGGGTCAAACAATGCAAATTTCCAAAAAAATGTTACACAATAGAATTTCGTATATATCTCAGGCTACATGGTTCGTTTCGTATACATATTTCGTATACATATCCGGATATTTGTATATATATCTCGATATCCGGAGCCCATCTATAAAAAGATAACAGAATATATTGTGTAGTATATATACTACTTTGAAGTATTCCGAGAAGAATAAGCTCGGAGTCATACTTAATTCTTCAACTGAACAGAATATAACGACTAAATATCCAGTCGAACCCAATGTAGTAAAACAATGTTGGTTAAAAACTACAAAAACTCGACTTGGTGTTAATTTCAGCTGTACTGGTCATAAATTTTACACGCCGGAAAAGTGGAAGTGATTGTAGACAACTTGTTCTTAAAAATTTCACCCTATATTTGCCTTAGCCTGAGATTAATTTTAAGCCTTTATTATCACCAAATGCCGTTATTGTCGTAGCCGATTTGTCACTTATTCACGTATTAGATATCAACCTTAGTCCTCATAGTTCTATGCGAAATGAAGGGTCTTCCTTAATAGTTTAATATAATGTTAAGGCTTTGAACGTTAACGAACAACATGTATTTCTTTTGTTAGTGCACAAATAAAATTGCCCATGTATAGAACAGGGCCGGAACAGTAGTATAAACATATTCCTAAACCTAAGCCTAACCAAAAAAATTAGACTAAAGCCTCCGGAAAACGATCCGGCTCTGTTCTATACATGGGCCAATAAAAGTATTAAAAACGAAACATAATAATTTAAATAAGATATTTTCACAAAAACAACTATTGAAATTGAGGTTAGTTTATTCGCGATAAGTTTAATCTTACAAAAAGTTCTTTTACCAGTTATTTTAATATTGTAACCCATTACCTGTGTAAAAACAAATTTTGTTGCTTACCTTTGAACAATTGCTAGATCGTGTCTAATTTTAGTTGAAGAACCAACAGTCCTCATATTTGATTCTATGTCTCTTGTAAACGGTTAAAATTTTCTAGTGAAAAATATATTAAACTAATTTTAGATTTGGTTTAGTCATAAATCCCGCTCGAAAAATTTGCAGCTGCCAATAATTCATTAAAAACCATAGCTAGAAATTTAGTTCACACGCGTGAATAACCATGCAAGTTCACTAAATTTATTGCAGCCGCTTTCTCATTGGCTGTTGAAAAAGTGCATGTGCTGCGTGCAATTTGCCGCTCCAAGTTCTCGCAGCACAAATTCGCACGTGTGAATATGGCTTTAAAAATTGCGAGAAATGTTTTAGTTTGCAAAAATCTAAATTGAGGACGTTTATAACCACAATAAAAGCAAAAGCAGATGCAAATTCATTTACACTGTAAAAAATGGGGAGTCAAGTTGACTCTCTCGGAAATAGGCTTTTCCTAGCTACACAAATTGAGTCAAACTCGAGTCCGCCAGAGTCAAATTCTACTAACTGAGCGATTCAGTGAATCGAATTTGACTCTGGCGGAGTCAAATTTGACTCAGTTTGTGTAGTCGAGAAAAGCCTATTTCCGAGAGAGTCAATTTGACTCCCCATTTTTTACAGTGTACATTCAAAATTAAAAATCGTCGTGTTGTATTGTATTCAGATCAATATCTGTGGTGGGTGTGTGGATCCAATATGTTTCAACGAATGTGTTGTCCTGAAAAATCAAACAAAACATTGTAGACAGTAACTGAAAAACATTACTTACGGTTACCATAGACAGCGGATGAAAGTTCTACCATTAAAGAATGAATTCGTGTAAAAATCTCGCATAAAATTGCTATCAAGCTTATAGAAACCAGATGTCAGACTAAAAAACAAATATGACGTTTGTGTTATCATCAAATACCGATCCCAAGTTTAACGTAAACAAGAACCGACATAACTCGTCACAACATACCTTTACTTCGAGTTTTCCGCGTTTAGTGCAAGCAAATTCAGCAGCGAAAAACGTTCGTAAAATGTTCACAATTGTTTTCGAACCGTGAAGTCGCATTGGCGTGCTTGATTCTTCCATTTTAGCTGCTGTATAAACTGAAATATGCTAAATCAACCTTTTTGCAACAATTTAAAACTTTATCTGTGTTCCACATCGCTCAAAGTTTTTTGCTAAAATTGACATAAAATGTTAGAACTTTCTGCTCAGACTCGTTTTGGCGTTTTAACAAAAGCTTTTGTTCGTCACTCAGCTTGAACCACAGTAAAAGTTAAAATGTGAAAAATGGAACAAAACGACTTTTGCGAGACATTTGCACTGCAGAACGCTACGTATACAAATGAACCAAAAGTTCTTTGTTTACGCACATTTGGTTATTATCCACGAATATCAGTTTATGCTATGTAATAGGTTATATACAGTTTCAATATCAAAAAATGAATCAAGCTTTAACATTAAAAACAATAATGAACCAGACTTCTGGACATAAAACAAAACGTTGAACAAAGCTTTGAAAGACAAAAAAACGTTGAAAGCGTGTCAGCTAATTTCGTTTTTCCCTACACACATTTCAAATTCAGATGATATAATTTTTGCCAAAAAAGGTTCACGGTGCGGGCGGCACGTATTTTAAAACATTCACTGTATAAAAATGGTAATAAATTTGTAAGTAGAAAATTGTCAAGCTTAATCCTGCTAAATTACGATCATGAACTCAAACAGCCAGGTTACCTGTGTCGCCGAATAAACAGTAACGGGGCATTTTGATGCCGACCACACCGGCCATCACAGGTCCCGAATTCAATCCAACCCGAATGCGTAACGGCCGATCGGGCAAATGAGGTATTTTAAACCCTTTTAACAGTCGCAGTATTTCCATTGCCATTTTTGCAATTTCAGAGCCATGCAAATTACCGTTTGATGTCGGAACTCCGCTGACACACATGTATGCATCGCCTAAAATTCGTTGAGCGTAGCAGGTAACTATTTAGTAGTCGTGATGTTATTATAATCAAAAGATCAAACAAGAAAAAGGATACAAAGTATATCCCCTTCGGGAATTTTTGATGAAACAAAAATTCGATTCTTTTGACAGGGTTTAGAACATAGCTTTCTAAATATGCTGAAAGTCAGAGCACTAATACACGAATTATTCCTTCCCGAAATGAGATCCTGGCTACATCCCTAATTTTAAAATACGAGCAAGCTATTTTGACTGAAATCAGCATGGTCACTGGTCACCGCGACCCAATAGCTAGAAAACAAAGCACAGAAAACGGAAATTGTTATTTGTAAGGAATTAAAGTCTTAGCAATGATATACACTGCGGTCATAGCCATAACAACTAAATGCAATTATATTTTTGCTTTGATAGTACTTAGGATAGGTTTCTGGTCTGTTTAAACGTGCCGAACTGTTACCGCTTTATATTAATGATTAATGATTACAATTTATTGCGCAATGTGTAAGAACAACAATAATCAGTACCAATGCTTTGAAACAAGCGAAAACAGAGAAATCACACGAAGGTGGTAACCAAAATAAAAACCGCTGGCTAAATTTAAGCCGAATTTTTAAAAGTCGACTAGAAATTAAGCTATTAATTGAACTTGTATTATTTGTGATGATACCGTGTAAGGCTTCCTACACATCACAATTTTTATATATTTTATGTTCTTGTTGGTAACCAAATTTCACGCTCGTTAAGAGTGATTCTGCCAAACCTTGTGGCTTTTTCGTCGAAACGGAAGCCAAGCTACAAATTGATAAATTTCTGGCCAGCCAACACTAAAATTCAAATTAAACACAAAAATTTTAATGGCCTAATCACTGCAGAAAAATATTAATGTAGGCGACGATTTTGAAAAGTCATTGCTTGAGTTTTTATACCAAAATATGAGACGAACCAGAAGTATATACACTCATTCAACTTGAACACAGAATAATATACTCGACTTTACCAATGGTTTCAAGTTTGTATACGTTGTATTTTTCAATGCATTCGTCAAATAAAATGTACAGTTTGTTCAAAAGATTAACCACTTGCAATGGCGATGAGTCGGATGAAATATCTGTGAATCCTGTAAGCAAATATTGGTTAATATCAAAGCGAAGCAATTGTGGTCAGAGTTTAATGTTACTTTTAAAGGCGTCACCATTTTTGTAAACTTGACTGGACTATTGTATAAAATTATGTTTTAGACTCATTTTTGCTTCTCAATTTTGCTACAAAATTATAGGCTACTGCTTGATAGTAATCGTTATATTCCAACAGGGTAGAATAAAAAGAAATTTTTTAAACAATTCAACATGTTAACGAATAAGTTACAAAATACGACTGCTTCATTGTCAGAAAACTTTAAGAGAAAAAGGAATAGGAATTTGACGAACTTTGAAAGCCGTGTAAGTTACAGCAGGTTGACTTAACTATGAACTACACCGTAGCCAAACAAATCTCAGGCATACATTACTTTTGCTCGTGTCTTACCAACAACTACTACATACTACCTTGGTTTATTGTACCGCTTTCACAACTGTTGTCTTACCAGCAACCGCTATTAACCGCCTTGATTCATTTCTACTGCCTTCACAAACTCTCATAAGCGCAGCTACATATACGAACGGATTCCATCTGCAAAACAACTCCAAGTAAAACAGTCGTAAACCAGCTTCCTAATACGATTTTATTACATACGCCTTTGTCAGAATATTTTCACAAGTTCCCGTATTCCGGACCCGTAGCCAGAGGAAGGCCAGAGGGAATTCAGCTTCTTGGAAATATATTGTCCCCCTTGGAAAACTTTGATCCTTACTTGTAAGTCATTGAAAACCCTTGTATGCCCCCTCTTGAAAAAGTTTACTCCCCCTTGCAAGGTGAGCTGGCTACGGGTTGCGCAGCACAGTTGCTGATATAATCCGACGACCTTAAAATTTGCTAGTTTCAAACGTTTCAAATCATTCTTTGCAAAGTACAGCTGCTAATATAATTCGCTGACATTAACTTGATAGAACGTTAGGAATCATTCGCAACTGTGGAAATAGCAAATTAACATCTTGTCATTAAGTGGTTGCAAAGTTTACAACGCCACTTGTCTCCTAGCAAACGCTGATTTGTATACATTCTTATTATTCATGTAGTGCTATGTACATGTGAATTCCAACAAAAACTGTACCCAAATTACGTATGATCGGCATTCAAGCTAACAATGTAATATTTTACCCAAGTTCTCAGGCCGAGCTTGACTGCACTGCACCTACAGTTGCATGAAAATCTACATAAAACCAATATGTAAAATATAAGGTCTTACACCAAATTATGAAAATAAACCAAGGAATCCAATGTTACCCAAATCAATTAAATTGCGCGTCTAAAAACGTTTGGAATCGCCAAAAGTAGCAATTTTGATATTTTTGACCATCATTTTACCAAATTTGAATATATTACTTCAAATTGTTGAAAAAGTTCGCGATTGCTGCTGATAGGGTTAACTGCTGCTTTCGTGTAAAATCTCATCGCATACATTTTGTAAAGTCCAAACATTAAATAGCCTAATGTTAATTTTTTTACAATTAATCGTTGTTTGACTATGCCTTTATTCGAACTATGGCGGTGCAGTCAAATGTACATTGTGTATCTTTTAATTAGCCTGAGTGTGGACAAGATGATAAAATCAAAAGTTTACTACTTTTTAACCGTGTTTATTCGATTTTTTACTAAACACAGTGTTATTAGCCAAATGTTCTGCGGTAAGCCGAAATAAATTTTTTTTCGTATGCATTTTTCAAGAAAATATTGCGTTAGTTTATTTTTTTGAACGCGTAGAAACGCAAGTTAATAGTATTGCCGGACAATGCTAGATTTTAAAACTGCTCATCATTACGTAACGTTTTGTTTGTTCAATTATCTAATGTCGGTCGATTACTTACCAACAATATCAGAAAAATAAATACTAGCCGACTTGAAGTATTCAGGATTCACCGCTTCGTTGTTTTGAAGTTTCTTAGCAATTTCCGCTGGTAACATGCTTGACAACAGCTTATCCATTCGATCTTTTGTAGCTTGCATAGCTATAGCTCGGTCTTCCACCTGAGAATGCGATGTATTCTATAGTTTGATAATTTTACATTTATTTGCTTTTTCAGTTTTTAAGCTAAATATGAAATTACGCTCGACATCCCTGTATCAAGTATGAAACACTGCTCAAAACGAATCAGACCACTATCCTTGCTAGCGAAGGCTAAAAATTTTTTAGGAGGGACATTTCAGGGGTTATAATGACTTGAAAGCAAGGTTGAAAATTTGTGCTAGGGTGGGCCAAAATTTTTCCCCTGACGGCTGAGCGCCCCCCCCCCCCTTTGGCTACGGGTCCGTACAACCGAGAATTGCAAATTAACGCTCAAAATCACTTTGAAACTTGTGTCAATGCTTTGCATGTTATGTGCAATGATGTTAAAAAAATTTAAATAAGTATAATCCCGTATTGATTCTAGCATAAACCGACTTACAGGTATAAACATACATACCGCTAACTCAAGATTTGTCATATACTCTTCCATGCTTTTCATCAGTATAACAACAATTGAGTCTTTAGTATTGGGTCGGTTTTTCTTTAATGTTGCGCTGATGACTTTAAACGTAGGGCGCGCTTCAGCATTTGGTTGAACGCACCATTTAATCAAATCTTTAATCGATGGTTCAATAAAATCTGGCACTTCAACGCGTGACTTGCCCTGTAAAACTGATTTTATCGCTTCCTCAACCCGCATCCCAGTATTTTTTTCATGTAGCGGCTCTAATCGTGTCCACATTTCAAGCAGGAGCATACCAAAGCTGTACGTGTCCATTGATTTGCATGCTAAATCATCACTACTTGTAAAATTGTACACGCCTGGATCAACGTACTGTAAAATTAGTTTGATTTCAGTGGCATCGCCAGTAAGTTCTTCGAGAAACAAATCAATTTGAGATGCGAGTTGCGCGCACCATGTCGCTTTACCGCCTTCTGATTCGTAGACGTCTTTTTTCGCCCAGTCGCCAACTTTTACACACCATTTTGCATCTAGAAACACGCTTAATGAGTTCAATGTTGTATGAATGACGTCTTTGGAATGCAAAAAATCAACTGCATCTGCTACATCAATTGCCACTGCCAGCCGGACCTGTTCGTTCATTTCGTATCTAGAAGCTCTGAAAATATAATGAATCCATTGAACATCTTGCCCAAAGTAAATAAAATAAAAGTTAAAACCGCCGCCAATGGTTGTGATTCCTGCGAGTTTCATGATGCCCTCATCATTGATAGTCTCTATCATTTCGTGAACTTTGCGCGTCGTTCGAGCTGAAAATTGTTCTGGAACTTTTCGAAACGTCGCTGCAAACAAAACATACGACTGATCATGCGCTCTGGCGAGTTTCTGTCGTTTGCTCATTTGCAGAATTTCGTTATCGGCCGTTTCTTCAATTGTATTTTTAGACGAACTAACGGAACATCTTGACTTTGTAAAAATCTTCAAATCTTCTTCTTTCCAAAGCCACGTTTTCGCATTGACAGCTTTTCTCATTCGAAAATGTTGTAAAATTGCACAACCCACAAGAACAATCGTGAACAAAAATGTGATAACAGTTGCTTGGACAATAAAAAAGTTACGCCGTCGTCGACTCAAATACTGTTCCAGATACATTTCTTCTTCCATAATTTGCCAAACAGGACGTCCACGACAGGTTAATTTCTGAAGATAACAAAATGTGCCAACCTGTAAAGTAAAAATCCAGAATGTCTAATACTCGTGATTAAAAAATCCACAGATTGAAGGCCGTAAAAAGAACGTATGCTGAGTACATGTTTTGCTTTTATACAGAATGTGTCAAGTTGCATACGCTCTAAAGATTGATCGGTGTACTCTTTTACAAACTGGAGGTTCAAAGAGCAAAAAGCTTCACTGTGCGTAGCGTACGGCCAATGTAATTCCTAAGCCTAAACCTAAGCATGCGCCTAAGCCTAAGCGTACGAATGAGCATATTTCTAAGCCTAAGCCTAAGCCTAAGCCTAAGCCAAGCAAAAAATTAGTCTAAAGCTTGAGCTTACTCTATTGCAGACCCACAGAAAAACGTTCCACCCCTGATCTTTACATGGGCCTAGCGTACTGCAATGTCAATACAACTTTTTGAAAATTACATATTATTAACACCTTCTGCTGCATGACTGCAATTATTATAAAACAAATGCGAGAAGGATTGAGTAAAATAGATTGAGCTAAAGCTTTCAATCAATCGACATCCGGGTCGTCTATAACGTTGAGAATTGGGAAATACAGCAAAAAAATACTAACTCTTAAATACTTGTCTTCTACTTTTTGAACAATCGAAGGTCCAAGCGGAACCATTGAGTTTGCAACAGCAATGGTTCTTGGAACTGAATCTTTTAAAAACCACAACAAATATCTTAAAAACTGAACCATTTGAGTACAGCTAACATATGGAGAAGTTGTACGGTTCACAATCATATAAGAATAAGTTGCCATAGGATACGATTTTTCTGTCGGTGCATTGACCAAACTTGTAACCAGTAAGTTTCCTTCTTTTTCATAAAAGTATCGCATTGCTTCTATTACACCGGGCATAATATCTTTCACACGAACTAGCTTGTTCATTGAATTATAGACCTCGACAATCGGCAAATTGTTTTCTATCGCATCGGTTATTGCAATATATCCTATGCTGAAAGGAATCGATGAAACAATGCCCATCATTCCTGCGGTTCCTTTGGCGTATAGAAACACAGTATCGTTGGGCCAGCCACGATTGCCAATGACTTCATCGCCAACTCCTTGTGCTTCGGTGAGTAGTCCAGTTTTAAATATTCCATGGTTTTCTCGCCATTGATCGCTGCTGCGACTTAGAACAGTGGTAAGAATATGAGTTGTGTCTGATACGTCACGTCGCGCAATTTGAATAATATCTTTTTTGTGTGAAATCAAGCTTGGATTATTCAGTGTTAGTTGAGGATCGTTCCAACGGCGCAACTTTCCCAAATAAATATCGACAATTTGATCAAGTGTTAGCGTCAGTTGAATGCCAGGAATGTTGTAGATCAAAACGATTGCTCTAAATCATAAAAATATTTGCCCAAATAAAACTAATATTATCTTGGTCCATGCATAGAACAAGGGCATATTATTTTCCAAGATGTTAAATCGGTGGCCAGGAGTGCAGTAAAGGCACTCCTGTTTGGGAGCTACATTTTCCATGCTTTTCCGATATTCCTTGCCAATCCAAATAAAACGCATTTGTTGAAATTCCACTTTTTTATTTTCGGGAAGCCAGACGGTGCATCCCAATTTAAAAGCCAAACCAAACCTGACCTTCCATTCTGTACCAAGTAAAACTATTCATTTGCATTTTCCCCGTTTTCCTTGTTCCATAGAAAACGGATGCTTTTGAGTTTTCTAACCAGTCAGCGAAATCCTGGTGTTCAAACAGTAGTAGTAATTGGCGTCACTTCTGGCTATCAACCACCTCAGATGATGGTAAGACCCATTATTTTTTAAAGTTAACCTGCACTTTTACCCAATTTTTTACTTCGTGTACAATTGTGACGTTGTATAGAGTATATTTCGGAACCATGTGCGTTCTGCCGTTTTATCATTTTTAAGCAGATGATTATTGAACCGTTAAAATGTGACCATTTCCAAAGTTTAAAATGATTTGTATGGAGTGCTTACATCCTGTACATTTGAACAGGGATGGCAAAGTATCGGATATTGATGAACTCTCAGTACCAAATGCTGTGCTACATATTAAACATAACTGGTCACCATGCAATTTAATTATTTGCAAAATAAGTATAGCAAGTTTCCAGGGTTTCAATGGAATTTCGATTGCGACTAAAATTCCGATAAAATTTGGGTTCCGATTCCGATTCCGACTGGCTGCAATTCCGATACCGGAATTCCGAAATTTTCGGCTGCCCTGTTTGTTATTTATAATTTCATAAAACTTCACATGTAAAGTTTTGAAATGCTAAAATGCTCATCTGCATTTCAAACTAAAGCCAAGCTGATCTAGTAATATGAAAATTGGCAGACCTTCATAAAATATCATTAGTTTTACGGCGCTAGTAGAATATCGCTAAACACTGTCAGCTATACAATCGATTTTTACTTAAACTGTGAAACAAGCATACTGCAACAAAAGTTCAAAGTCATACGCTACTTTTTAAGAATTACTAAAACTTAAATTCCGATTCCAATTTCGATTTCGGTTCCGACAGGAAATTCGATTCCGATTCCGATTCTGCTTCCGACAAAATGTACTTCCGATCGGAACCACGCAAATTTCTTCACCTGTCAACAGCATTACACTTTGAAGACGAGATTGTATATTCAAGAAGAACCTTAACAAAGTTCAGTAAAACAGTTTGGCAATTGTCGCTGTGACAATTGATCGCAGGCGCTGTTATAGTACATTTCCAATCGCTTTGAAAATGCCGCATATTTCCCTCGGTTTGTGGTTTGCATTCAGAACTCGAGATTACGTATTAAAAACTTCAACCCATTTTAATTCTAGGAGACTAGCGCTAACGGGAAACAAGGTAACAGGGACACAGAAATTCTAATACTAAGGCTTACGCTTAGCTTTAGGCTTAGGCTTAGTGAGCAGGCTCTTTATAGTAATGGGTCAAAACTTTTAGTAAAAACAAACAGTACCCGACTACAACAGGAAATGTCACCAATTCTGGATAGCGTTTCTTTTCCAGCAATGTTGGCTCTGAATTTGAACCAGCGTAAAGATATGTTGTTTCGCATCCTTTTAATTGTTTCAAATGGCATTTTCCAATAAACCCGTTCCGACTGATATACGTCAAGCGAATATTTTTCACATTTTGCTCGGTGTTATTTACTTGATACCGCAAAATTGCTTCTCGATACACAATAAACGGTAGCGAAGCACCAATGCCGTCAATTATAATGTCTTCCCTTTCTTTTTTGGCTGATTCCACTTGCGACACCAGCTTACAACAAGCTAATACCAGTACCGTTGTAATTATTTTCATTGTAAAACTAAAACTTTTAAATGTCACTATGTATATTTGTAGTATGTTAGATTATAAAGCACCCCGCTCATCAAAAAGACCGAAGCTTGAATGTTAGCTTGAAATTAGATCTCAGATCAAATAGAAAATATTCAAGAGAGAACGGGATAATGAGAAAAATCTGCTGTCTTTAACCCTTTCTCACATGAATATTTGCAATTTCATATCACATGTAATAAGTTAAGATTCGATCCCCAGTCTTACGGGTGGGAGGCGTTTACGATAACCACTGAGCTATAGGAGCTTGACGCTCGAGCCCGAGTAGGCTCTTACGTCTTGTGGAGATTTCGCACTGCGCATATATGTGGCCCATGTTACTATAAAGGCCGTCCCAATTTCCTGGGACACAAATATACCCGGAGTGCACACTTATAGCGCTCCTGTTTACATATGCACAGGCAGAATATATACATATATATCTGTCCCATCTGTCCCAAGTGTCCCAACTGTCCCATCTGTCCCACTGTCCCATCTGTCCCAAGTGTCCCAACTGTCCCATCTGTCCCATCTGTCCCAACTGTTCCATCTGTCCAAACTGTCCCATCTGCCCCATCTGTCCCAACTGTCCCATCTGTCCCAACTGTTCCATCTGTCCCATCTGTCTCATCTGTCCAAACTGTCCCAACTGTCCGATCTGTCCCAACAGTCCCATACTGTCCCATCTGTCCATCTGTCCCATCTGTCCCATCTGTCCCAACTGTCCCATCTGTCCCACCTGTCCCAGCTGTCCCAACTGTCTCATCTGTCCCAACGTCCCAACTATCCCGCTGTCCCAATTATATTTTTAATGTAGTCCTGGTACATTGCTGTCCCGGGAAAATGGGACGGCCATTAAAGTAACATTGGCCAAATATGTTATAAATGTTAAACACTGCTCACAGTGTGTGCATTGCTCGCACATTATTGTATTTAGTTGCTCATAGCATACTCTATGGGTGAAAGGGATATAGATGCTAAAGTTAGATTTTTTTAATTAACCCATTCTCACATGAATATTTTCAATTTCATATACATGTAATTTTAAGGTAAGATTCGATCCCCAGTCTTACGGGTGGGAGGCGTTTACGATGACCACTGAGCTATAGGAGCTCACGTCATGTTATAAATGTTAAACACTGCTCACAGTGTGTGCGTTGCTCGTACATTGTATTGTATTTAGTTGCTCATAGTAAACTATATGAGTGAAAGGGTTAAGACTGTTTAAATTCATCAACTGAAACTTCCACTGTAACATCACGTTTACGACCAATTTTTAATCAACTGGGCTTCAGATAATTTGAAATAATATTTACTGATTTCACTGGATATGTTCGAACAAAGCTGCGGCTTCCTATCTTTTTGAAGCGATACTTTTATTGTAGACTCTCCTGTTACCATGA
This sequence comes from Enoplolaimus lenunculus, assembly GCA_030248215.1. Classification (NCBI taxonomy): domain Eukaryota; kingdom Metazoa; phylum Nematoda; class Enoplea; order Enoplida; family Thoracostomopsidae; genus Enoplolaimus; species Enoplolaimus lenunculus. The sequence continues at coordinate 56,926 of JASANG010001733.1, forward strand.
GGAAGTAGGTTTTAGAAGTAGATTTTGATAACAATTAAAACACTTTGATCAACGGTTCTTGTACTTCCTGGTTACTATTTTATCCTCATCGTATTTTCGATGTCGCAAAGCAATTATATGTCCGTGATAATAAATGTTTAGCAAGATACAAACATTACGGAAATAATCTTGCAATGCTTATTTTCTCAGGTTTCATATAATTCGGTATTTGATTAAAATTTTACCTCAAAATACTAACACTTTGTTATGGCTTCACAGAATTGGTATTTTCATTAAAACTTCACCATTGGCTTTAAAAGGAAATAAATTTCTGAATATATTTTTGGCTAGTGTTTTGCTGTATTAATATCAACTACTTCCTGGTTGGTGCTGTGTCAGATTTATCTGGGATCTAAAGGCGTAATGCAAACCTAATTGCATTCGTGTCTGACAAAATTATTCGTACAAAAAACCATTGATGTTATATAGTAAGTTATTATAGTACGAATGGACTTTTTGCTTTTATGCTTTGGGTTTAGGCATTGCGTTTTATGCTTCAATTAGGTTGATCCTTATGATAAGACTAAGGCTAGGCTCTGTCAGGCTTCGTCTCAGACTTAGACTCAGGCTTAGGATTATGTTGATAACACGGTTTACGCACCCGTCAATGCAACATTGGCTGCTCGAACTAAACTTATTCCACTTGTCATTTTTAGGCAAATTTTGGCACCGCAGATATGAAGCTAAATCAAGCTTCAAGTTTGCTATCATTATGTGTTGAACATCTCTTGTAATACCAATATATTTCATGTCTTGTTGAATATATGGTAAAACATGAAATTCAAATCTTGAAATGATAACGGTAATTCTGAGCAATTTTTCGGTCGTAAACAAAATTCACGGTGGTACACAATTGGAATTAGCATCTGTACCTTTGCAATTCAACTTTTCATTCATTTGGGTACGTGCAATGTTTCACTGTCTGGTTAAAAATCGGCAGCGTTTTGCAATTTTCTTCATTCAAATAGGTATAAATCACGCATGTATTTCGCAATTCTGTACAGATATGTTGATGTTAAATTATTGCGACGCATCTGCCATTTTTTATAAAAAATTTTTGAAAGACCGGTGAATATTGGCATGTCTCAATAGCGTTGGCTGAAAAATTAAACGTTTTTTCAAACTTTATATCTATCAATATAGCTCAGATTCCTTTTTGTGTAAAGCACTGGATTATTATGCGGGGAGCACGTTAAAACGGACGCGGGTCGAAAAGACATTTTGAATATCGTATGATGTTACTAGAGCAGGAGCAGACTGCGGTGGGACCCCCAAATTCCAGGGTGGAGACCCCCAGCGTAGATGTGGATACACAGTTTATCGATTTTGGATCTAAGGTTGTCCGTACTCACGCTCGTGTTTAATAGTCGTGGGAACACCTTTTTAAAAACAGATTCACAAAGAAGTTGCAAAATGATGGATCTGAAAAGTGAAGCCATTATTAAAATGAAGCAAACTTCGCACGCATCGCGAATTTTTTGTACATTTCTTTTAAAGTATTACGCAACTTAACAGCTCATAACCAGGGGACACAGCACACGGCACGCCTCACTTAAAAATTTCTCTTATTACCTTCTTTATTATTTCGTTTCATGAGAGTTTACTTGTCTTATCTTTTGGCAAGTAAAATTGTAAGTCAGGGAGTGTAGCAGCCGAGAATGTTTGTCGGTTTTGTTTAATAGGGGTGGCCCCAAATAGGAGCATGGGGATTGGCTGTTGCGACCTTGGATATTGCAGTACAAATAGTCCGACGCATGGATAGAACGTAGCGCAAATTTTTGAATTTGATAGCGTATATACGTGGAGACAAAATGTAATCCGCTATTGTTTATAATGCGTCATCCACTTTATCTTGTGCCCGCTGTGTGGAAATTTGCAACGCCAATTTCCAACTACGGTTTTTAAAACTCATAGTAGTTGGAAATTGGGAAACTCAAAATTGCTCATGTGGTAAATTGAGTTATTTTAAAAATTTACAATTTCAAGATTTTATACTTTTGCTACGAAACCTACATTAGATTGATTGAGGCATTCCCCATTTGCGTTGTTTTAAAATCCCCTAGAAAAAATTGATTTCATTTATTTACCAAACCTGCTACGGCTGTGGCATTTTTGAAGGGAAAAGGAAAAAAAAACCCCACTTCCCCCACTAATTAAAAACCCCGAAGCCAAAATGTTTCCACTACACAGCGGGCACAAGATAAAGTGGATGGCGCATAATAGCGAAAAACTGTGTTCCAGATTGCTACGAAACCTACATTAGATTGATTGAGGCATTCGGTGAAATCAAAACTGCTACGGCTGTGCCAGCCAAAATGTTTTCGATTGGAAATACGCTTCGAAGCATTTTCGGCTGTCCGGACTATCCCTGCAAAACTATTGCTTCGAAGCTGCCCCTGCTGGTGAAGTAAAATATGCGCCTGATAGCTGTTCCGACCACCCTAGCTGCATCAGCAAAAACATAATTTCGAAACGGTATCAGCTGTCGAGCAAAAACGTACATGGTTTATATTCAAAAATTCGTGGCTGTCTGGGTCACCTTTTGTAACTGCAAATACAATACGATATGTTTGCAATTGTCTGCATACCTGATGTTTTACATTACAAAATTGTCATTCTGAACGATGAATAGCATTTTTAAATTTGTCATGAAAAACGCTATTTCAGAGCTATTTTTAGGTCAGAAACAAAGTTTTTGGATGCGGAATTAGAGTTTCAAATCGAATAGTTCATTCATGTGCAGACAATATATTCACTGAAACGCTGAGAGATGGTCTTTGTATACATTAACGTATGAGAAATGTCGCTTAAAAAAGTCAATTAATTACATTCTTTGTCGAATCATTCTAAAAGAATGCAAAAAATTATAACGTGGACGTCGAATCAGCATACACCCCTGAAAGCATTAACATCGGCCATATGCAGGGGACAGCTCGAAACCCGTTTTCGTTTCCGGTAAAACGGAAATATATTTCCACTTCTTTCTGAAAATTAGTTGCAACTCACGTAATTGCACATGCGCTATATTTTCTCTGACATTTCAGAGAGCTCGGTAAATGGCTACTTGCCACAATTACACAGACTAAAATCTAAAACATTTTGAAACATTTTTACTTAATTATTTGTTTTCATTTTTGGTTTCGTCATATTAATCACTACCCGTTTCTATTACGTGCATGTTTGCGGATGTTTGGTACTGAAAATACTTAGCTAGTGTCGTTTTTAATACAGATTACGCTTTAAGTGTCGTGTGTTCTCCAACATAGCGTGTTTTGGTGGCTTAAGGGCAAGGTAATATACTTCATAGTGTAGTGCACAAAAATTAAATTGCAACTATACGCCACGAGCGGTCGGTTCAAAAGTGGGGAATTTCACCATTTGCTGCCTTCGAACATACATGCAGTGAACGGCGCTATTGCATTGTCAGAACTGCACGGTGGGGGCGACCTTTTTCCGAAGTACTGCGAACATACATGGTGTTCCCCTAAATTTCTACGAAACATATGGCCACGCCGGGAGTCGAACCTCTGTCCTCGCTAGCTATTACACCACGTGACTGATATCATAATTTCCTCTGGAGCTATATGTGCACAAGTAGGTATGTGTCTTAACATTACACACTCTGCCCATACACAGGCTGTACCGCGTATACTCACATGCATTTCTACATAACGCACAAGCATGTCTCGCATGCTTACACGTTTGATCTACTGTCTATGTATATACAATGGTCATAATGGAATATGCTCATGAAATAAGGTGTGAACCCACGAAAAGTATGGTGAAAAATAGTGTTCTCAACGTACCAGTGTGCATGTTTGGCCAGACCACCTTCCATACAAGTTGTGTTCGAATTATTCTGCCCACTGACCTGCACGCTAGCACCCATGGTGCATCACTCGCTGTGGTGAAGGCACTGTTTCGGTGTGTAAAAGTGGTTTCTGACCGCAAAATTATGTTAGCGCATGAATTTGCTTAGAAAATAAGCCGAGTTTTTCCTTTTTTCGAATTGCTAATTTTGTGGCGATTCACATTAGCTATATCAAATATAACAGCCTCTGTAAGCATGTGAGACATGCTTGTCCGTTATGTGCACATGCAATATAGTGCAGTGCACTGTATGTATGCTAGCTGACAGCATACGGTCGACAAATATAGTCGACCAAAATGGTAGCTGGACAGGCGGGCTGCGTGGCGCAGTGGTAGAGTGCTCGCTTAAGGATCCATAGGCTGAGAGTTCGATCCCCGCTCTAGCCCGCTTTTCCAGCTGCTTAGTTAAAAGGTCTGATGTCCCAGTTCCTACCTATGGGGGCTACGCCGTGAGCGCAATGGCAAATTGCCGCGCTATGAGCACGGTATCCAGTCGAAAATAGGATGGACGGTCAAGGGACGACCTTGTTGAAAATAAGGGCATGTAAGCATGTGAGACATGCTTGTCCGTTATGTGCACATGCAATATAGTGCAGTGCACTGTATGTATGCTAGCTGGCAGCATACGGTCGACAAATATAGTCGACCAAAATGGTAGCTGGACAGGCGGGCTGCGTGGCGTAGTGGTAGAGTGCTCGCTTAAGGATCCATAGGCTGAGAGTTCGATCCCCGCTCTAGCCTGCTTTTCCAGCTGCTTAGTTAAAAGGTCTGATGTCCCAGTTCCTACCTAGACTGACAGCCTCTGTTGCTCCGAGTACAAATTAGAATAATTTGTTACTGTTTTCTTTTTCTGTAGCTGCGCTATACATTCGGCGTTTTGTCTGTACCAGACTAATAGTATCACGCAATGGCTGTGATAGGGTGGGCAATGGTGGCGTTGCCCATTGCTCTGAGTCGACGAAATTTTTCGTACCTAATTTGTAATTTGTAAGTTTAGATCCTATTTCTGAAAAATGCTAAAAAATTGCGCTCAGCGTATAACTAAACTAAGTTGATGCTGCATATAAGCGCGTATTCAAAATTATTGATAAGGGAGGCGGAACGCGCCTTCGCCATTGGTTTTTCAGCGTATCCTGTGGAAAAGTAACTTGTTTTGCAGGCCCTGCTCTTCGTCACACATTACTGATACATTGAGAGTTGTGAAGTCCTAGCGCAGAGACGTTGAGGATTTGTTGAAGAGACCGTTCGAAGTCGCTTCTCAAATGAAAAGCGCCTTGTTTTATATTCCGCGCCATTTCGTCCTGCGGTCGACAGACCTTTTTCTGTGCCGGATGCGTTCTCGTACTACAACACAGTTTACTTTACACGCATACAGGCTCTTACACCTTCTCCACCGCTGGATTCTTTCTCTTAGTACAGCACTGCTTACTTTGTACGCATACAGACTATTGCAAAGTCTTTGTCCCTTATTTGTAACGACTGCAACAGTATCTGTGTGATTTTTACTTGGGCACAACAATTATCGAGCTCAGATTGATTTTTGGCTTTATGAAGATTTAAGAAAAGTTTAGCACGTGATCCCTTCGGTTTTTATATCACCGCCTTTAGCAGGATGCAACTGGAATTCCGGTTGCGGTTGTGGTATTTTTTCACCTTCCGGTTCCGGTAAATTTTTAGCGGAATTAAAAATTCCGGTATTAAATTTTGGTCCGTGGAAATAAAGATATTTTACTGAAAAATGACGATAAAAGTTAAATTGATTTTTATAGTATAGAATATAAACCTTGACAATCGCCGAAAATAAGCCATCGAAGGTAGATTTGAAATATGAAAGTCCGAAATACAGCAGATAAAGTGAATACCTATCTCCAACTAGGGTTACTTTACAAATAGTATTACAAAAAAAGAAAATTAAAATTTCATTTTCCTGTTCCGTTTTCGGTAATTTTTTCAAATTCCGGTTCCGGTAAACTGTAATTCCGGTTGCACCCTGGCCCTTGGTGCCAGGCAGGGTGACGTTGCACTGAAAATAGTAACTGTTCAGCTAATTAAAATCAAAATGTTATAGGTGGAATGCAAGTATTGCTTGTGTAATTAAGAAGTATTGAATTGTATATAACAAAAGATTTCGTATGTATACGTAAATATACTATCTGAATGTACGTTATATAGTCATAATGCTCATCTCAATTGCTGCCGGCAACTAAGAGCCTGAGAATGGCGCATCAGGATTGGTCTCCCCATTTCTTGCCGCTCTAACATTACGCAGTATTTAAAGAATCTCACGGATTTCTGTTTATGTTCAGTTTTATTTTTTACATATGCAGCTTTTTTGTCATGCAAAATGTCTTTTAGTGTATTATGGTGGTTTCAGTGAAATTCCTTGGTCAGTTTTAACTGTTTGTATTGTTTAGAAGTTCTTTAAATTTTTACTTAAATCAATTTTTAACTGTTGGCAAGGTTCTTTTAATATGTCAGTGGCATCGTTAGAGAGTTTGCCACCAGATCTACTGTTAATCATTTTACGCCATTATTTAAGCGTGTATGAATGGTTTAGCTTGTGTTGTGTATCTCGTTGTTTTAAAATGTTTGTTCGAAATTTTATATTGCCATATTGTGAAGAACTCGATTTAAGATACTTCTCAACAATTAGGGAAAATAAAATTTCAGTTTTTGTGAGCAAAAATAGTTTGTCTGATTTTGATAAAATTGAGTTACAGTTCCAGCGAGCAATGAGTCGTGCCATAGTTCAAACCAACAACGGAGCCAGACGACATATAATTTTAACTGGGCCATGGTATACGCTTGATTACTGTGGGTATGATTTGTTTAGTAGTTTGTGTAATGATAGTTTGAGACCGTTCACCTGTGTAGAACTACACATTTCGAATGTTGTGTCCGAAGTAATGCAGAAAAATAATTTATCGGCTGAATCTTCGTTCATTTCTGAATTTTGGCAATTTATTACAGATTCTAAATGTTGCGGCCAACATTTGCGCTCTTTAAGAATTTTTGCACCAGATTGCGTCGCAGTTGCTAGATATTCGGTTTTGAAGTTTGAATACCCTGTCGGAAGTGCTTTGCGTTGGGATTATGCCTTGTGCAATTTGCAGCGCCTTGTGATTACGCCCCATTCTAGGGTACAGTCAGAAGGTCCTATAGCAGCTCTTGCTGTAAGTCCTAATGCGACTAGTATGGAATGTTTGCGTAGCATTGTTATTGCATGGCCGCACAAAACAGTTTTGGAGTGGATTTGTTGCTTGAATAATTTAGCCAGGCTAGGATTGGTGCTAACCGTGAACACACGATTGCCTTTAAATGATCTCGATGTTTGCCATGCAGTAAATAAATGTTTGCATCGGTGCCATAAGTTGCGAAAATTTGCTTTATTTCTTGTTTCTAGTCAAAGTTATTTTTATAATTTTCTGCAAAGTAACTTATTACAAGAACTAAAACGATGCGACAGAAGTATAACCAAATATTTAGTTGTCTTAGACGAAAGTGGTGTTGAAGTTGCATGCATTCGGAGGGCGAAAAATGTATTGTTTCGTAAATATAGCTCTTTAATTAAGCTATCATATATCATAGTTGATTTTGAGCTTAGTAGAGGTGTTTTCAATGACATCGATATGGAGTGTGTATAACTGTAAAGTTGATTATGTGACCGGGTTGTTCACCGCAGCGCAAGCTGCAATCAGAATTGAGTAAAACTTTTTTAGATGTGTCTTATTTTTACCTAATTTACTTTAATCTTTAATGTGTGTGTGCATAATGTTTTAATGTGATAAGCGTATTCTGTTTCGTTCCCCTTCAAAATGACTCTGGGTGGTATGTACTTATTATTTGGTCTCGTAGTTGTCTTATTTGTGTTTGAAGAAATTGGTATGCCTTTTAGCCGTATTAGGATAGTTGATATGGTTGCTCATTAGTAGTTTTTCATGACACTAAATGCTCAATTATTCCTGTGTAATATGCAACTTGTGTGCTTTATTTCGCGATTTATTATTATTATTGGTTTATTTTGTGTTTGTATTCTGGTCATTCTGGTGTGTTGATTTCCATATCATGAAGGACAGGAATAGAATGTAAAAAAGTGATGAATATTGATGTAGCTTATTTGTGGCGATGGGACAATTTTATTAACATATTAGCTGTAGTTAACATCATTCAGCTTTGAAGTACAGGAACGATAGTGTTGAACATGGTCTTCTGTTGTAGCCTTAGCGTTATGTTGTTCAAATGTCCCTTTAGCTTATTTGTCATAAATGTTTAGCCTTATTTCGTTTATACTTCAGCCAGTTGTCTGTGTATTGCTGCAGTTCTTAGTATCTATTTGTGCAATTTTATTTATATATTTAGGTTTTTTAGACATTTTTGCTTGTGCTTATGATAATAGTACTGATACCGGTGCCATTTAAAACGGTTTATATGATAATACATTATACTGCCTTAATTTATGTGTCTTTTTAATAGTAAAATTTGCCGAATTGTTTGTTTTGCAATACATGATTTTGTCATGTTGTGAGCTATGTTAAACAGTGCACGTTAGTTGGGAAAGAATTATTTTTATGAGTTATTTCTTTGCGAGTTATTTCTTGGCAGAAGGCTGCGTAATATGTTAGCTGTATATTTTACGTTCATGTCACTGTGGTACTGAATACATTGCGAGTTTGCTGTGTCCGAATCTTGCAGTCGAAATTTTCAGATTATAATTGTCTCAAAATATCAAATAAAATATTCATAAATATAACTTATTTTTTAAAAATAAAAAACACTAACCAACATTGTTGGATTCGGCTTTTTCATAACCGAAACCGAACCGCAAATTTTTGCCGAATCCATACTTTGTTCCCACCCTGATTCATGTACCTATTTAACTTATGTCACTTTAGCTTAATGTTTTTTGCCGCAGGTTCCGACAATTTTGATGAAAATATTTTTTGTACCACCAGTTTATCTGTAACTGGCGGCGCACTGTTCAAGGATTTAATTGTCGAGGATAGTTTTACCAATTTTTACTGCATTTTGCAGAGTATTGTAAAATTAGCAAACTACTCGAAATTAGTATAGTATTTGGCAGGCTTCCCTTCTTGTCTCCTTGCGCCCTTAGCGCATGCGAACGCAGTCGTTTAGTGCCGGATTAACCCTAAGGCCGATACGGCAGATTTCTTAAGATTACACAAAATCAGGCAATTGTGTTAGGCCTAAAATGTTTAAGGGGCGCTAAAACAAAAATTATTTAATATTTTTCGATTAAATGTATATATGTTTATTTCAAGCTCGATCTTAGTTAAAATTCCTGGAGTGTAAGGGCCTCCGAAGCGTTCATTCAACACGGCAAAGTGAACGCATGCTTCTTCTTCTTCCACTTGTCACGTATCAAGCTCATGTGCAACTTTAACATCATTATTTCAGCGGTAATATTTTAACGCAAGTCTTAGTTGTTAGATATGGCAAAGCATATTTTGAAAAAGGTAACAGCCTGATAGGGTGGTTTTGTGAGCTGTTTTGCATTCACTTACAGATTTCAAAGACTAGTTATTATATATTGATGGTTTTTGCAATAAAGATTGTTAATTGATTCAGCTGGAAGTTGATCTCAGTGTACTTTTTGTGCTCAAGCATATTTGACATATTTGATTGTCGCTTTGCTAATAAATTGTTTTCTGTTCTCGCAGTACTGCCTAACGGTGGGTTTATTGTTTATTTTCAGACAACTGGGCTGACTGGTCTTGATGTTGTTGAGCATCCGCATCATGTAAGTTTTGTAGTGCGAAGTTATTTCAGTATTGTGTACGTTACTTTTAGCAATTTATCCTTACTGTGTCAGTGTGTTATACATGTCATAAAATATAGCACGTTATAAGGGATATTAGCTGAATCGAATTATGTAAAAAATTTTGCCGCTTTTTCACGGTTATAATGGGTGTTACATTTGCTTGATGTTATTACGGACTAAAACGTTCTGACTGTTTTGTTGTCTTTTTCAGATACTCACAATTACGTATGGAAGAATTCTGCGAGCACTGGACAAAATGCCCGCAACTGCGGCATACAGAAAACATACGCAACCAATTATTGAAGAGCGTTTAGAACACGTGAAAAATGTATGTTTTTTGCGCTGAGAATGATTCATCAAGCAATGTTACATAGCATATTTTATTGAGCGAAGCGAAACTCCGAGCCAAGCTCGGACTTTCGCGCAGCGTTTCATGTTTTGTACTCGGGGATCGAAAGGTGGATGTCCGTCCGTCCGTCTGTCCGTCCGAAATGAATCTCAGGAACAGCTGCACCGATTTTGATAAACTTTTTTTGTTTGAAATCCAATTATCCTGGGGTGTTAACCTCGCATTGGGGTTTTAAAATTTTAAGCCGTTTATTACCTACAGGCTAATTTGAATAATTAATTAAGCCTAAATTAGGACTTTCCACAGTATTTCACTAATTATTGCAGTTAGAAGCAATCTAATTTTAACATTAAAGGGTTTTTGGGTGCTAGGAATCTGCGTAGACTGTTTACAAACTTCCAAAACCGATAATTGAGCAGTTAGCTAATAGATAATTTGCATATTAGCATAGTTTATAAGCCTAAATTAGGACTTTTTGCAATATTTCACTAATTATTAAAGTTAAAAGCAATATAATTTCAGCACTAAAGGGTTTTTAGGTGCGAGAAATTTGAATAAATAGTTTAAAAACATCCAAAACCGATAATTGAATAGTTAGCTAATAGCTAATTTGCATATTAGCTTAATTGACAAGACAAAACTAGGACTTTTTAAATTATTTCAGTAATTATTAGGGTTTACTGAAGGTTTTTGGGTGCGAGGAATTTGAATAAATTGTTTAAAAACCTTGAAAACCGATAATTGAATAGCTAGCTAATAGCTAATTTGAATATTAGCTTAATTAACAAGACAAAATTAGGACTTTTTAAATTATTCCAAAAATTATTAGGGTGTCTCAAGGGTTTTAGGGTGGAGAAATCTGAGGACATTGCTTACAAACCTCCAAAACCGATAAATGAATAGTTAGCTAATAACTAATTTGCATATTGCCTTAATTGCTTACGTGTGTTCGAGCGTCGCTCAATAAATGTAGTCCCACTACGACTGGTTTTTATGGTGTATGCTGAAATAACTTCGTCGATTGGCAGGATATTGATATGTCATTAATAAGCGTTAATTGTTTTAGGGTATGAAATGCATTCGATAGATACCAAATACAATTATGAATAGGGTCCATGTATAGAAGTCAGGTTCCTAACAAAATCTAGAGGTTAAGCCTAAGTTTAACGAAACGGTTTGGAACCTGTTGTACTCATGAAGACAGGTAGAATGAAGTGTACTTGAGATTGCGATGCATCTGACGAAGCTTATCCCAATTGCTCACTGCAAGAATGCAAGCGCTCTCAAACGAAAGAAACATACTTGCGATTTTACTGTGCATTCAACTTATTGTTTTAAAAATTTGAATACATTAACCCGTTGCTAATTTTGTTTCAGGAACCCGATGTAACGAAACTGGAAGCAAAAATCGATATGGGCTATATTGAAGAAGTTATCAGCCAGGTAAATAATTTTTGCGCATTACTTTTTCTAAGTGAAATATTACAGATTCAATTAAACACGTGACAGTCCTTCAGAGGCAGAGTGATAGTTTCTATTTGATGCCGAACTTTGTGTGAGCGTCTCATACTTAAATGTTTTCAGTTCAGTTTTCATTTACAAAGGAATGCAACGAGTTTTCCAAATACATTTACGGACAGAAATAAGTACGTAGTAATCGCTGTGACGTCTGCAGTTGCTGTTTTACAATCTGGGTTAAATATTTTTGCCTCGTAACCAGCCGTGTCTTAAACCACTGTTATATATGCGTTTACAAGTTATTTGACACCAGCAATCGTGATTGTGGTCGTAGTTATGATTGCAGAACCGCGGGCACTTGAAATCGGTTTCGCGAGCGATTGCGTTCACGATATGCGCGATCTCCATCAGAACTGCGGTTTGTAACGCGACCGCGATTGCACATAATTCTGTCCGTGGCTGTAAATTAGATTCATGAACGAGTATGCGAAAACTGCAGCTCATGGATGTAGCCAAAATTATGGCCTGGGGAGGGCACTTGAATTACTTAAGTACATTATATTTGGTTTTGTTTTTAGTTAATTTGTTTTAGCTAGCAGAAATTTGTTGAGGCTAATTGTCTTCTTCTGACTTCACCGCAAGTGCAGCCTATTTAGCAAACTTTTTTGTGCACCCAACCGCAGCGTATTATAAACTCATACTCATCGTAATGAATATTGCAGTATTGAAAATACTTTGTTTTAGGCGAAAGCTGAACTGAAGTTATCACGAGCGTTACTTGAAAGCAAGCCGTGGGAAAATCTTATTGAGCAAGCTCCGAGTGACCAGTGGAGGTGGCCGGTGTAAACACATAATGCTGTATTGTACAAAATAATATTCTTTGCATTTTGTTAGCCTGAATGGATCAATGTAAACAACAGGGGGCGGAACTGTAGTATAAGCATATTGCTAAGCCTAAGCGAAGCGTAAGAATGAGCTTATACCTAAGCGCTAAGCCTAAGCCTGAGCAAAAAGTAGTCTAAATTTTAAGTTTACTCTATTCCAGTCCCGCGAAATAACGTTCCGCCCCTGATCTTTACATGAGCCGCCTGAATGTGCTAACTAACGGATATCATGCTTTAATAATTAAGAGCCAGTATGTTTTAGTAAAACGTCTCAGTAAAGCAAGCTTAAGTTTGTACTATTTTTGCTTAGACTTCTTTTTAGTTTTAGGTATAATTTCATTCATACGCTAGGCTTTGGCTTAAGAATACGCATATGCATATGCTACTGTTCCGTTCCGTTCTATACGCAGGCTTTAATGTATATTTGGTATCCGGTTGCACCCTACTTGTTAGATTTGCGTAGTTGGTGTATGGGCACAACCGACACTGCTGAAAATGCGAAATTACATTAATTATTATTGGTCAAGTTGAACAAACAGTGGTAGCTAAGAGTGTGCGACAAAGATAAATAATACCGGAACCGAAGCTCAACAAAATTTAGCACAGATGGACGTGAAGCGGAATGTGAAGCGAACTTGGGTAGCTTAAAATAATGTTTTATTTGCTAATTTTAGCAAATATGTAAAATGTTGTAAACAGATCATGGGATTATTTGAAAAAATTCCGAGAATTTATTGCTCAAAATTGCACCAATACTTATAAGCAAAACACATCGAATGGTACAATTTTTGTAAAAATATAAAAAGTTTCACATCAAAATATGTCAAAAGCTTTGTCCTTCGGCAGAAAATCCGCCTTAGCCGAGATTGATTTTATGCCGACGCCGAAGGCAGACCTCCGGTTGTACCGTGGTACTCCTGGTAATGCAGGGATACTAATTGTGCTGATCATAAGCCATTTGACTTACTTAGGTGTGCACAGCGAATTATATATACTTAGCGACGAGCGTGAAACGCGCTGTAAAAATGCTGGTTGTGCCTTTTACAATATTTTTACGTGTCCATATAGCGTATAGTTTTGTTGGTTTGGCGATGCGTTGAAGTATCTTTATATATTGACTATTGCGCTGTATAGTGTGATATTTATCACTTCATATACTTAGCAGCTTTACATTATTTTTAGTTGCATAGGTGCTTTTAGACAACAAACTGTGGTTAATAGCCACTTGTTTGGATCGAGAGAAATATAATGTTAACTTTCGTGCTTGTTTTGTTTTCATACTAGTTATCTGTTGCCAATTTTATAGAACATGGTTTTTAGTAATGCACGTTAACGGTAAAATTTGGCGTTTGTAATATATACTTCACTAAGCCAAACTCTGATGTGTATAGTTATTTTTGTTATATGCCGTACAAGTAAAACGTTTTATATCGTAGTTCGGATTCTGTAGGGCGTATTAAACTTTCAGCTCCGTTATGTAAGTTTGCTTCAACCCATTTGTAACAAGAAATTGCAAACTCCACTTAGGCTTATAATTTCTTTGAAGATTTTTCAAATAATTTCAACACGCATGAAATAGTTAAACATAAACGATTGCCATTGAAGGTACTATCTGCACAAATGATTGCGGAAGCATAGTGGGTGTTCAATTTTTACTGGAGCGGAAGTGTTCTGCTAAAATTGTTTGAAAATTGAAGTTCAATGTTTCTTTGCAGATCATTCCATGCCGAAATTTGAACTTTTGAACAAATTTACAATGTTTGAGGTTATAAGCATCGCACTAGGGCGGTGCAAAAGTTTTTATATCGAAAATTGCAAAGCATCACAAACCATATCAGACTTAGGAAAACTGAGTCGAACAATATACTGGTTTTTTTCCTTCCACCATTGGTTTTACAAGTTATGTTATTTTAATTTTTATATATAAGTGACACCGGTGGAACTAACGTGTATAAAAAGTGCTACAATTTTTTTGCACTACACGTAAGTCCCACCGATGAGAACACCTTTGAAGATTTGTTCGCCGTTAACACTTCATGTGAACATACCCACCGCAATATAAATCTAAAGTTCATAGCTAAAATTTCAAAAATTGCAGTTAGCATGTAAACTAGAAAGCATATTGTGTAATGACATTTACGTTTCCGGTAAGAGTCGGTGTCCGTGTCCGTTAATGTAATAACAACGTATGTATCTCGTAGTTTTTCATTGCAAATATGCAGCAATTGCTGGAAATGAAATAGAATTTGCAAAATTCATCCAAAATTTTGAAAAATTTCGACGCTTTCGTCTTTAAAATTTTAGAAAGCCTGGCGAATATTTGCACGCCCCACTTTCGTTCACAGAAAAATAAAACATCTTTGAAGCTTTTATATTTCAATACATATTCGTGTTCCGTTCACGTTATTTTGTTCACTATTCGTTTCCGTTATTTTTACTGTCCGTTTGCACCGTGTTAGAAAATGGTCGTAGCGGTTTACGCGCACACATATATCAATTCAGTTGAACTATGAGGATAGAATTTTGCAACGATTGCTTAACTCGATCACATAGAATAATGTACGCAGCCGGTTCAGCTCACCTTGCTAGGGGGCTAAACAATTTTCCGAAGGGGTATACAAAGATTTTCGATGACGTACAAGCGTGGTTGAACATATTCTATTTGGGTCATAATTCTACCAGATGGGCCGAGCCCATCCCGCTCCCCCGTGTCCTTCTGGCTACGGGTCTGCAAATAGTATGTAAAGGTATCAAGTCAATTCTTGTGAATAAGCATGATTCGCATTTCCATTGCTGTCGCTAGCCGAGGTATCATGAGGCCCACCGGAATTTTGTGAGCCGCGTTGTTCGTATTTCGATACATAAATTACAAGGTTTGCTTGGGCTTTGCCAGCAAAAATGGTTCCATGAGTTACACGCATAATTATTTCAAGTTGAATTTCTTGTAATCCTTCTAAGCTTTCCTTAACTGCGATAATTGCAGAGTTATGTAGTGCACCTTTTTGTAGGACAAATGACGAACGCGTTGCAATACGAATACCTTTTTGTTCTACGTCGCGAGCTTTTCGAAGCACAAGTTCAAAGTTGACCCGGGATCCGGGCAGTTGAGGTCCTTTGAGAGTGAACAGAGGCATAGCGGCTTGGCCATACGCTTGAAAATTTATTTGGTTTGGGGGGGGGGGGAGGTAAAAGGGAAGGGGGGGGGGGTGGGCAGACGGCGGCCGCCGCCCAAGACGCACAGCGGAGGCAGTCGCATTCGCTTAACAATGAACAATCATAGGGACACGGTAGTGTCACTATTATATGTTTCTTCCAAAAGTGTTCACGTCTCTTTTATGTTTCTATCAAAAGTCTATTATTTCTACTATTATATATACAAACGTATGTCATTCAAGATCATGGTAACCGGTGTTCATTCGCTATATTTAAAGAAAATTTGTCGAAGTATTAAACGTAAACGTTTTCATAAGATCGGAACCGCAAAATTTCGCATTGGTATTTGGATTAAAATCTTGTCGCAAGGTGTTCTACAGAATCGTAGATTGTAACAATCCAATTTTTTATGTGCTACATAAGTTATCTCAACCATATACGTTAAGCTATTTATTTAACGAAAATACTATTGTTTAGTACGTATATATGCGAAACATGTTGAGTGGACAATTACGAAAAACATTGGCTTATATGATTACAAATTAGTAATAACATAGCTAGTTTTGGTAAAGGTACGGTAGGTAGATCGACCCCCTAGAAACTGTAAGATTATGTGATTTTCCGACGTATTTGAGGCAGCTGATTTCAAATCTGTTATTTATATTCTTGCAGGCCCGAGTTTCAGCCCATTTTACATGTAGCATATACAATGTAAACACAAACACCGGTCAAGTGCACCTGTGGCTGAGTGGTATGATGTTCACATACCACGGCGTTTTTTCAGCTTTTGGGTCGCGGGTTCAAGTCCTACTGGGGGAACTATAAATTGAAATTTTATGTGTATTTTTATGTGATTTTCCGACGTATTTGAGGCAGCTGATTTCAAATCTGTTATTTAGATTCTTGCAGGCCCGCTGGTTAATAAAAATATGCGCTTTCAAAGTTTCAGCCCATTTTACATGTAGTATAAACAATGTAAACAAAAACTCCGGTCAAGTGGTCCTGTGGCTGAGTGGTATGATGTTCACATACCACGGCGTTTTTTCAGCTTTTGGGTCGCGGGTTCAAGTCCTACTGGGGGAACCAAAAATTGAAATTTTATGTGTATTTTTGCCAAGGCGCGTTTTTGAAAACGTAGACGTAACATCAAGCTGTCGAAAACTGTTTATTTGCAAGCTAGAACCGGAATTCATTTGGTTCAGGGATTGGTTTTATTTTTATTCATTAATTTAGTATTTAATAAAGAGTGGTTTGTTTACAGTATATGAATTATCATTAGCTTTTTTGTAATTCGGAATGACTCGGAAAAAGTCTCATTTGTATCGCGCTAAAGGAGGAAGATATCGAAATAAGGTGCAAACAAACTACATTAATGTTTGAGGTTTTTTGTAGTTTAATAGCTAAGGTTATGTTTATGGTGAGATTTATTTTAAGTCAAGGAAAGTCGTGCAATGCGCCAAAGTTGTCAGAAACACGCTAATACTGAGCGTCTTGCATTTACAAATTTACCGATTAGAAAATTTACACCGCATGCGAAAGACCTCAAGGTGCAAGTGTGTAAGCATCTTGTTTTGACCAATCTTGTGCTGGGACTATCATAATCTGATATATTTAATAGTCATGTATTATTTCGGGTAAATGCTCTGCTCATTTAGGTTTAACTGTGTAAAGTAGATTTTGTTCATTGCACTGTTCCACTCCGCGGTTTCTTGTTTTGACCAGTGTCGAAATATATTGCCTGTTAGTTTGTAGGATGCAACCGGAGGTGAAAAATGCCAGATCCGGAGCCGGAAGTGAACAAAAGTAGCCGGAACCGGAGATGATGCCGCAGGTGAGGTGAAATCAGGTAGTTGAAATATTTAACTTGTTAATTTTAGCAAATATCTGCTATGTGTTGTTAAATCGTTCCATTGGAATTTTCTACTTTTCTCATTTTCCAAACAAAACCTATGCTTTAGATTTTCCTTCCAACCAAAGGGAAATCTAGACGTAGAAATTTTCCACTTTTCCCGGTTTAAAAACAAAACCCATGCTTCAGAATTTTCCTACTAACCCAGGGTAAATTTAGGCGTTTAAATTTTCCAATTTTCCCGTTTTCCAACCAAAACCTATGCTGCAGATTTTCCCTACCAATAGTAGGTGCTTAGATTTGACATTCTCGTGGGTTTTTTTCTAAAACTAGATTTAAATTTAAGCTCAAAGTTTACGCGTAATGTACAGATATCAGTTTTGATTTACTGCTCGATGTATTATTGGTAGCACCAAGTTGAGCACTGAAATGTTCAAAACTCGGTTTAGAATATTTGAAGAAATTTTGACTTGCAAAATTAACACCATTAATTTAATAAGGTTCCTTAAGCAAGCAGTCTCTTTCAAAAACGTGACGCTCGAACACAGCGGGCTCTCATTATGGTATGAACCGGCCCGGATTGTTCAGGCCCACGCCCGGCCGCCTTAGTTTTTCGTTTTCGAAAAGAAAACAAGAATAAGTTACAAAGCAAACCTTATAGTTGCAGATTCGCAGTTTTGACTGCGGATTGAATTGCATTATTAGAATTTCTTGTGCAATTAAGAGGAAACGAACAAAAGTGTGTTTCAAGCAATTTTTCACGTCCGCATGTTGATGCAAATGCGTATTCAGCATGTTTCACAAAATATTTGTTGCAGCCATATTTTTAAATGCTGAGCATTCCAATTATATATTTAACGCAATTCATGTGTGCAATACAAAATTGAAAGTATCGGAATCAGTATTCTTCCAAAATACCGATTACAATACCGATACCGATGTATTGGTTCTACACTACTATGCAGCATAAAATCAGTTTTCACTAGAGCAAGTACTTATCAATTGTATTGATTTTCTATTTGAATTCAAACAATTTATATTAATTAAAATATATTAGCATTTTAAATTGAGCGAGTTACCTAATAAATAAAAATGAAATTAGGAAAGCGCGACTTTTGTGATTGTGAAAATGTAGTTTTTAATTTTCATGGAAATATAGCTTAACAGTTCTAAAACAATTATAACGTGAGTATATATGACTTTAAATTTGAATATTTTCGCACTTAAGGTAAATTTACATCAAATTTCTTCCTAAAGCTTAGTAACTAGAATGAAAAGTGCCCCGATGTGGCCATAGAAAACGATATGTTTCGGGTAGTAAGATTTTTAGTTCAATACCGCTAGTATTACAATTTCCATGCATGCGTATAAAGTTTTAAAACTAGATTAATTTGATGCCAATCAGCGTCCTCCCGAAACACGACACAACAATACTATAGAATTAATAAAAGTTAAATCATTGAGTTTGATTGACTGCGTAACGGAAACATATCCGCAACTTTTTCGGAGAAAAGTCAAAATAGACAGTAAAGTGTCCCGACGAGGCTATAGAAAACGATAACGCATCAAGTTTTGGAGCTGTATAAATTTTGTACCGTACAGTGCCCTCTCCATACTTGGCTAAACGGTACCCAGATTTTAAACTTTTAAAACATTAAAATATTTGAGTGAGTACGTAGCGAAACAATATTTGCAACTTTGCTGACGAAATCTGCGTTGTATTCCAATGCGGCCAATGTAAAGATCAGGAACGGAACGTTTTTCTGCGGGACTAGAATAGAATAAGCTTAAGGTTTAGATTAATTTTTTGCTTGGCTTAGGCTTAGGATTATGCTCATTCTTACGCTTAGGTTTGGGCTTAGGAATATGCTCATGCTAACGCTTATGCTTAGGCTTAGGATTAGGAATATGCTTATAATACTGATCCGTTCCTGTTCTTTACATTGAGCCAATTGACGAACAAACACGTTTTTAATATTGGGTCACCAGCATTTTACGCTTAATTTCTACTTATATACTCTTTTTAAAACCCAAAATTTTTCTGCATATATTCGAAACTTCAGTTTACTAAGTGCAAAAACTAATGTCACGAGTGCGTACTCAAATTTTTTACATCAACCATAATTCGTCATTTATATTCTAGTATTTATTTCTTGTTTTAATATTTCGAAACAGTGGATCACATGTCTATTTGGCCGCTGTCAGAGAAAGTTGCGGATATGTTTCCGTTACGCAGTCAATCAAACTCAATGATTTAACTTTTATTAATTCTATAGTATTGTTGTGTCGTGTTTCGGGAGGACGCTGATTGGCATCAAATTAATCTAGTTTTAAAACTTTATACGCATGCATGGAAATTGTAATACTAGCGGTATTGAACTAAAAATCTTACTACCCGAAACATATCGTTTTCTATGGCCACATCGGGACACTTTTCATTCTAGTTAAAATGTGTTTTGACATATTTTTCATATAAAATTCGATAATTTATGTTCCATAATTTGTTTTGTTTTGTTTCCAATATGTTGTAATTAGCTCTTTGAGAGCCATTACAAATTAAAGCTCTGTGCCACTTGTCACGTACAAGCATTTTTGTTTCAAAAACTACTATTGCTTTTGTGAAATTCCAAGGTTTGAAATGGTGTTGAAAAATTTGCCAAAAAGTGAGAGTCCTCTCAAAATAAAAATCTCTCCCCCCTTAAAAAAAAAAATTTTTTTTTAATATAAAAAGAAAACAATAAAAAAATTTTTTTTTTTTTTCTCTAACGTAAAACTTTTAACGTTAATATTCGGCTGGTTTTTTCTCGCTGAAAAGGAATCCACACACCCCAAAAAAAGGGAAAAAAAACAGACCCTCCCGGGGGAAGGCCTCCGGGACAAAAAAAAAAGAGGCAAAACCCGCCCCCGCCAGGGCCAAAGGCCCCCCCGCGAATTGCACGTTTGACTCAGGAGGAGTAGAGTTTGCCTCAGGTTGTGTAGACCCGAAAAGTCTATTTCAGAGACAGTCAATATGACTCACGTGTTTTGCAGTGTATGAGTTTCTTTCGAAGCCTTTCGGCGTAGTTTTAATTTAAAATACGGCTAATACAATTTTTCAAAGACTTGCGCTGTAAAAAGATTTGCAGCATACTTTTTGTAGTAGCTGTCTTGAACGTAATTTGGCGGGCATCGAATATGGTTGCAACGATATTCGCCAAGTAAATTGACACAAACTTTGTCAGGTCCTTCACACTGACTCAATTCACATTCATCGATATCTAAAATATGATTCGATGCAAAACTTTACAACTCGTAAAATTAGATTAACGTTATTACTTCATAGAACTAAGAGCGGATGATGCATACTGTAGTGACCCGGATAACAGGAGGACTGATATTTATTTGGCCTCTCCAGAGGGTAAGCCACTTGTTATTCGGTTACGGACTGTTATTTATTTTTAACCCACGCTACGCCGCCCTTCGTTACTGATATATATCCGGTACTGCAATTATCCGTTGAATTAAACGTTTATTTGTCTTGTGTCAATAGCTTGAGCGATAAAACAGGGATATACTTTGGAATGTACTTTCAAAATTTAAGTCCGTTTTAAAGTTTCGAACTCAAATTATTTGGTGCTGGAGTCATTTATGCGCTACAATTAGGATTAATTGACATTTATGGACTCTAGGGACTCTTATTGATTCGGACTCAAAATGGGGACCCCCTTCTTATGACCCCCCTCTTATTCCGGTCAATACAGTACTTCAACAAGAGTATGCAACTGGGTACATCCTGTGTAGAGACGAATGTACCCGGCATGCGTTTCGTTTTTGGTCTACCCTCTTTTATTTACAGGGGGTACAAACGGTGCGAAGCATGGCACTTTATGTATGCTGCGTCAAACATGCCCCCTTTATAGTTTAATTTAGGGGTATTCATGTGACAACGACCCCCTCTAAACAAAGGGTGTCGGCCAAAAACGCAACGCCGGCTGGTATATTTTGTAGCAAGTGAAACGCCAAGAGTGGCACTCTCCTGTATTATGCACTCTTGAAAGAAAAAATATCAAGGCACAACAGCAATCGTAAGAAATATAATTATATTTACTACTGATCTGTTACTTCTATCCAACAAAATTTTTGACATACCCGCTAGTTTTCATTTTTTCAGCATCTGCAACAACCTGACCAATTGCAAGCCCAACATGTTAAAGGAGGCCACAAAATTTCAGATGAGACCCATGTTCTTCTAAAACTTCATACCAGCAGCATCAAAACACTTGCATGAAAGAGGATCCAGACTGACTCCAGTCTCCGGATTCAAATAGCTACGGGCCTAAGTAGTAACTTGATTAATTGTTCACCTGTGCATGTATGCCCGTCGTCTTCCAGTTTAAATCCTGCAGGACATTGACATTGATATGATCCAGGCACGTTCCAGCATTTTCCCATACACGGGGTTTCGAAAAACGCACATTCATCAATATCTACAAAAACGTTAGTGATAAAACCGAACGAAACAGTAATATTTAAAGCTAAATTTCTAAATTGTTTCACCAGTCAAAACTAATTGTGTTCTTCCTTAGTATATGCTTAAGCCTAGATTTGAACAGGCTATGTGCTGCTTACAAAATCTTTTAAACATTAACTGGTGTTAATAGTTATTATCAGCCTTTATCACCGTACCGAAATGGTCTCGGACAGTGAGCTCAAAGTGTATGGATATCGCTAAATTCAAACTTCAGTATCGATATTTTTGGAAGCATACCAATACGGATACCGATATTTTTCAATTTACTGTATGAAATATACATCGCATGCAAACGGATATTTGTTTCCGTTAAAAATTGGTGTCCGTTTCCGTTATAGAAATACCGCAAATTCTGTTGTTATTCTTATGCTCAAAAATTAGTTGTAAATAACGTATATAACTCGAAATTTTTCATTACAAGTATGCTCCGATTGATTGAAATGAAATAAAAATTACAAAATTCATCCGAAATCTTAAAAAAAATTTTCTGCATCCGCTAACACTTGCATACCTCAATTGTGTTAGCTGAAATATACAACATCTTTGAAACTTTTATACTTCAATATCCATTTTCCGTTTCTGTTGTTTTGATCCTTATCCGTTTCTGTTTCCGTTAGTTTTACTATTCGTTTACACTCTGGTAATTTGCTTTAATTGTAGCAATTCGATTTTTATGATACTAAATTCAACATGATTTTCTGTGTATTACCATAATTGGTATAGAAATTGAATTTAGCAAAATTTGGATTTAAAACCTGTTGATATTAATTTATATATTACGTCGGTTCGGAGAAATACATACTTATCGAGGGGCGGCTGCGAATATAGTGCGGAGCCCAGAACCAGGCAAACAATGCAGAACATACAGAATTAATACGTTTATTTAGGTAGTCACTGCATGTTTTTGTGGCTGCAATACGTATCCTAAGAAATCTGCTGAACGAGAATTTGCATATCGATATGAGAGAGACCATCTTCATGCAAAATTGCATGAGACACAGGTTTGCTTGTTGATGTTTTGTTGTTTCTGCCAGCTCTTTCACTGGAGCTTGTCCAGTACGAAGCCTTAACCGAAATTGAAGATGTCGTTAAAGAGGTTTTAAAAATGCTAATTTACCAAGATGGAGATAGTTCCATGAAAGTAATATTTTTGAAGCGTGAACAAGCACAAGCTACAGTATAAGGAATGCTGTAATGCAACCCGTCAAGCTACTGGATTTTAGGGACGCCACATCTCACACGAACGCAATATCTGCGTCAGTTCCGGTTAATTTTGACTTCCATGTATTGCGGTATGATGCACAAGTAAAGTATCGGTATTGGTATCCAAATAAGCGGTATCGATATCGCTATATTGGTATTTTCAGTATCGGTGCAACACTAATTTCAAGGAAATATATCCTGATATCCACGTTGCATACGTTTTTGCAACACCACACTTTACCTTCACATGTTTCGTCATCAACTGCAAGTGTATATCCAGGCCTGCAAATGCATTGGTACGATCCTGGCATATTGATACATCGATGATGGCAGTGAGCTTCGTGTGTTTCGCATTCATTAATATCTGAAATGCAAAAAAAGGCAACAAGCGTGTAAACCCTCAATGCAAAACCACAAAAGGTTGAACCAGATGTCCACCTCAGCGTTTGGCTCAATCAAAAAATAACCATTGGTTTCGGCTTCGGCAAAATTTGTTGATCTATGGCTCTGGTACTTGTCAGCGATTGCATTTTACTAAAAACTATGGTCAGACAGAATGCTTGAATAACTGTCTTCCAGTGTATCAAAACATTTTCGGAGTCTCTATGACGTAATGTTTCTTATTTTTACATGAAGTTATGTGAAACGTCAGCATTTCGTGACAGATATTTTATATGACAAAACTAAGTTGTGCAAGCTTTGAAATAAAAAATTTCGAATGAAAAACACAAGGTGATAAGGAGTATTACCAGGTTTACAACCGGAATGTAATTCAGTCCAAATAGGATATCAAGTCGGAATTTAAATATTTTGTCGGAACTGGAATCAGAACAATAATTGTAGTTTTGATACTCATTTAATTGTTGGGAAAGAATTCGAAAACATTAAATGCTTTGTGACCGGAATTCCGGCGAAACAATAACATTTTGGCGGAATCGAATTTTCATTGGAACCTTAAATTTTACAAAAGAAGTTGCATATTTACATTATTTGAAATTTAAGAATAGCGTTTTTGGTTTACCGACACAACTTTTTCCGTCCGTAGACAATTTAAATCCAGAATGACACAAGCATTCGTATGACCCGAGTGTGTTGTGACAAATTCCGTTGATTGAACAAACCGTTTCTTCCAGTCGAGTGCATTCGTTTTCGTCTAAATATAACGGTTATAAACTAAACAGTGTTGTCTAAAACTATTTTTCTGCTACAGAGAACTTGCAACTGTAACCGCCGCAGTTTAAAGCGATCCCAGCGATGCAACATCTCGAATGATCTTCAACAAGAGTGACTTTAACGTTTATATATCGTACAGTAAATCTAGTCTCCCTGACACGAAACAACTTTGACGCTCCAGTAGTGTAGATGTCAATAAAAATATCGCTACCTACACATGACGGGTGGCACTTGTTTTAAGAACGGGTCCAGAATTACTTACATAGTACCATGACACTAAGAATGCAAACCAACCTTCACACTGTTTAACTTGCTCGTTGAACACAAATCCTTCAGGACACGCACACCGGTACGTACCAGGTAGGTTAATGCAGTTTTGACCAATATGGCATGTATGTTGTTGCGTTGTACACTCGTCGATATCTGAAACAATTTGTTTAAACAATAATTTGTAGCCCGGCTGTAAATGATAACTTGTACAGTGAATAAGTTTCACATTCATATGAATGATC
Source organism: Enoplolaimus lenunculus (assembly GCA_030248215.1). NCBI lineage: Eukaryota > Metazoa > Nematoda > Enoplea > Enoplida > Thoracostomopsidae > Enoplolaimus > Enoplolaimus lenunculus. The sequence continues at coordinate 81,705 of JASANG010001733.1, forward strand.
GGCATACATAAAGATCAGAGGCGGAACGTTTTTCTACAGGATTGTAATAGAGTAAGCTTAAGCTTTCGACTACCTTTTGTGCTTAGGCTTAAGCTTACGCTTAGTAATTTGCTTATACTACTGTTACGGCCTGTTCTCTTTATTGGCCGAAAGATCAAAGGAAAATCGATACTATTGAAAACGTGGTTTAAAAAATTCTTAAGCTGAGTTAAAGTTGCTTCCTATGAAAGCATTTATAACTGCGTGTAGTTCGTACTCAGAGATACAAAGTTTTTAGCAAATATATTACAAATTTTGCAAAATCTGATGAATATGTGAAATCAGTTAGTTACATTTAGTTAAATTTATATAATACTTTTGACTATAAACCGACAATACGTAATCATACACAAAGCTGCAACAATGGTTATGTCAGCAAAATATTCCTTCTCTTCAAAAACTGTACAACGCAGGTTTACCTTCACATCGTCCGTCCTGTTCCGCTATCATGTAACCTTCAGGGCAGGTATTAGGTTTTGGCCGGCAAACGTATGATCCGCGGGTATTCTTACAAATTTCAGTAAATTTGTTGCACGTTGCAGTTCGTTCTACGCATTCGTTAATATCTAAAATAGTTTACCAAAATGACTTTATAGATAGTAAACTGAAAATTTTTTCGCTTAAATATGCAACAAACAAGTATTTTCACATCGATAAAGATGCAACCGTATTTTCGAAACCATTCTGTCATAAACCCGTATTCTCAAGTGGTGTGTAGTACCTATGACTGCTTTATGGTAGGCCTTGTTACGTTTAAACCGTGAATTCGCTATTTCAAAATAGGCACCCCTCTTATTATCCCCCTCTTATTCGGGTCACTAAAGTACTTGGAAACGTTTTACTAACTAGTGATAAGTGCTCTTGCAAATGAGAATAAGGCTCATAAAGTTTACTCGAACAACATTGACATTTATTTTGTTAGAGTTTTTGATTGGCGTGAAATACATCTTGGGGTACAAAACGCCTTAATCATTCTTGAATAGTTTAGCGTTAAATGCATGAAGTTTATAATTGTAATATTTTTGTACTCTCAACATATTTTGAAAACCAACAAATTCGTTCAGCTGTCGATTTCTTTACCGTTCAATTAAAACTTTGTACATGAACTCAGTCAAAATTTCAACTCGCACATAAGTGCTTAGTAGAAATTTTAGTATTTAGCAAACAGTCCACCACAGTTTGCTATATTTGGACTGAAATGAAAAGTGTTTTACTACAATCACAAAAACAATAAATCCACAACTTCGTAAATCGTCAAGTAAAACATTTAGTCAAAAACAACTTACCTACACATGATTTTTTCGTTCCAGGCTTCATACCACGTGGGCATACTATTGGTACACATTCGGCCAGTGGTCCTCTGCCTATGGTGTGACCGGGCGGGCATTGCTTTTTGATGCATCGAAACGAACCTTCGGTGTTTTTACATGTGTACTGGGCTTCACAGTTATGAATGCCTAGTGCACATTCATCAATATCTGAAAAAATATGATGTATCTACAAATGAGCATACAGGAAACGCACACGTTCGCTATCTTAGAAGTCTCAGCTAAGAGATGATTCTTCTGTTCATACGCAATGGCGGATCCACTGAAGCTGATTCCAGTATCTTCCAATAATACCATCGTGCTGACAATTATGCGATGCAAATTGTTCATCTGAAGCTCACAATGTGTTTTGTGGCAAAATAGCTATATTGCAAATACTTTGTTTACATTGGTTTCATCAAATAACAGACTACAAAATAATCAGTGATAAATATTATAGCTCAACAAATTAAACACGTGCAGTAACTCACCTTCGCAATTCTCTTGATGATCTAAGTAGTATCCCGTGCCGCAACTGAGTGTCCTTAGACAACGAAATGTCCCAACGTCATTAACACAGCGTTGACTGTCAGCACAATTGTCCAAGTTTAGCAAGCATTCGTTGATATCTAGAAATGTAAAACAAAGTGATAGAGTTCCGTGAGGACCCCTACTGTATCGATCACCGGACTCCCATATGATTAAATGAGGCCCATGTGATACGCTCAGGTTGGTTATGGTTCACCAAGGCCTCTTGCTATCCATTAGATCCTGATGTAAACAATATTAAATGTTTTATTTCGTTGAAAAAAAATTTGCGTTCTGCTGCAAACTGGATCTTCCAAAGCATCTGAACGTTCTGAAATGGACCAGCATTTGGGTTGATTTTTGCGAGTGTGTCTAAAGATACGTTGGGACGCTGGATTTGCCGGAGTGAGGCATTCGAAGAAGCATATGCTGTCGCTGATGGACGCAGGGGGTGGTGATAACGTCGTTACTGGTGCAACTATACACTAAACAATTAGCTTCATCGGAACTGTGTACGTTCGATAAAATATGGTCTGTTATTAATTTTCCGCTAGATTTTGCCCAAAACTGGTCTTATTTCTAAAATGCGATCATATTTGGTGGTTCTTATGAGCTGTGCTAACAGTAACAAAATGACTGACTTTGATAGAACCCCAACTTTCTGACTTATATTTTGAGAAACCGCAGCAACGGCGTGTATCATAAGTAAATTGTCGCGCTGACAATCCGTTTGTGATAAAACGTTGCATATGTTGTAAGCCAATTTGCTATTCAGGCCAATAAATAGCAGAACTACTTCAACAACTTGCTATTTAATACATAATAAACGGTCTGGCTTAAGCTAAACTGATCTGAAAACGTATTATATGCATTCTCAATCAACTATTAGATTATTAAACGTTAATTACTGATAAACAATCAGCGTTAGCTCTATTTTACTGCTATTCAAATAGGTCCAATATTCCGTTTTTCTACTGTTTCCAAAAGTTTAGAGTTCTTCCTGAAAATAACGTGTCTTTGCAAACTGTGTGTGCAAAACACAACACAGAGAGAAATATAAAATTTAAAGTTTACCTTCACATTCGCCTGTAACTTCATTTTGTCGGTAACCGTTTGCGCAGTAACATTTGTAGTGGCCACGAACAAGGGCACAATCATGAGGTGGACCACAAGGAAACTGAAGATCGCCACATTTTCTTTCATCTGCAAGTAAACAGTTTTGTGCAATTACTTCAATGTGTTACAAATTGCTAAATTGCTAAAAAAATAAATGTTGCAGGTATAGTTTCATGGAAATGCGGTATTGACAGCGGCGATAAAATTTGTTATGTACCTAGCGAGAAATAGTTTCAGCAGAAACAATGGAAATCACATATTATCTGCACAATGCAAGCGACCTGAGTGAGAAACTTTATGAAAATTGTAGTATTAAGTTATAGTAAACTTTCTCAATTTTAATCAGCCTTCTACGCAAATTTATAGAACCTCACTTTATTCGGACTATGGTTCGAAACAGTTGCGAAGGGAAGTGTTAAGGGTTAACCGGTTTGTGGATTTTGCATAAGGTTCTGGATCGTAAACAGATGACAGTTCAAAAGGTAACGAAAAAATAGGAACTTTTCCCATCGGGATGCAGAAAACCTCACTTTCCCAAAAAATTGATTGCACGAAAGCTAATTTGTATACTTCCTTTTTAAAAGTTTCATTAGTAAAAATAAGTAAACTAAATGGCAGTTCTCTCTAGACCGTCATATAATCCGTCCGTAGCCAGGGGGGGGCAGGGGGGCTCAGCCCCCCCCCCCCCCCCGGAAAAATTATGGTTCCCCTAGAAAATGTTGAACCTTGCGTGCAAGTCATTATAAACCCTTGAATGACCCTCCTGAAAAACCTTTAGCCTTCCCTAGCAAGGTGACCTGGCTAGGCGCCTGCATAAATAGCGTAATCACATTCAGCAATGCTGTTGTTAAGAAAATTGAACCAAAAAGGTTAAAAAACAAATGCAGTGCCAATTGTAAACAAAATGTCGTAAGCCATGTTTACCCACACATCGGCCAGCTTCAAACCGGTACCCGTCCTGACATTTGACCACGGTTTGAGTAGGATCTCGTGTGGGCAGCGTAAATCGAGGCTTGCAAACGAATGATCCAATAGTATTGATGCAGTCTTCAACCTCTGTGTTGCAATTTGATGATGCGTCAAGACATTCATCTACGTCTAGAATTGAACAAAAAGTAAAATGTAAGATTAATTGCCATTATTGTGCGTATTCATGATCATAATCATGTTTCATGCCGGCCAAAATGTCTGTGTGGATGTACAAAAAATACAAAGAATGTTCCATTGGGCGTTTACCAACTGTTGTAATAAACAGCCTTTGGTTTGTAAACTGAATGGCTTGACAAAGCAAAAATAGATGAAACTTAGCAATGAGAAAGCCTAATTGTTTCCAAGCTGAGTACAAGCCCTGACACTCGGAATAACACGTGACTTTTTCCAAGTAGTCCAAAGCAGGATTGGATTTCTCTGAAAGATTGAATCGGCCTGAAAACGGTTTTCCGTAAAAACAGAAAAATTAAAAAAAACATGAAGTCATACAGCAACGAATGCAACGACGTTAATGAAACCAGTGTTTAGATATAAAAAATGAAAATGACAACTAGCTGGCCGGAAACTTATGCTTTTGAGTTCAGCAAAAAGTCTGCTGATAACTGGATTTCTAGGTTCGTAATGCATATGAATGTTGGATGAAACAAAACACCAAAATTGAAAAATGTACCAGCGTCCCTACGTTTAAGCGAAACTCGTCCCGGATGGAAGGCGTGACAAAACCAATTTCTTACAGTTTTTCGCGACTTTTTTGTTGCTATTACGCATTTTATAGCTAAAATTAATATATTTTTTAAAAAACTTTTTTCCGTTTTCCGTTGTCTCCTTAACTTCAAAAAACAAAAAGCAGGAAAACGTTGGTTTTCTTCCGGTGCCCAATCCTGGCCTTTCGTGATAGTATAAAGCTATTAAACGTTGGGCCAATGTTACTTTAAGGGGCGTAACTGTAGATTAAGCGTATTCGTATTCCTAAGCCTAAGTCTAAATGTTGCAAAAATGTGTTCCTAAGCCTAAGACTAAGCCTAAGCCTAAGCAAAAAAATGTAATCTAGGATCTAAACCTACTCTTTTACAGACCTACCAGAAACCTGGACGCCCCTTAAAGTACATGGGCCAAAACGTTCTTGTAAATAAGTTTGCAAGTAGTAAAATTACCTAAACATGTGTGACCATTGACACTAAGAATATAGCCTTCGCGACACGAACATACTACTTCGTCGCTACCGTAATAATCGCATCGTTGATCACAATTGTTTTGATCTGGCGAAGCGCATGGATTTGATTCAAATGGTTTTCCTGAAAATAGCTCTAAACATAGTGAACACAAAGTCAAAATACAATTCAATTTTGAAAGCACATCAAAGTCAGTTGTAAATTGGACGGGTAAATAAAAACGCCAGTTCAGCGTAATGTGGTTAAACTAAAAACATACAAAACTTTACACTTTAATATTTGAAAAACTATGAAACTTGTCCAACATTTTAATCCGTCTACAACGTTGAGTGTTTCATTAGTGCGGAACGGAAACTGCAGCTTAGTCCACTACCTTACATCGTTCAATGTATTAGGATGGCACTATACTTTTGATGACGTCCGGCGCCGTATGTCACTCGTCCGGCGCCATCCGTCACTCTTACAGCGCCGTCTGTCACCATGTGTCACTGTGCGATAAGACGAACGACGGCGCCGTTCGGGTGACAGACAGCGCCGTGTGACATATATAGCGCAACCCTTAAAACCCGCGTGCAACTCAAATGCTATTCCTCAATTAGTCATATATTTAGGAAATATACAATATGCGCTCGTTTTAAGACTAAACAAAACCCAAGAGTTGAAAAAAATGAAAATAAACCTGGCTGAGATATTCTATACGAATCCACTCCAAGCTCAGTTGACGGTCGGTCATCTGTACCACCGGTACGAGTAAGATGCAGTTGACCTGGCACAGCGGTTTCGGAATTCGCAACATCCACTTGAACGGTTAATTGTGTTCCTAGATTACTGCGTTGATTTGAATGAATTTGACTGTTGCCAACTGAGGTTATTTCACCGATAGAATTTCTATTAATTTCGTCTTCATTTGGGCTGTGGTTATTGTCACTCGCGCTATTAATAAGATCATTGTCAGTTTCTTGGAGCTCACGTTCCGGTAGCGAGTTAGTATTGAGCCCCCCGTATAAACGGCAACATTTACGAAATGTGACACGGCAAAAATAACTGAAACGTTTTGGCGGATTGCAAGTTTGACCGGAGTGTACAAGCTCTTTGGCCAAGTTGCAACATTCACAGCATTCCTGAAATAATTTGTTTCGACACTAAAATGGTATTAACCCTTTCTCACATGAATATTTTCAATTTCATATGATATGTAATTTCAAGGTAAGATTCGATCCCCAGTCTCACGGGTGGGAGGCGTTTGCGATGACAGCCGAGCTATAGGAGCTTGACGCTCGAGCTCGAGTAGGCTCTCACGTCTTGTGGAGATTTCGCACTGCGCAATGTTATAATTTTTAGACACTGCTCCCAGAGTCTGTATTGCTCGTATATTATTGTATTTAGCTGCTCATAGTATACTCTATGAGTGAAAGGGTTAATTTTTAATGTTTTTTGCAGAAAATTATGATATTTGGAATAGCCCGTAGCCAGTTCACCTTGCTCGAGGTTTCAACATAGCTTTGGAGATGCATACAAGAATTTTAGCCGACTTACAATCGAGGTTGAAACTGTTCAGTCATGGCCAAAATCTTCTAGCATGGACTAAGCGCTCTCTAACCCTCGTCTGGCTACGGCTTCTTCCACTATTTATGAATATCCTTCACGCTAATATTCATTTTGAATTCCATTCCTTGATGAATAATTTTAAAACTTTTATCATAAAAAGTATACAAGACTATTACTAAACAAACATACTGTATGGATAGGGCTTGCATTCAAGAAGCATGTGCCATCATTAACTGCGACGTCTTTGCCTGCCCGACATTTAGTTTCTAACAGCGCTCGAATACAGCATATGTTTCCAGCCCGTGAGCAAGACGTCGGCGATATACCAGATGAGTCATGGTGTGCCAGAGTTACGATCTATAAATTGGCCCATATTTATCATAGGGGCAAGTCCACTGGAAGGAAATAGCATTGCCCTTGTTAATTATAGGGGATAGGGCACTGGAATCCAGAGGAACCAATGGATGACTTAGAGACTGAGAAGCTTAGGCCTAGGCTTAATATTACACTTATTTTTAGACTTATGCTTAGGCTTAGGTTACATGAGCCTATATATTTATCGGACGGAAAAATATGGTAACTATGATATACAGTAAGTTGTTCCTAGAATCAATAATTGCCGAGAGCGTATAGTAGGTGAGAGATACAGAAGTTATATCTCCATTCGAAATTGTTAGAAAAAAGCACTTTTAACAGCGTTTCAAATGAAATCGTGGTCAAAAATTCTTGGGGTCCAAAATTTCGTCTACATTAAGTTACAGAACTGAAATACAGGCTACGCCCCTCATAGTTCATAAAAAACATTACACAACTAGCAACCTTTTGCATCGAAAATGTTTTGCATTGCAGCATACAGTGCTGTTTACAAATACAAACGAATTTAAGTTTAGCTGTGTAGAAGCGGAATACTAAACGTTATCTCAAAATATATTTATAAATTTAGAAATTCAATTTTAAGGAATAATATAATATAGTGTTCAGAACCAACCGTTATATAGTTCTTCCGCTGATTTTCATCAGAGCCAGTATTTTAGGACGATATATGCTGTTTTAAATAAATACTTAAACGCACAAAATAGTGGGCGTTCGAAGTCAAATGAAAAGTTGAATTTAATAAACTCAAGTCTCGCACCAGCTGGGGCATAGTGGGACGCCCCTTAAGTTACTGATGTTGGTATATTTAGCGTAATATAGATTTGAAATTTTTAAATAAATTTCCTACTTACAAATTATTAAAAAAATTGCATTTAGCTTATCGCTTGTTCCGCTCACGAAGTTCTTTGTCTCATTTTTTTCCCAGCCTCTACGCATACTGTAGTGACCCGAATAAGAGGGGGGACTGATATTTTTTGGCATCTCCAGAAGGTACCCCCCTTGTTATTCGGTTGCGGACTGTTATTTACTTTTAACCCATGCTCCGCCACCCTTCGTCACGAATGTATATCCGGTACTGCAACTATCCGTTGAATTAAACGTTTGTATTGCGTCAATAGCTTAAGCGATCATGCAAGGTTATACTTAGGAATTTACTTTCAAAATTTAAGTACGCCTTAAAGATTCGAACTCGATTTTATTCGGCCCTGGAGTCATTTATGTGCTACAATTAGGAATAACTGACCTTCATGGACTCTAATTAGGATTTAGAGACCTATCCGCTTACGGACTCTTATTAGGGATACGGACTCCTATTGATCGGGACTCAAAATGAGAACCCCCCTCTTGTTACCCCACACCCTCTTAATCGGGTCACTACAGTATGCGTTTCTCGATTTTAAATCAGCTACTTCATCCCTTACAAGATCAAATTATAATAAGACTTTTATGAGAACCACCGCGAAATAAAAGAATCATGGCCCTTCTTGTACACTTCCCACTACAGTTATGATTATGCTTTAGATTTAGGCTTAGGCTCAGTGTTTGGTTTTGGTAAAGGTTTAAGCAAAGGTTCACGCTTAGACCTAGGCTTAGCAAAGCAAATTGCTGAAACCTATCGAGAAGCCTAAATCTGAATCTGGGGCCTAAGCCAAAGTTTGTGGTAACAAAGTGTACAAGAAACTCAATCAATGATGTCTTTACATTTTGAGTCACAGTTGAGCACGTGCCATCACGAAGAAACGTTCTTCGGCCTTCGGCGCAACAACGAATCACTTCTGTAAGTGTGTTAACTGCAAACATAAAAATAACAACGTCAAAGGCATGTAAACCAGGTATGAAGCTATTTAATATAATCAGGGATTAATTCTCAAATGTATATAGCACTAATTGCTAGTTAGCATAATAAGTTTGCAAACAGACAAACTACGACGACTTCGGTTTTGAATGCAGCGTTGTAGTGATGTCTAACAACAGCACGAACTGAACTTGATTGTGGAAGAGTTCTATTCACCGAAGATACTGTCGGGCCCGTAGCCAAGGGGTGCTCAGCCCCCCACCTGGAAAAAATTTTGGCGCCCTAGAAAATTTTCAACCTTACTTGCAAGTCACTAAAAACAGATGAATTGCCCCTCCTAAAAATTTTAGCCCCCCCCCTGGCACGTGAGCTGCTACGGGCCTGAATACTGTACGCCAGCTCTAATTTGTGAAAAAAAATGTTTTTATTTTCTAAGCACGCGTTTGACAATCGGATGAGAACAAAAAACTTCAAGTTTTAAAACTGTTGCAGCGATAAAAGCGCAAAAAGTTTAATTTCACTAACCTGGTTTAAAACAAACCAACGAGACGAGCAATGGCAGCAGTAATGCGAATGAGTTTGGCAATCTTTTAATGATGGTGTAAGCAGAACGTAAAATCTTCATGTTCCAGTCAGTTTGTGAACGAATGCTTAGAATTTATAAAAGTATGTGTAATTACAATTTTTACACTACATTTCCACATTTCAACGGCTGAAACAGGAAGCGATAAGATTTAACTATTTTATTGCGTTTTAGCATATTATTACTTTCAACAATATTGACGGTTCCAATTTTTTAATTCTAATCTCTCTTGGCAGCAGTAATGCGAATGAGTTTGGCAATCTTTTAATGATGGTGTAAGCGGAACGTAAAATCTTCATGTTCCAGTCAGTTTGTGAACGAATGCTTAGAATTTATAAAAGTATGTGTAATTACAATTTTTACACTACATTTCCACATTTCAACGGCTGAAACAGGAAGCGATAAGATTTAACTATTTTATTGCGTTTTAGCATATTATTACTTTCAACAATATTGACGGTTCCAATTTTTTAATTCTAATCTCTCTGTAACTTCGGTCCTACAGCTCAATATTCTCTTTTAGGCGTAACCGGACGTAAAAAACCGGAACCGACGCCGGAGGTGAAAGTAAATTAGGTAATAAAAAAGATGTCAAATCTACAAATAGTAAGAATCTTCAATTACGTGCACGTAAAAAGTTGCTTTTAACCTTCCATTTCAGAAAATTTTAGCAATTAAAACTGTCAGAATTGCCGTATAAATACTAGATACAAATTCAGCGAATAGCACAAAATTATATAACATTTAACTATCAAACATTACTTAACTTCTAGCAAAAATTCTACAGGATTTGGAAGCGTAGAATGATTTTCTGCCGTAGCCGAAGGCATACCTTCGGTTGCAGCCTGCAGTACAACATCGCCCGATTCTTCAATTACGTGCACGTAAAAAGTTGCTTTTAACCTTCCATTTCAGAAAATTTTAGCAATTAAAACTGTCAGAATTGCCGTATAAATACTAGATACGAATTCAGCGAATAGCACAAAATTATATAACATTTAACTATCAAACATTACTTAACTTCTAGCAAAAATTCTACAGGATTTGGAAGCGTAGAATGATTTTCTGCCGTAGCCGAAGGCATACCTTCGGTTGCAGCCTGCAGTACAACATCGCCCGATTACTCAAGCTATAGATTTCATTAATGATTTGAAATGATTCGCAGACTATGAGGATCTTAATCACAAAAAGCGATGTTGTTTCTAAACAGCGATTATGCCCTATCGAACAAGTATAATTAACATTTCCGTTAGCCTAAATGTTGCAAAACAACAAACTATACCCAAAGAAAGTTGCGAATTCAATTCTTGCCTAGTGTAGGTCTAGTAAAAGTTTTTTTGCAGCGAGAATAGGTGAAATATTATAAGAATACCGTTTTCATAACACTAGGTTCCATAACGATCTGAGCTACTGCGCGCTAAACATAGGATAAGCATTGTTTAAGCAGGACCATACTGCTTATTTGCAAAAGCAAAGATAAAAATTGTGGTCACCCGCTTGAGATTTTTCTGCTGCCACACGTGTTTCGATAACTTTTTTAAATCTTCACATGCGGTGCGGAAAACCGAACAATATTGTGAAAAGTTGCCAATTTCTGTAAGCAGACACTTTGTCATTCCACCGCAGGGGTGTTTTGTCAAAATTGCACATTTAAGATAAACAAAGGCTTTCGGTTAAAGTTTATCGATGAGAAAAAAAACATAATTCACTTGTTTAAATCTGCCAGATTATACGTTACAAAAGTGTTTGGCTAATGTTTCCGACAATGTATAGATCAGGGCCGTAACAGTTGTATATGCATATTACTAATCCTAATCCTGAGCGTAAGGATAACCCTGCACCTAATCCTAAGCGTAAGCTTAAGCAAACAAATTAGACTAATGCCAAAGCTTACTCTATTGCAGTAAACGCGGAAAAACGGTCCGGCAATGGTCTATACACGGAGCCAATGTTACTAAAAAATTGTTAAATCTGCTAACGCCAACATGCTGATGTTTACAAACTGTTGAAAAGTTTTGCAATGATGATGTTGATTTTATATAGAATTTGTACCGCTAGAAATTTAACCTCAGTTTTTCCAAGAGACGTGCAGTCTGTAACGACGATAGCACTTTTTCTAAGCTTAGTGCGGCGGTTAAAACAATTTATTTACTGTCACTCACTGTGCCATAATTATTATCCTAAACTTTGGACATCGAACAAGTTATGATCGTTTGTACGTGCTTGCACCGAGCCTCAATTTTTTGCTATTCGTCCAGCAAAAAATAGCTGATCCAAAATGAACACATTGACGTAGAATATTTTGTATCAGTTTGCAGTGATACGATTCAAGACCATTCGCGGATCGTAGAACTGTTCCTGGGTTTCAGCCCTAACAGAAATCAAAACCACAATTTTTTAAGAGTTGATGACTCAAATTGCGTTTGGATTCTCGCTCACTTCGCTCACGAGCTATATGTTAAACTATTACTATAGTGACCCGAACAAGAGGGGTGGGGGACTGATATTTATTTGGCCTTACGGACTGTTACTTATTGTTAACCCACTCTCCGCCACCCTTCTTTACTGATATATATCCTGTACTGCAACTGTCAGTTGAATTAAAGGTTTATTTGTCTTGCGTCAATAGCTTGAGCGATCATTTAAGGTTATACATAGGAATGTACTTTCAAAATTTAAGTACGCCTTCCCAGAAGTCATTTATGCACTACAATAAGGAATAACTGAACTTCATGGACTATAATTAGGATTTAGGGACTCTATTCGCTTACGGACTCTTATTACGGATACGGACTCCTATTGCTTGAGACTCAAATTGGGAACCCCCTCTTATTACCCTATACCCTCTTATTCGCGTCACTGCAGTATTACAACGCCCGGCCCAAGTCAAATCTTTCTAGGTACGCCACTGTTCAAGATTCTCTGGTTTTTGCGACCACATAAATATCCCGTTGAACAACGTTTACTGATAACACTGTTACCCCACACCAATTATTAGTGGAAAAACTAACAGATAGCAATAAAAACTAAAATCGCAGCTTTGGGACGCACCGATATACGCGCAGTTGTAAAGCGAGACACGCGAACGTATTAAAATTTACTGATTTTACAGGAAGAAAGCTACAAAAACAGTAATTTAGCTTGCTTTTTACGTAAACTAATGTGTAAAGTTTTCCAGTTACTGCAACGAAATGGTTTCCCGGAAGATTTTAAAATTAATATATTGATTGTCACCAGGTGAGACATCTTCACGGAATTTGCTACTGCAATTTAGACGTGGCGTCATAGAAATGTTGCAAAAAATCATATTTAGCTGAAAGGATTGCAAACAGATGGTAAAATGACAGAAACAAAAACGGGTAGTGAGTGGTCAAAATAACGAACCCGAACAGGCAACAGATAACAAAGTAAAAAAGTTTAAAATATGTATTAATTTTTGACTACAATTGATGCATGCAAATTTGCATCGGACTTTCTAAATTTTTAAGAAAAATAATGAACGAACCCAAAATATATATTTAAATTTTTGGATCGATTCCGTAATTTGTAGTCCAAGGCAAACAAATGAGTCATCTCAAACCCACGCCAATTTTGCCGGAAACAAAATCAGATATCCCGCACATCTTTACTAAAATACGCATTTTATTATTGAGATTTTGCTGTTATTTGCTTGTTTTCGCTGAACCAGCGTCGCTTGTAACCTTCCAACAGCATTCACAGAGAATTTTTGTTACCGTTTCGCTGAAGCGAAACAAAAAATGGGAGGGTTAACGAGTTTCAGTAACTTTAAACCAGCAACACGGTGATCTAATATGCACACATTTAGTTTTTACTTCTCTATATATGTTTGAAGCTAATTGCTCTGAAATAAGTAAATCTTACCGTATGAAATTCGTGAATCTTAGCTTACACAGCCATTTTCATTGCAGTTCATACGCAGAGACCGGTCGAGGGGCTCCGCTTGCCGCTAGACATTGTATAGTCCGATTTGAAAGTCACCATCTGACATTAATTGTTTTATTGAACAAAAAAAGTTGAATTTTCTATTAATTTTACTTTCAATAATTTGTGCAGTTTGTATTTTTTATAAATTATATTTTAAAATGGATTATTATTTAATCAGCTGATCCTTGGTGACGTCTATGGTACATCGCTTCGTCTGTCTGAACAACCATGAACGACAGTAAACAATTCAAGCAATTTTTTGCGGCACTGACGTATTGTAATTTTAGTAAAATTTTGAATTATCTATGAAAGCTTTAGTTCTTTTATCTTACTAAATGTAAAATATATTTGTGTTCAACTACGGATGTTTATTAATACCAGGGTTAAATAATAAAGTTCTGTACTAATTTTTGTTTGATTAAACAACGAACCAATGACATACTCTGATTAGAGATATAGCATTTATGGACTCTAATTAATTTTTTGGCTCACACTATTTACTGGCGCTAATTAGGAATATAGACTAGACTTCCACTGATTCGGACTCATACCATACACTTCTTGTATTACGTCTACTCTTATTTGGGTCAGCACATTACCGTTTACGAACGATAACCGGCTAATCCTATGCCAAAAACTATTTATCGTTAGTGTTATTTTGAACTCTAAAAACGAGTAAGGTTTTCGAACTTCTGTGCAAAGGAACTACTTATAAAACTTTTGAGTTTAAAAATTACTAATTCTAACAATTGCATAAAACAAATGTGCGGCAGAAACTGGTGCAAATTTTGTCGAAATTGATCACTAAATAGATATTCGACGAGTAAATATGATTTCGACCTACGTATAGAACAACACCGGAGCAGTAGTATAGGCATATTCCTGAGCCTAAGTCTAAGCCTAAGCCTCAGCCCAAGCCTAAGTCTAATAAGCCAAAGCCTAAGCAAAAAAAGTTAGTCCAAAGCTTAAACTGATTCTATTGCAGCCCCGCCGGAAAATGCTCCGGCCCTGTTCTATACATGGGCCATGATTTGTAATAAACGTTTAGAAAATTCTGTCCTCGGTGGTCGTTAAATAATTGCATTTTGTTGTCAGATTTGATACAAAAGGTCTTCAATTAGCAAAAAATTATTATACCAGTGCGATTATTTTCAAAATATATATTCATTGTAAAGTTTTGGCAAATTCGACCCTTCGTTAGTATTTTTTTCTTAAGATCTGAAGAAATACTGCATTACTTCTGTAATAAACCCAAGGACGTTTCGACAGTAATGTTGTTGAGGTGAGCTGAAGAGCAATAGTGTAAGGTTGCTTGTATATTTGTTGAATGTACGCCTTTTACACAACATAGACTCGCTTCAAAATGAATGTACATTTCAACTAACAGTTCCGGTTTCAAGTTTATAAACAAAATTGCTTATACTTAGCATGCTTTAATATGCGTTCGGAAATGTATAAGCTTTAATATTAAAGCTACGTTTAACAAACAAATAAACAGTCAATGATTCCGGTAAAGTTCGAGAACCCGTTTACTAATTATCAGTTGATTTTTAGCGATGTGGTACTGTCGCCATAAAGTGAATTGGCCCATGTTACTTTAAGGAGCGTCCCGGTTTCTGGTGGATCCATATAAGTGTACGTTTAGATTCTAGATTACATTTTTTGTTTAGGCTTAAGCTTAGGCTTAGGCTTAGTCTTAAGAATACGCTTTTGCAACGCTTGGGTTTAGGCTTAGGAAACGCTTAATCTACTGTTACGCCCCTTGCTGCAACATTGGCCATGTGAATTATGCGCTGTTTACAACAATTTTGTCATCGGTGCTACAAAATATGGAACAGACCGCGAATATAGCTTGATCATTTTCAAAATGACCACGTGATAGCTCTAACAGCGCATTTTACATGCTCCTGTTTTTGTTAAAGCGTTATCGAGACGTTGCAGAACGAATGACAGTATGTCTGAAAAACGTACTACACTGCATAAAATGGTGAGTCAAATTGACTCTCTCCGAAATAGGCTCTACTGGACTACACAAACTGAATCAAATTTGACTCCGACAGAGTCAAATTTCACTCAATAAGTTGCGCGCTTGACTCTGGCGGAGTCGAAGTTGACTCAGATTGCGTAGTCCCGCAGAGCCTATTTCGGATGGAGTCAATTTGACTCACCATTTTTTGCAGGGTAGATTTCCTACTACTTCCGCAATTTCCTGAGAACCACAGACGAAAATATTTGGACACCCACCACATACCGAAAATTCTCTGGAACCACCGGGTTGCCAAGTTTATGAGTATAGCTCTCCTTAACGATCGGCATATTACTGCTTCTGGTGGACTTCGAGTATTTATCTGATTTTACTTGTATTGATTTAAAAAACAAGTATAAACACTAATTTTTGGCAACACTGCGGAAAATTGTTTAAAAAATTCAGTATTTGGTTATCATTTTAAATGCGGATGTCCCACTGTCAGCTTCAGTTTACCACGGACAGTAGGAAACAGTAATGTATTGTACGCATTGAAATCAACCCAAAATATTCTGTCACGTATCAAAACTTTTGATTTTTGTTGGGGTATTTTTCACATCCGGCGGCACCCTAAAAGACACCAATAGACCTTATTGTGACGTAAACCAATACAAGACGATATAACCCCAGTAAGTACACTGTAAAAGACGACGAGATTGTTTTCTGAACACAGAAGAAAAATAAGGGTAACGTGCGTCGCCGATAAAGCAATTTGACCCGGGTACACCCTTGGCTAAAAAATAAACGTTCTACTTGTAAGCCGCGTACCGGATACAAAATCTTTACTCATTTGAGTCTCCGGATACAATTAATAGGCAAAATTGGCAAACCATGCGACAATTGTCATACGATACTTTTATTAACTCCCTCAAATAGCTAAAATGTTTAATAAAATGCTTAAATACATATACCATACTCAATGGCGTCCTCACGGGGAAATTGGGAACCGTGCCCCCTAAATAGACTCAGCCTAAAAGTAAACAATCGTAAATTGCAATTGTATTGTCACCCCAAAATTGTTCGGTGCTGCCCCTAAATATAATTTCCTGTGGACGGCTCTGATCATAACATACTACTCGATAAATGTCGGTCGGAAACAGTTTCCACTGAATGAAATTCTCACTATAATGTGCGTGGGTGCTCCAAACTAGTACCGATTACACTAGGTATATTTCTCGACATTTTTTACTTGCCAACACTCATTTTAACAACTCGGTTGCCGGATTATTTTCAAACGACGGTTGATCTGCTTTATATTTTCAAGATACATCTGATAAAAACGTCTTATTCTTCCTTCAACTGCATAGCAATTGCAGTGTTTACGAAATAATGCCGAAATCAAATTTAATTGTGAAAAATTTACTATCGTTTATTATTGTACTGCAATGGAATTCGATCGCTGGCGCTCAACAGTGTAACACATTTGGAAATCCGCAACCATTTGGTTAGTGTATATTTTTTAAAATCTGTTATTTGTAGACATTGAAGAACCAAATAAACCTTTTGGT
Organism: Enoplolaimus lenunculus; assembly: GCA_030248215.1. NCBI lineage: Eukaryota > Metazoa > Nematoda > Enoplea > Enoplida > Thoracostomopsidae > Enoplolaimus > Enoplolaimus lenunculus. The sequence goes on from JASANG010001733.1 coordinate 98,637, forward strand.
ATTTTATATTGTTTCGAATTTTGTGCAAACGTTCACCAACTTTGAACAAACAAAAAAGATTCGTGGAAAAGAAACAATAACAAATGAGTCAAGGAATAAAATAATATAGAGTTCAAAATGAAAATGTAAGCCTGTGTTAATTATATAAGAATTTTCAGATTAGACGACAAGTGGACTTGGGGACTTAGGGTTGCTCTATACTTTACTGTGCCAGGTGACGCAACGCGCCGCCAGACGCGACCAGGCGCCGCCACACACCGCTATGCATTGGCGTCCGCCAGACGCCGCCACACGCCGCTATGCATTGCTAACAAAAATATCGGTCAAATTTATTTAATGGCGTGCGGTTATTTTCATTAAAAAATTTCATTTTGCCGCGCATCGGAGCGAAGCAGCGTCCGGCGACGTCCGGCGGCACTCGACAGCGCCCGTTGGCGTGCGGCGGGTGTGGCGCAACCTTTCGACTCTGCCAAAAAGCTTAGATAGGCTTTATAGGCAGGCCTCTATTGTTAACAACGTGGAGCAAGCGAAAAATATAACTGTTAACTTTGCCATTTGGAAAAAATCGAAGCTGTCTCGAAAACTAAGAGACTTTTTCAAAAACCTTAGCAGTTTAAGCGTTTTTTTAATTTCTAAAATGAAAACATTCGACAGTACCTAAAGCTAAATAAGTAACATATATGTTGTGTTTAGGATGTTTTAACTAAACGGTATCATGACTATATGATTTTGTTTTCGAAACTAAAGTCAGTGAAAATGAATGGAAATCTATTTATATCATTTTGTATTTCAAGGTGCACAGCAATTCGAACGAATCCTACGTTTCATAGCATACTAAACACTTAATAGAATTAAGTTTCCGCTTTTAATTGCTAGCAAACCTATATTTAAGGCGGATATTGTCCTAACGGATTTGTTCAGTACATCAGACCGGTTTCGTACTTTGGTCGATACTACGCGCAGGGTTGCAGCGGACGTGGACAAGGCACATGTCCAACCAATCAAGGATTTCGATGTCTGAGATCCACCCAAGGGCAATCGTTATGCTGTGGATCGCCTGGCGTTTGTCCTGGGGGTGGTCAAGTTCAAACTGACCCAAACGGTTGCATCGTTCCATGTGCTGGCAGCATAGATCGAAGCTCGTGTTCTTCGGGATATACATGTACCCAGACAACCGGATCTAGGAGCCCGAGGGGACAATATTTTTGCTGCGGCAACGGAGGTGGCGGGGGATCCGGTCAGCGACTGACTTGTCCCAACGGACAACAAGCAGCCACTGATGAACAGTGTGGCACGAACAACGGTTACTGTACGCAAGGTACGTGCACGTTTATACCAACTGCAACAAACCTTGCGTACAATCGTCGGTTCGCGTGTTGTGGAAGTGACGGCGGTGGGGGACGAGGGAATCCAGGGGCATGTCCAAATCGTGGGGATACCTTAGAAAGTCGACAATCGTGTATTGACAATTTAGATTGCAGCGATGGATTTTCCTGTGTTCGAACGTCAAACGGAGTTGCAGGATGTTGTGGCTCTTCTGGGGGTGGTACAACTGGGGGAGATAATCCGTGTGGGGGTAACAGGCTGCCTCAGTATAACGGAGGAAGAGCGAGAACTTGCACAGCGAACAATTGTGGACAAGGATACGAGTGTATTGACGCAGTTAATGGGCAAGGAGGTCGAGTATGCTGTCAAGGGCCTCGATGCCCTAGTGGCGTAACCGTTGGCGGAGGACCAGATGGCGGAGTTGTGGAATGTACGCCAGGTAGAAATACGTGCCCGCGTGGCCGGTGTGTTGAGTCAAGAAATCTGCCAAACCGATTTGTTTGTTGTCAGTAGATGCATAAATTTTAGAAAAGTTAGAATCGAAAAGACGAAGTCTAAGTCATAAATAAGCATTTGAAATCAGTTTCCTGTTCAGCATAATGAAATAAAATTGTGTTGAACTGACTTTGTTATACAGTTTTCCACCAAGCAATTGGTTCATTAACAGTCGAATAATTTGAGTTATTCCTTGGAAACAATTAGTCGGTCTTGACAGTCTCATAATATGCTTATAAGTCTAATAAGCTGTTTGAAAACTATAACTCGCTTGATAAAGTATATAAAAAGTTTAAATTTATTGACCTCAACAGAGATAGAGTTCATCTACTATATCGACTCGAATACGGGGGGGTAATAAAAAGGGAATCCCCATTTGGAGTCCCAGTCAATAGGAGTCCGTATCATTAGTAAAAATCCGTAAGCGGATAGAGTCTCTAAACCGTAATTGGCCTCCGTAAATGACAGTTATCCCTAATTGTGGTGCATCAATGACTCCAGGACGCAGGACCAAATAAAGTTGACTTCAAAGCTTTAAAGCGTATAATTTAACAGATAGGTGCACTGACTGAATATATATCAGTCGTGGCTATTGTTTTAAAGTGTTTTGGTTTTCGATCATAACGAATCAGAAAAATTAAAAAACGATCATTCCAATTCAAACGTGAAGCTTCTATCAAAATCACAAAAAAATATATAAACTGCTAAAAACCTAAATTTCCAGACATTGATACTATCGCAATTTATTGATACTGAATGGTTATAGTAATTTTTTGTTTGGAAGCCAATCATAGCAGATACATCCCTTGGCTTACAAATCACGGCCCATGTGAAGATCCGGGGCGGAACGTTTTTCTGTGGGACTACAATAGAATAAGCTTAAGCTTCATAAAAGTACTATTTCTTGCTTTGCTTACGCATAGGCTTCGGCTTAGGCTTAGGAATGTGCTCATTCTTGCGCTTAGGCTTAGGCTTAGGCTTAAGAATATGCTTATAATACTGTTCCGCCGCTGTTATTTACATTGGTCCAAATCGCCATCATTGCAAGGCAAATAGCTGTTTGTTAATTTAGTTTATTTGGTACACTGAATTAGATATACCAATAAATCAAATTAAGCATCAGCGTGTATTTCAACAGTCTTGATCGTCGGGGTCTGGTCTTAAGATATGTAGATCTTCTGTAATTTTTGCAATGCGTTGTTCAATGCGCAGTAAAATGTATTTTAGTATTAAGTGGAACTAAAAATAAATTCGAAACCGAACAATTGTGGACCACCGATAATTTTTCTGTTTGGAATCTGTAAAGGTTTTCAGCGAAACTCAGTTTTACGGTATATGTTTTGTTCGATCAAACCATCAAATGTCACACGCTGAATTGAAATATCCAACGTATATATACTTTGCCAACAGTAATTTTTTCTAAACTTTAAAATAAAGGACCATATTCTCAACGATGAATATGCGTTTCCGATTAGTAGAAAGTGTTTCAGACAGACGAATTGTAACATCTGCCGATTTCAAAGTTTTTACGGAAATAATCTGTTTGATTTGCCTAAAAATGTTTCACATTTGTAACTTTATTGTGCACTGGTTCTTTAGTAACAACGTGTACCAAAAACTGGTGGTAGGTGCCTAGTCGGAATGCTCTGTAATGATTTCAGTTGCATATACGCCGGTAGCATTTAATACGTTTTGTTTCTGACTCGAAACCTTCTGCAGTTCTTGTTTATGCTGGCTCATGGATAGCCAAAATGATGGAACCAACTCGCAATCAGTAACTAACCAGTTTTCTCAATTGGTTTTTTAATTTTCTAGTCGTGATTTTTCAACGCAGAGAGATACGTATTCAAATGTAAAAAATAAAGTTGATTTTCGAAGAATCACGAGCGAAGCGAGCGGAAACTTTGACATTGACCAGTCATTCTTTTATTGTTTTACAACCATTATTAATATTAGTCACCAGACGTCCAGAGGATACGACAATTCAAAACGAAATGGTTTAAATTTTATACTGATGCGCATTTTTATTTTTACTTTCTTAACAAATCTTAAGTATACCTAAACTTAGCCAATTTACTTAAAATCAAATTTATCTGCAAGTTGTGAATAGTGATAGCTAAGAAACCACGAAATATTCAAGCTAAAGTTTGCCCCACTACCCAAAACTGCAGGTTAGTGCAACGTGGAAATTGATAAAATTTCTGTGCCCCGAAGACCGGTATGTAGCAGTGCCAGGACCACCGCTGGGGTACGAGAAGCCTCACTACCCGGCAAACGACGTTCCCCAGACGACATTAGTAACTGATTAAAATAAGGACAAAAACTAGCCAAAATGATATAAAATACTATTTAACGGCCGTGACAAGACCCAAGGTAAGTTGTCTTTGCGGACACAGCCCCAATAACATGGATTTATGTTCGTAACGCTTTCTAGCAACGCATAAGCCACTATGTGGAGCCAGGGACTACCTTAAGGTGCGGTTTTAAGGTTTGCTTTTAGTTTGTGATTTAGTTTTTAGTTTGAAATAAGGTTTGAGAGTGGCACTGCCACCTACAGGGGCAGAGTACGGTGCTTCAGGACAAAGTTAACGAAGAGCAATTTTAAAATGCACTACTGGTTAACGTTAAATTTTGTGACACATGTTACGATAGGATCAATAAAAAAATCTGTGATGAAATAAAGGTAAACGACTGGTAAATTTTGAAAATGACGAATCCTTGATGAATGTCCTTTGCTTCGATTTATTGCCATATTGTGTTTGTTGCATGAACCAAACCAGATTTGGCATATAAGGTTACTAAAACTGCTTTCTGTGCAATTTCTTAAGTTTGTTTATCTTAATATTACAAAATGTCTACCAATGTAAAAAAGTTATATAATAAAAAAATTAACGTATCTCAAGAAGGACGCCAAATGTTCGACCGCAAACGAAGCTGCAAATAAATTAAAGTTGGAGTTTGAAGTATTTGAAGTTTTATCAGATTTGAAACCAGGGGGCGTATGCATTCTTGAGACTTACCGAATGATTGAAATAGAAATGTTCAGAACTCAATAAAATGACAAACTGCAGAAAAATAGCTTACGGTACTGGCTTGCCTATTCACTTCTGCTTAATTACCTGCAAACTATATGGTATTAAAGACAAACTTATACGCTGCTAAAAATCACAACAAACAAAGCGTCCAGGAATATTGCGTGACTCCAAGCACCTGCCTCGCGAACACGACCCAAACCCGCGTCCGCACTCTTGAACATTCCCATTCGGTCCGCCACCAACCGTGACTCCACTCGGACATCGCGGGCCTTGGCAACAAATCCGCCCTCCTTGGCGTTTTTCCGCCGCGACACATTCGTAGCCTTGCGAACAGCCCCCGTTAAACGAACACGTCCTGGGTTGCCCTCTAAAATACTGAGGCAACCTCGACCCGCCACACGGGTTATCTGAAGACCCTCCGTCATCGTCAGAGCAACATCCAAAGACTCCAGTATCAGTTCGCGAACAAAGGTCTCCAAAAGCACAATCGCTATCACGTCTACATTCACCACGAGATGTGTCCAGGCGACTACGGAGACCAGGGCAGTTGCCAAACTGAATCGCCTCCCGGCAACACCCTCCGATACTGTTAGAAGTCGCAACGCATTCATAATCTGACCGGGAGCAAGCATTTCTCACCCCAACGTTACAAGCGAACCGGTTCAGCGGTTGCGTTCCATCAGGGCAAGTCCCAGGTTGCAGCGATGATGAGCCTGTTCCACAACAACCACGGACACCATTTGTCGTACGAACACACTGGTAGCCATCACCGCAATCTAAATTATCGATGCAGGCTTCAGAGTTTTCAAGTCGGTCTCTCGCCGACGGACAGGATCCAGGCCGGTCGCCACCCTGATTACCTGCCCCACAGCATCCGCGGACCCCGTTAGCGGTCACTTGGCATGTTGACCCAAATCGACAATTTTGGTCAGACCGACAAGCAGAGCCCGAATCGGGTTGCTGTCCGTTAGGACAAGTACTAGGAAACGTAGCGGTCGAAGAACCACAGCATGCAAATCTGCTTGTAAATGGCAAATTTGTGGCCAGAGGTAAAAACGTACACGTACCCTGTGAACAAAACCCGTTGTTAGCGCCGCACGTTTCGCGGGTAAGCGCTGTCCGTCCGTCAGGGCACGTAGCCGTCCCTCCGCCGATTTGACCCCCACCTGAGCAACAAAAATATTGCCCTTGAGGTACAGGATTGAATCGCCCCACAGCAGGCGATGTCTGCGTACAGATGTACCCTGAAGAGCATGATCTTCTGTCAAACGTACCCGCACACGGAACTGTACACCCGTTTGGATCTGTTTGGACCTGACCGCCGTTAGGACACTGCCCTTCCGAACCGCAACAAAGCGATTGGAACCATGTTGACATCAAACATTGGAAACCTTGGTTGGTTGGACACGTCCCTTGATTGAAACTTGCACATCCTTGCCCGTAGTATCGCCCACCGTATGAAACTGGACGAATGTATTTTACAGTGCCCTGCGGGCAGTAGCCACCTAAAATTGCAGATATCCTGTATGATCTTTGCTACTTTTAGGGGTGATACGTTTTTTCGCGGATTACAATAGAATAGCTTAGCTTTTAGACTACTTATTTGTTTAAGAATAGCCTTAAGATTAGAGTTATGCTTAGGCTAGTCTTACGTATCTAATCTAAAAATAACATTAGTTCAAGATCGAGAATTTTCTGTCACAATAGTAGGTATAAATACAATCAGGGCTCAACGGGTCAAATTTACCAATGACCCTAACAACTAATTCTATTTATTAAGTTTGTTCAAATACGAATTAAATTTTGAGATAGGGCCTTGAAATTTTAAACTTATTTTCAAATACACAAAATACACAAAATTCAATAATAGGATACACAGGTTCGAAAATGTTAACGGTTCCAGGCTCGTACTCAGTTCATCTTGCTAGGAGGGGCTGAAAATCCTAGGAAAGACCGTAGCTTTTAAATTTAATCTTTGGTTTAGCTGTATATGAATTGGCTAAACTCTATAAAACGTTGTCCACCTTTACATTATCATTAATGAGCGACTTTTCAAAAGCTAATACGAAATCGCACCGAAAGGCTGTTGTCTTCTTGATCCAAATCGGTTGCAAAAACTGCCAAATTGTCGTTTTTCACGTGTCACAGTTTCGGTTTCGTTTGTCGTCAAGCCGCTGTAAACTATATTTTGTAATGAAAACATTACAAGCAGTAACTGAACAATATTTGGATAGTAAGTTCGGTTATTGATTAGCATAATTCGAGATATCGCTAAAAATATTCTATTATATCCAAGCTAAGCTTTGGCTGGCTTTCTGCATTCTTATTTAAGTATTTACTTTAGGTATACTTAAGTAACTACTTAAGTCACCAGCTTGCCCCAAGATTGATTGATGATTGTATGTAGAAGCTAAACATCTTGAATCTATAAATAATAAAGACCTGTCAGAAGTAAATACTTAAATTTCCGAATAAAAACCTGTGCGCGTTTTAATATTTAAAATTCATGAACCATTTTAAGCAAATAATGAACTCAGTTTCTGAAAACACAAAGTTCGCTTAGATTACCATGTTTTCACATTAAAGAAAACGCCACGTAACTCCGTTAGCTTGAAAGAAGACACTCATTTTACAACCTAAAAGCTGTAATGAGAACGAATTGACGGTTGATTTTAAACTGATTTGTAAGTCTCAAGTTGATTTGCAGTTTACGCATAGGTGAAGTAATTTTGAAAAATGATCTGAGTTGAAGCACAATTAATTGATTTCAAACACGTTTGGTTAATAGCTACTGATCACTAAAACTGAAGACGCAAGAAGTATAAATACAGAATTGAAATCGTTAATTACTTAATTTAGAAATATTTGCGGAAATTCACACACATAAGTGTTTGCTAGCCAGCCGCCTTTGCGCAATGCGCAAAAGTTAGCGAATGTACAACAATCTGCATGCAAAGTTTCTTTTCACACAACAATCACGGTTGTATTTTAAGAAAACATTGTAAACAAATTATTCGGGAAGGCTGCCCATAATACGTATCTGGGGCGTTTCAGCTTTAATAATATATAGATATGCATATGAGAATATATATGTTTTGGGTTCCAATGAAAAACGATATAACCTCTGATTAAACCGTCGCGGTTCATGCAGCAGTTATCTGGAGGCAAATTAAAAAAATACTATTGCACTTAAACAATCAATATATTTCACAATTCAACTTTAATAAAATTTCCTAAACACCGTCCGGTTGCGTGCTATCTGAACACATGTGACAGAAGCACTTTATGCTGTTTTAAATTTTTTAGAAACAATAAGATGAATGAATGGTCAAAAATCAATTTATAATACTAATTAATTTTTAAACTACTACAAAAACAACATCAGATGAATAAATAAACTTACTCTTGTTTAATTATCAACCATCGTCATTTAGCAGCCTACGCTTGAATCATTCGGATACATGTCGTCTGAAATATATGCTAAAGACGTAGTTTTACATGTTACAACAGTTGTAAACATTGCGGAAATAAATTTAGCTAAAAATTTGTATTTTAGAAGGATTATAGAAATGCAATTATTCCAGAAAGATTCAAAGCATTTGAGAATCCACATTTCCTAGAATAAAAACTAATGTTAAAAGACTCCAAGAATTTTGTACAAAAATTACATTTTTATACTATACGCAAAGTGGTTGTTTTCGGCCCTTTCTTATCTGGAAAACGATTCCCATAAGTATGGTTTTTTTCATATTTATGATTATACCCGGGATTTCGAACTCATTTTTGAAAAAATTTTGGTCCACAGATATCTTGCTTAGCATTCAACAGTCGTTAATATTTGCCTACCAAAGTTACCAAACCAATTTGACTAATATCCTAATGGCGATTCGAGAAATTTCAATTTGTGTGCAGCGTGACTCTTAATACAAAATCTTGATTTTAACCCCTGCATGATGAACAAAGCCTCGGGGTTGGGGCCTACAGTTGGATGCGCTTGCGGCCGTGAATATATCAACTACGCAAAGGCGGTTTTCGTCATATAATATAAACAATTTCACAGCTACATTCGATTTAAATTAGCAAAAATTTCCAGTAAAGGCGACATTCAATGCATGTTATATACATCTGCATTCTCTCTTGTTTCTGCGTTGATTGTAGTTTAAAACGCGAATTTTTATGCTGCAATAAATTTTTTAACTTTTTTTCGCACTTACATATAAACGCCAGCACTTTTTAATGAAGTAAGTATATTAATACGACCAAATACGCATGTTGCGCGATACTGTTAACTTCCGAATAAGAGGGGGATAATAAGGTGGGTTCCCCATTTTGAGGACCTATCAATAAGAGTCCGTACCCCTTTTAAGAGTCCGTAAACGGATAGAATCCCTATACCCTAATTAGAGCCCAAAAAAATCAATTATCTCTACTTGTACTTCATAAATGACTTCAAGGACCAATAAAGTTGTGTTCGAAATTTGGCCCGTGTAAAGATCAGGGGCGGACCGTTTTTCTGTGGGACGAGAAAGGAGTAGGCTTAAGCTTTAGACAAATTTCTTTTGCTTGGCTTAGGCTTAGGGATATGCTCATTCTTACGCTTAGGCTTAGGCTTAGGCCTAGGAATATGTTTGTAACACTGTTTGGCGGAAACTTTAAAGCATACTATTAAGGTTTGAAAGTATATTCATAAGTATTACCTTGCAGTATCGCTCAAGTTTTTGATACAAGACAAATAAACATGTAATTCCAAGGATAGTTGCAAAACGAGTATTTATCTCAGTAACGAAGGGCGGCGGAGGGCGGGCAAAAATAAATAACAGTGCGTAACCTAATAACATGGGGGTACCCTCTGGAGAGGTCAATTCCTTGTGATTTTATGCTGAAATTTGAAATTTTGTTTTGAAATATGACGCTCGAAATTCGTGCAAATAGCAAGGGAAGTAATTGAATTTTTAAGTACTTATTTGTTACGACTTTCACAATTGTGAGAAGAATTACGGGCTATTGTACATTTTCAACAAACCGGCCTATGTTTACGCTTCGATTTAGGTTTAAGCTTCAGGAAAGGCGGACCTAAGCTTAAGTCAACGCTAAAATTTCGACTAAGCCTTAACTTAAGCCAAAACGTGAGGTTAAGCCTAAGGCGAAGTCGTTAAATCATAATTTTAAATGTGGGGGGAGTGTACGTACGAGAGCCAAATTTTCTAACGAAAAAGTACAATTGAAACACAAATCGTAGGAAGATTTCAGCACAACGGATCGCGATGACAAATATCACCGATTGTGCGATTGTGCAATACTGTCGTATAAATACGTTTAGATGCTAATTTTGCAGTGGAAAAAATTTCGATGTTTACAGTTTGCGATGATCTCAAAGTATTATTATTTATTATTTTTATTATTATTATTATTATTTATTGCAATACATGCAAAGCGTTAAAATGTGGAGGCGTTAATATATAATTGGACAGAGTATACAACGCACTGACGCAGTTTCTGTGTTTGGTCGTACTTTTACAGTAGAAAGTTTAAATTACAATAATAACGTCAGTGTTGCACTAAATTTTTTTATTATACTGCAGTGTATTTTGCCACTTTTGTCAACGTTGCATCTCTTTAGATAGTTGTAAGCATGAAGCTATGAACATTAGTTGTAGATTTTCTTCTTCCATAAAATCGTCCGTAACCGAAAAACAGGTGTTGGGTGACGATGGAATCCTTCGCCTCTCTCGGCAGTTTTTACAACTGTATTAAATTTTTTTAAACTATTGTTCACACCCGATTTCAACACTTTCAAAATTAGAACTTTTAAAAATTTTAACTTTAGTTACACGTTTGTGTTTAACAACCCAGCAAGTGTAACTCCAATATTGCTGAATGATACAGCAGTGTATTAGCCATTTTCTGCTTTTGTCTCTGTATATGGACTCTAATTCAGGCTTATGGACTCTATCTAACGGACTCTTTCCCCACTTATTAAAGTCATTACAGTGAACCTGAGTCTAATCCTGTTATGTTAAAATTGGAACATTTAGAATGAAAACTGTGGTGTATACTCAAGCTAGCAGGATACAAAAGGAATTACAGCATGCCGGAACTGGAAAGCGAAAAACACCCGTTAACACAGTCAAATTCGTTTGTAATCTATATGATTTTTTGTGAATTTCAAACTCCCACTTCTAGCAAACTCAAAATTCACCTAAATCATGTTCTGTCAGCAATTTTCGGGGAATATTTTTCATTGCAGCATTTAGAATGCATACACTAAACACGAAAACATCCAATAAAATGTTTGCAGTATAACACAAATTGTAAACAATGCAATACACAATTGAAAATTTAAAAAATAAGTTACGATCCTGTTTTTTGAAAACTTTCAATTTTAAAATTTTCAACACCGAAACTACCGAAAAATTTCGCTGCGAAAATATCGAGTTTAATACCGGAGTTGAATAGTGAAAATACCGGATTTTTCTACCGCTATTGAAATTCCGGTGTATTCTCAGTCTTTATCCCCTTTCTCATCTTTCAAAAAACATTTCGGGAGGGTATATCCCTACATTTTCCATTGTAGTAACCTTTGTGCGGTACTAGGTACATCGTAAATTTCTAATAAACTTAGCCTAAAAAACAAAACAGCTGCGCCTAAAATCGTAAACAGTGCCTTTTTCTGATCTCTCTAGAAAATTCGTGAGCGTATATATCTCTTTATCCTGCCTCGAAGTTGCCTCTGCTTGTTCCTACCTTGTAGATCACTAATTAACTTATCTCTACCCTCAGTATGCAACTACTACACTCGCTTCGTGCAACAAGTTGCACTACAAATTGCTTCGAGCGCTACCTGTCCCAATTTTTTGCCGCTTACGGTCGATTCGCCAGCCGGCATCCAAAATATCTTATGCTGGGTCCAATCGCCGCAACACTAATGTCACTGCTATTACTTCGTAGTGGTCTCCCTACGATTATGCGTGACACCATATATATGTACACTCCGGCGGATGGCCCTGCGTGGGACGCGAAACAGCACTTAGAAGCTACTTTTCCTATAGACGATACTGAACTTACGTACTACTTTCGTCGGACGGACAAGCTATGGATGGGCTGGATCATAGTAACGCCGAAACCGCCCGAAACAAACGTACTCAACTATAATTCACTGGCAGCAATAGTAGAATTATGGACAAATGTTCGCGATTTAACCATTTATCAGCCAAATTTACGCCAAACTTATTCCTACAGTTTGTGCGTCAAAGAATACCGTATGCAACAATGCATTCAAAATCCAATGGTAATGGTGTTTGCTGAGTTGCCACGCGCTGCAACTTTTTTACGCTATCCTATTTACGAAATTACCATACCTGATCATGGGAAACAACGCTTTTTCATTGGTAATTTGTTCGGTGGCGTCGAACTTGACGCTAACCAATCAATGATCGTTTCAGCGAAAGCGCTATTGATGCCGTATATGTTAAAATGGAGCAGTCGTCTGGATTTAACTCTTGCACTTCAGTGGGAGCATAGGTTAACTGAGTATTTGAAAGATTACCAATCAGAACATTTAGACGTTCATTGGTGGACTTATGATACGATGCAAACAGAAACACGACGTGATGTTCGTAAAGTTATTTACTTGATGATGCCGCTATTTGTGTTTGTCACTGCGTTTACGGTAGTGGTTTCAATAGTGCCAGGCCGGATGGTACAAGCAAAGCCGTGGGCTTCGTTAGGCGGATGTGTTTCAGCAACGGCTGCAATTTTTACAGGACAAGCGGCGGTTATCGCAGCGGGACTTGAGTTGTCAAGCATGGTGTTTTTTATGCCATATATTGTGTTTTGTAAGTTTTGTAGTTTTGACATATTATTTGAAAATAAACATGCGAAGTATTTTATGCAAAAGTGTTTGATGCATATATACTTCAATATGCAACTGGGTGTATACTCTGTGTAGAAAAGACTGTACCTGGTTTGCGTTGCTGTTTTGGCCAACCCCTTCATATAGAGGGGTATAACCTGTACGAACTATGGCACTGTATGTATCCCGCATCAAAAATGCTCCGCTATAGTCTTTCAGAATTATTACTTGTGACAGCGACTCCACCTCGAAAGTGGGGAATGGCCAAAAACGCAACGCCCGGTGGTACATTTTGTACAATGTGGAACGCCAAGAGTTGCTATGCTGTATCAAGCACTCTTGGTTTACGTAGGCGCAACGTTTTTCTGCGGGACTGCAATAGAGTAAGCATAAGCTTGAGACTAAATTTTTCCTTAGGCTTAGGCTTTGGCTTAGCCATAGGCTTAGGTGTAAGCTCATTCTTAAGCTTTAGGCTTAGGCTTAGGTTTGGGAATAGGCTAATACTTACTGCTTTTTGCCGCAAATCTTAAAAGCTATTAGAGATGTGAATTTCAATTTGTTAATCTAAACTGTCTTATATAAACATCTTTTGGCTAAAATTTTTTTGTTAACTAAATTTGAAAAATAGTAAGTTTGCCTATTAATGTTTCAGCTATTGGAGTTGACGATGTATATGTTTTGTTGGCTGCTTGGCGTCGGACTCCAACGACCCATACTGTCGAACAACGCATGGAAGCATGTTGTCGAGATGCAGGTGTTTCAATAACTGTTACGTCTCTGACAAACAGTAAGTGAAATTATTTATCAAATGTTCGGAACCAGTTTTTATACCTATCTATATAATTAAAGTTAGAATGCCTCATGTGCGTATTTTATTAAGGTCGGACGGTAGCATCCGGTAGATTTCGAACCACAACAGATTGCGAAACAGACATGCGGGATCAGGGGCTTCGGCAACCGCTAAGCGGACGGTTTTATTTAAAGTCCACCGTATTCATTTTGTCTCGTAGTTCCTACTAAAGATAGGTTCCCTCATCGGACCCGCCTAAACCCCAAACTTGATTGGGCTGTGTTGCTACTAGACACCCATAAAAAGCTGGTGGCAGTTTGGAATATGTCGTCTGAACATTGACACTTACAGACAAGCCGATTAAAATTCAAGTTTTTTTAATTTGATGCGTCTTAGTCATAATAATATAGCAAATTTGATTTCACAAAGTAATTGTTTGCGCATTGGAACTTAATGTGTTAACCTTTTGTAGATTTTCGCATTCAAATTGTGGTCAATGTTACTCTGTGTTGCCATAACTGTCGATCAAGCACATTCCTAAGCCTAAGCCTAAACCCAAGTGTTAAACAAGCCATTTTACCTCACAATCACGCAATCCAACATGGCACATGTCATGTATAGATAGCACCAAAACATAAAAATAGCTTGCAACTTGCAAATGTGGTATATAACAAACAAAATATGTTTTGCCGAGTAAGGTTTGTATACTAAGCGAGATTTTTAAATTTCCCCTGCCAGATCTCAAAACCGACCTTTAAACCCGGATCTGAAAAAGCGGAAACCACGTTTACACTGTCGATGCTTCACATTATATAAGTATTGCAAGTTGCGTTTAATCAGCTGAGTAAGATTAAGTGGAACGCAGAAATAGCGACGCTTTATTAAGCAAAAATGTAGTCTTCAATCCAATCCTATTTTTAGTCCCACGAGATGTCAGGACCGCTGAGAAAATAATATGGGACCAAGTTGTTATGCATCTGTAAAATTTAAAACCAATTTTTAACTACATTTTTCAGTCTTTGCGTTTGCTATCGGATGCACAAGCTCGTTTCCGGCAATATGGATGTTTTGTGTTTTTGCAACGGTCGCCAACATATTTGTCTACGTATACCAAATGACGCTATTTATTGGAATCATGGTTTTAAGTGGACGTCGAGAAGAAAAACAAATTCATCCGTTTAAATGCCATAAGGTTCACCAAACACCGTCCCAGGTGACGCTATCACAGCCTGAACTTCCTTCCACAAATGGTAGGATGCCTGATATCGGTAGTACTAACGATGAAGTAACAAATAACAAAGCACTAAAATCAGTAGACATTAAAGCTGATTCAGCGATAGTTCCGCCATTTTATGTTAAATCTCTAGCAAGAACCATAAACAACAAATTATTATCAGTGCATTTTTTCCGCGATATTCTATCGCGCATGCTCTTAGATCGACGCGGGCAAGCCATAGTGCTAGCTAGCTATGTGATTTATTTAGCCGGCGCAACGTACGGTGTTGTGACAGCGGTTAAAATTGGGTTCAATCCTATCGATGGCCTTCCAGAAGATTCGTATGCTAGATCGACGTTAAATTTGACGGATACACTGTTTATAGATTATCAGGAACACCTGCATCTGTGGTATACAGATTTAGAATCCGAAATGGTTACTCTTGATTTTTTGGAACGCCTGGACGCGGACATAGCTAGATTTGAGCATTCCAACTACTCGTGGAAAGCTGAATATAACTGGGTTCGGTTAGCGATTGAATTTTTCAAAGAAATTAACCGGACGGTGTCTACGCCACAATATTCAGCAAACATGACCCGCATGGAAGATAACATTACAACCCAAACACCGGCAACCAGCGAAGTTCCACCTCAAACTACCAATGATTTCGATAATAACCTAAATTGGAGTTCTTTTGAAGAAATCACTGCAAATCCAAATGTGAATCCCACCACAAAGCTGACAATAATTGCAGACGAACCCAGTCAGTCAGAAGGTTTTAAAAACGCAACATTAGAGTTCGATACAGACCAGCAAAACGTATCAACGGTAAACATGGACGAGTTCCGTTGGAAGCGAGACACTGATAGCAGTTTTGACAGCAATTTCAATGATGATTTTGACGACAGCATATGGGATGATGCGAATTGGGATTCTGAAGCGGAAACAAAAGAGCGACTTCAACAAACTTCCAAAATATTCGGCGGACATTCGGCGCCGGGTTCAAGCGGTACCAGCGGGTTGTCGTCAGAAGGAAACTCGAAAATTAAACAAATATTACGACCAACGCCACCTACGCCAACAACAACAATAGATCCACGCACTGATTTTTCGTACTGGGACAAAAAAGAAGGCGAACGCTCGGATTATAGCGATTTTGAAGCCAGCTATGACGTCAATGGTTACAACTCAAGTTTTGATTGGTCACAGTACGCCGGTGCAATTGACAAATCTCAAACTGACTTGGCACCGCTATTGGAGTCACGCTTTCTGTGGCTGCCAGAAATGTCTCACTACGGATTGGATATTAAGTTCAACCGAGACGCGTTGACGAATCAAATTACAGGAATCCAATCTGCCCGAGTATTAATTCGATTGCGTCATATTGATTACTATAATCAAACACGTGCCATGCATTGGTTTCAAGACCAGGCGGCACTTTCTCCGTTTGAAGCTCACGTGTTTACCGATCACTTTTTGTTTGCAACTCAAAACGACGTTATTGTACCGTCCCTTGTTCGAAGCATAGCTATGGCGACAATTGCTGTAATGGCAGTTGCGTTACTCTTGATCCCGTCTCCGTTTATTTCTATCTGGGTGTGTGCATCGTTAATTTCAATAAATTACGGAATCATAGGGTACGGCTCGCTTTGGGGGGTCACCCTGGATTTCGTATCAATGACCACCATTGTGTTATCCGTAGGATATTGCGTTGACTATACAGCTCACGTTGCGTATCATTTTGCCAAAAACCCGTATCGAAATATTCAGCAGGAAAACGGCCCTGTAGCCAAAGCCGGTGAAAGAAAGGCGCGCATAGTTCACGCTCTTCATGCCATGGGTGTTCCTATTTCTTTGTCAGCCGCGTCAACTTTAATTGGTATCAGTATTCTTAAATGTGTAAGCAACTACATTGGAAACGCTTTTGTAAAAACTGTCACGCTAGCGGTTATATTTGGCGCTGGTCATGGGTTGCTGGTACTTCCAGTTTGGCTTGATTTATTCGTTTGTTGCGGATTGAATACTGGAACCGACAAAAAACATAAAGAAACCAGTGCTGCCGAGGCTGTTTCTAATGGTATACGGGACCGAAAACAAAACTTAATCCTTCGAAGACACAAGGTTGTGATGGGTATTCAGATAGAACCAGCAGAGAAACATCAAAATAACGGTGATTGTGAAACTGAGCTTTCCTGTAGCCCACAACCGGGCGATTCCTCTTCCAACAGGCGACAGACGGTAGAAAACCATTCCGATAAGCTGCCATACCCGGAAATATCTAAGTATAACCAGGATGCAAAATTTCCGGAACTCAATACCATGGCTGAATTGAGCACAACAGATCACGATACAAGTTCTGAAATTGAACTTGATGATTATCTTCAAATGGAACCACAAACTACGCCTACAGAGCGAAAAAATGGAACAAATGGTGAATTTAACAGCAAGAAGCAAGAGATCAAAGATGATTCGCCAGTAAATTGCTTGAACTACGGCAAAGAACAAGGGCCAGCTGTGGACAACAAACAAAGCAACCAAATCGGTAAAGAAATCGATCAAAAGTTGAACCTTGCTACGTCTGAAGAATGGATTCAAAAGGACCAAAATGGTATTTTAGTTATCAGAATTTAACCACAAACGCAAAACAGATATTAATTGCTTCAGCAAAAGTCGTAATTCTTGAAGTTGAATGAACAGCTTAAACGTTAAATTGATTTCACAAATTATAACTTAGACGAAAAGTAAAAAGGCGTTTGATTTAAAATTCACCACCTTCGCCTAAAATCGTCGACCAGCTCATACCGCCAGTACAGTTGTTGCAATTACTCATGAAGCCATTTCCTTAAAGAGTATCAATTGCCCGCCTCCAGTCCAGCTGGCTCGTATACTTGTTTGCACATGAAGACTACTCTACACAGACTGTTGCAATTACAGATTTACCTACAAAAATTCACAGGTTTTTGCTACAACCGTAGTCTGTCTTTTTGTTAACTGCTGACTAAAGATAAATTGTTTCAAAAGCTCGTACTTGTTTGCACATGAAGACTACTCTACACAGACTGTTACAATTACAGATTTACCTACAAAAATTCACAGGTTTTTGCTACAACCGTAGTCTGTCTTTTTGTTAACTGCTGACTAAAGATAAATTGTTTCAAAAATGTCAAGATTAATCTAGAAATAAATTACGGAAAACGTTTTATATACTGTCTGCGTCAAATTGAAAATCCAACTAAGGCATCGTTGTACGTAACCAATTTTGCTGGGGGGCCCATGTAAAGATCAGGGCGGAACGTTTTTCTGTGGGACTAGAATAGAATAAGCTTAAGGTTTTAGACTATTTTTTGCTTGGCTTTACGCTCAGGTTTAGGAATAAACTAATCCGTACGCTTAGGCTTAGGCTTACGCTTAGGCTTCGGCTTAGGCTTAGGAATAAGCGTACAATACTGTTCCACCCCTACTCTTTACATTGGCCTTGTCGGGTATGACCGGAGGTGAATAATGCCGAAGGGGAGCAGATGGTCGCCAAATTTAGCAGCATATAAAGATGAAGCAAAAAATAGGAAATAGAAATTTTAAAGAATTTGCCAATTTCAACGTGTTTTAGACAAGCTTAATGCAAAAATGCTATATCCAATACGGAAATACAATATATATCTCTGTTAAAATGACTATTCTTAACAGCTAAATACCTTTTTGAGTTTAAAAATTTTTTAGGTTGAAAAGTCTGGCAAACATTTTAGAAAAAAATTACTTTTCATAACCGAAATTAACTTTATATAGTATGCTTTAAGCCAAACTATGTGAAATCACAGTAATGTATGGACCCTCAGCAGCAAATGACTTTTTATACGTTTATTTTCACCTCGTTCAAGATTATTTTAAAATTCGTTCAATCAGAATGTTGACGAAAACGCTGGAAATTTTTAAGCGGATTTCATGAAGAAAAAATATTCTGTTCAACCCAATTCTGAAGTTATCTCAGCTATAGTTGCTTTGCATATGTTTACGCACTATTAAGTGAACCTAGACGAGTGTTTGTTAGCGTTCCTTCCAGGGCTGATCAGTTGTAGGTAAAGGAGGATGAATGGATACCTAAGTAATATCGTCAATATGCAACTTTTTGTTCCAGAATACATAAGATATTTAGTTAATATTTCCCAGTTTTGCAGTTGTTAGCTTTCGAGTTTAGTTCGTTCTTATCTAACTGTACTTTTTCTATATGGGGACGTGCCCAATTTATTTATAATTAGCCGAATGTTTCAACCAGGTATCCGGTCAACCCAGTGGTGTGCAACATGGAAGCTGCTGCGGCGGCCTAAGTGTTTATTTTTATTGTTTCGGGGTTCGTGGCCATGTTATTCCGCTGCAGTAGCCGTAAGGTCCTCCATCGCCTCTTGGGGTGGTAATGAAAGGGTATTTTATCGAAACTCCCATAATGAACCGGTCGTACCGATTTACAGAACAGGACTCGGTGCTATGATGCCTGATCAAGACAGCTGGAATGTAGCTTGTCTCCTCGCGAACATGCATGTGGTGGGTGTGACCATCTGGGCTCTAGTGACATTTACTGGGAACTGATGGCACATCGCGACGCCCCTATTGACGGAAACTCGCTAACGGGATCTATGTTTTCGGATTCTCTGATCGAGGGGGAGCTGGCTACTCCAGCTGAAGGTTCGGGTCCCATTTGCTTGCTCTTGTCGGATACACGCCGGACTTCATTGGAATTCACAATTACTTTCAAGGGTGTGGTTACCTTTTGTCCTGATTAACGACTACTTACCAGGGTGCTACCGAAGGTGTGCCACCGGCTCCGACTCCGGCAAGTATAGGCCTCCGGCTCCGGTAGAATTTTTGGCGGGGGTTCCGACAATTTCGGTAGTAAAATTTTGCATAATTTGTCTAAATTTATCTGTTACAACTTAACAACATATAGCAGATTTTGACTAAAATTAACTAATTAACCATCATTTTTACAAACCAATTTCGCCTCACCTCCGGCGCCGGCTCCGGCAAATTTCGTTTACCTCCGGTTCCGGTATTTTTCACCTCAGGTTGCACCCTGCACTTACCATTTAATAAGTTAGGGGTGCTAAAAGTGAACTTTATTACTTTACACATGTAAGCAAAATATTTAAATATTGCAAATCTAAACAAACATTGTCATGATCATATAAAAATAAAAATCAAGTCATCAATTATGTCTTAATAATATTTAAATAAACTTCTATTCAAACATCGCAAAACCAAACGATCTTAGAGTCTTTAATTTAGTATCCAACTGAGTTACGCCAGCCTTTTATATTAATCAATTTAAAACGTGGAATCACTAGTTAAATTGGGTAAAAAATACTCGCATGTTCTATGAAAACACACATCTAATATCACATTAAAGTAAAAAATGATATTTATACCGAATCATGTCTTCCACATTGAATACTAGAATGAAAAGTGCCCCGATGTGGCCATAGAAAACGATATGTTTCGGTAGTAAGATTTTTAGTTCAATACCGCTAGTATTACAATTTCCATGCATGCGTATAAAGTTTAAAAACTAGATTAATTTGATGCCAATCAGCGTCCTCCCGAAACACGACACAACAATACTATAGAATTAATAAAAGTTAAATCATTGAGTTTGATTGACTGCGTAACGGAAACATATCCGCAACTTTCTCTGACAGCGGCCAAATAGACATGTGATCCACTGTTTTGAAATATTAAAACAAGAAATAAATACTAGAATATAAATGACGAATTATGGTTGATGTAAAAAATTTGAGTACACACTCGTGACATTAGTTTCTTGCACTTAGTACACTGAAGTTTCGAATATATGCAGAAATATTTTGGGTTTTAAAAAGAGTATATAAGTAGAAATTAAGCGTAAAATGCTGGTGACCCAATATTAAAAACGTGTTTGTTCGTCAATCGGCTCAATGTTAAGAACAAGAGCGGATCAGTATTATAAGCATATTCCTAATCCTAAGCCTAAGCATAAGCGTTAGCATGAGCATATTCCTAAGCCTAAACCTAAGCGTAAGAATGATTTTTCGCTACGTACTCACTCAAATATTTTAATGTTTTAAAAGTTTAAAATCTGGGTACCGTTTAGCCAAGTATGGAGAGGGCACTGTACGGTACAAAATTTATACAGCTCCAAAACTTGATGCGTTATCGTTTTCTATAGCCTCGTCGGGACACTTTACTATCTATTGTGACTTTTCTCCGAAAAAGTTGCGGATATGTTTCCGTTACGCAGTCAATCAAACTCAATGATTTAACTTTTATTAATTCTATAGTATTGTTGTGTCGTGTTTCGGGAGGACGCTGATTGGCATCAAATTAATCTAGTTTTTAAACTTTATACGCATGCATGGAAATTGTAATACTAGCGGTATTGAACTAAAAATCTTACTACCGAAACATATCGCTTTCTATGGCCACATCGGGGCACTTTTCATTCTAGTTTCTAAGCTTTAGGAAGAAATTTGATGTAAATTTACCTTAAGTGCGAAAAAGTCAAATTTAAAGTCATATATACTCACGTTATAATTGTTTTAGAACTGTTAAGCTATGTTTCCATGAAAATTAAAAACTACATTTTCACAATCACAAAAGTCGCGCTTTCCTAATTTCATTTTTATTTATTAGGTAACTCGCTCCATTTATAATGCTAATATATTTTAATTCATATAAATTGTTTGAATTCAAATAGAAAATCAATACAATTGATAAGTACTTGCTCTAGTGAAAACTGATTTTATGCTGCATAGTAGTGTAGAACCAATACATCGGTATCGGTATTGTAATCGGTATTTTGGAAGAATACTGATTCCGATACTTTCAATTTTGTATTGCACACATGAATTGCGTTAAATATATAATTGGAATGCGCAGCATTTAAAATTATGGCTGCAACAAATATTTTGTGAAAGATGCTGAATACGCATTTGCATCAACATGCGGACGTGGAAAATTGTTTTAAACACACTTTTGTTCGTTTCCTCTTAATTGTGCAAGAAATTCTAATAATGCAATTCCATCCGCAGTCAAAACTGCGAATCCGCAACTATAAGGTTTGCTTTGCAACTTATTCTTGTTTTTTTTCGAAAACGAAAAACTAAGGCGGCCGGGCGTGGGCCTGAAAAATCTGGGCCGGTTCATACTATAATGAGAGCCCGCTGTGTTCGAGCGTCACGTTTTTGAAAGAGACTGCTTGCTTTGGGAACATTATTAAATTAATGGTGTTAATTTTGCACGTCAAAATTTCTTCAAATATTCTAAACCGAGTTTTGGACATTTCAGTGCTCAACTTGGTGCTACCAATAATACATCGAGCAGTAAATCAAAACTGACATCTGTACTTTACGGGTAAACTTTGAGGTTAAATGTAAATCTAGGTTTAGAAGAAAAAAACCCACGCGAATGTAAAATCTAGGCACCTACTACGAATTAAATAAAAAGTGTCTCTCATACCACTGGCGGATGCAGTGGGTGCCACTCCGGCCTGAACCACCACAACTTGAATCAAGAGAAAGGTTTTACATTATAAAGATTCAGCATTAAATTAGCGTTCGACTTCGCTCTCAAACAGTTTTCGACAGCTTGATGTTACGTCTACGTTTTCAAAAACGCGCCTTGGTAAAAATACACATAAAATTTCAATTTTTTGTTCCCCCAGTACGACTTGAACCCGCGACCCAAAAGCTGAAAAAACGCCGTGGTATGTGAACATCATACCACTCAGCCACAGGTGCACTTGACCGGTGTTTTTGTTTACATTGTATATACTACATATAAGATGGGCTGCAACTTTGAAAGCGCATATTTTTTAACCAACGGACCTGCAAGGATATAAATAACAGATTTGAAATCAGCTGCCTCAAATACGTCGGAAAGTCACATAAAATACACATAAAATTTCAATTTTTAGTTCCCCCAGTTGGACTTGAACCCGCGACCCAAAAGCTGAAAAAACGCCGTGGTATGTGAACATCATACCACTCAGCCACAGGTGCACTTGACCGGTGTTTTTGTTTACAAAATGGGCTGAGACTTTGAAAGCGCATATTTTTTAACCAGCGGGCCTACAAGAATATAAATAACAGATTTGAAATCAGCTGCCTCAAATACGTCGGAAAATCACATAATCTTACAGTTTCTAGGGGGGTCGATCTACCGTACCTTCACCAAAACTAGCTATGTTATTACTAATTTGTAATCATATAAGCCAATGTTTTTCGTAATTGTCCACTCAACATGTTTCGCATATATACGTACTAAACAATAGTATTTTCGTTAAATATATAGCTTAACGTATATGGTTGAGGTAAGTTATGTAGCACATAAGAAATTGGATTGTTACAATATACGACTCTGTAGAACACCTTGCGACAAGATTTTAATCCAAATACCAATGCGAAATTTTGCGGTTCCGATCTTATGAAAGCGTTTACGTTTAATACTTCGACAAATTTTCTTTAAATATAGCGAATGAACACCGGTTACCATGATCTTGAATGACATACGTTTGTATATATAATAGAAGAAATAATAGACTTTTGATCGAAACATAAGAGAGACGTGAACACTTTTGGAAGAAACATATAATAGTGACACTACCGTGTCCCTATGATAAACATTGCAGTAGTTTAAATTGGTTATCCTATAGTACGGGCCTTAGTAAGAAATTTTTTAGTTCAGGTTAAAACCTATTTTCCTGATTTAAATCTTGATTTTAACATTAACATTGATAGTAGGTGCGCCCTAGAACGAACGTACACTATCTATACAACGTATTTAGTCGATCACGTGCTTCAAATATGCAATAATTACACGATGACAAAATAAAACATAGCTCCATGAGTTTTATACCCGTATGTTTCACAGATACAGCAGTAGATTTCAATTGGCCTGTCCACTTTCCATCGTTCAAACGTTCTCTTGATGTCACTAATGATGGTCCGTTGTCGTTAGCCGTTAATGTCTTCTTTAAAATTTGAGCTTCTTCGCTGTCTCTGCTTGATTCGCTCGCAGAGGACACTTTAGAAAGCTGAGTACCTTCTTTGCATTGATTGTTTGATCGACTATCGCCACACTTTGCTCGATGTACACAAGTTTCACTTGTAAACGCGACCAAGTTGACTTTTCTTTCTGTTCCAGCGGTTGTGCCCTCCAGTGATATTGAAAAGCATGCCGCCGTTGATTCGTTCTCTTCCTGTGCCGCGCAATGCATTGTTTCATCAATTTCGTGCAAACTATTCGATAATTTTTTCGCCGGCGCTACCCGGTTTTGTTCTACCGTCACACGACCACCGCCATCACGCCGTGTAACACTCTTACCGATCGAACCATCAGCGCCACGAATAGTAGTTCGATCATTGGTACCGGATTGCTGTTCCAAATCGTTATCGCAGTCGTCGCCGTCGTCGCTGCTTTCACCAGTGGTCGCCACAAGTGGATGTGATGCGACAACTTGACGGTCGACTTGGCAGTTACGTACCAGCGTGACATCAAAGCTTCCTGAGCGTTCAGGTCTCATTTCCGCTGTTTCCTCACCCCCAGAGTTGTTACCGCCTTTGAATTGCAACGTTCGCCGATGGAGTGCAACACGTGGCTGGCGATTTCGACCGTCTGGTGGTTGCATCGACTGAGTAAAGCGATAGCGACGATGTCGATGCGGTTGTGGTGGCTGTACGGATTGCACAAGTCGAACTGCAGGAGTCGCTGGCGATTGCGATTTGATGCCACGCTCCAATTCTAGCGAGGCCTTGTTCACGAACGAATTGCTACTGCAGTTGAATTGCAGTTTAGGGACTATTGATTGCTGCGTGTCGCGTGGTTGTTGTAGATGTTTTTGCTGGAGATAAGAATAATTTTGCGGTCGAAATTCATCATTGTTGAGTACAAAAGTTGATTTTGCGCAAGATTTACTAGATAAATTGCGTTCAATTTCATGATCCGAACGCGCTGAGTTGCCTCGGTCACCGTTTGAAGTGTCAGAATTGCTCCCTTCCGAACCATCGCTTCTACGATCGGAGCCCGAATCTTCATTGAGAGGGCTAAGGCCCAGTTGAGGTGTAACCGATGAATCTTGATGCTCCGTTAAACTCGCCTCACTGTCTTCATCTTCGCTTGAAAGCTCAGTGTTTTCTTGCGCTAACCGAATGGCGTTCTCGATAAACTCATCAGGTGGCATTCGTTTAGCTGGATCGATTTCGAGCAGCCCTTGAATGAGTTCAGTGTAGATTTCAGCGTACGCAGGTCCATCAAGTGACGGTGGCGAATAGCTTGAAAAGCTTTCGGTAGCTGCATATAGAATCAGCTTACAGATTAGGCGTTCGTTGAATGGTGCCTGAAAAAGAACACTGCACGAATTGAGGGCAGAACAGCTGTTTGTTAATTGCGGCAGATTACTAGTTAGAACATTAGCAACCATATAGGATAGTGTTTCGTTATTTATTAATAATTATAGTCATTTACATTTGAATGCAGACTTTTAGAACAATCAAAATTATTACACGCAACATTCGTTTAAATCGTCACAACATCATAAACTAATTAACACAAACCTGCACAAACGCAAAGCTGCATTATACCTTACAGTCCCAAACATGTATTCTCCGATTCAACTTCTTGCCACAACAGGAGTGTAACCAGGATTTCATGACGGAAGAGTTAACCGAATGTAAGGATTTTCTGAATTGGATCCTCCGGATTTAGAAGCTTATTCTAAACTCTCTTAAAGGTACTTTTTCTTATGTCTCATCGAAAATTTCGGGAGGGCATATATACTCCCTATTCCTCCTATTGTGTCAGTGTCGCATCTAGGTGGGTTGGGCATGTCCGCAACCATTATCCCTGATGCGCTAAAACTATAGTGTTGGAAGCATTTTATCTGAACGTCAGAATGTGTAGTCTAACAGAACCTCAGAATGTGTCGTCTTGCAGAATATTCAAAAATTATCACGGGGTTGGTGCACTAACCCAAGCATTTTAACCTTTGACACAATTGCTAAATCTTAAATTATGCAAAATTTCCTAAACCCGGTATAGAAGCTGCAACAGTTCAATGTGCAATAATTCTCAACCCTTCACTTCTTTATGTAAACGACCCAGTGCCACGATGCAAGGCAAGGACTGGGTTGCTGAAATCTTACTTAAGTATTTACTTAAAGTGTGCTTAAGTAATTACTTAAGTCAACGACTTAAGTAATTACTTAAGTCAACGACTTAAGTAAATACTTAACTTTTCGAACAAAACAGGTAAACGCCAAATGTGAGCCAATGTCATTACGAAAAAGTAACAGTTTTGCTGTAATTAACGAGGCACTACGAGTTTACAATTTCAGCTAAACCAGTGTTAGCATATTTGAGTGGTTAATTTGTAATCCATCAGATTTCGTCAGTGACTTAAGTATTTACTTAACTTAAGAAAGTTTTAGAAAACGACAAAATGGCTAAGTAATTGCTAGCACGTACTTAAGTACCAAATTAAACTTAAGTAAAGTTTCAGAAACCCAGCCACTGTCTCAGAACGGCGAAAACTTACTTGCCCAGTAACGCACTGATAAAGAACAACACCTAAACTCCACATATCAACTTGATGATTATACTCGTTTTCGTCGAGCACGTTTGCTCCAACTTCAGGTGCCATATACAGCGGAGTACCAGCGAGACTTGTAAATGTCGATTCGGTCGTATTTGCAATACGTGACGAACCAAAATCACAAAGCTTAATCCGGCGCATTCTTGCTGCAAAAATACAGCGTTTTAGTTTAGCAATTTTGAATTAGACAGATTAATAATTATATTTATCTGTTGAGTTGGGTAGCAGCGAACAACACGAGGCCTCGTGGAACACATAGGGTCTTTAACAAGTTATTTGAAGGCCTTATTGAATTCTAACAGAGCATCGGTGGCCTGCACGGTGTGGTGCAACGAATCGATTGGAAAACATTTATATACACGAAATAAAAGCTATAAAGTGAATTTCAAAAACTGCACCTTTATGAACAGTTGTTTTTTCAACAAACTGTTTCAGTTTAGACTATATTCCATTGCTGTTTGAGTAAATATGCTCAACTTGTGTACTTTTCTTATAAGCAACTTCAACGTAAGCGCTTAATACACAGTAGAAATCACCTGTAACCAGTGTGGAATACAAGAGCTTAGCTACTTATAGAATAGTTTTGATCGTATGAGAAAACTTATAGTCTGGCTTAAAAATCACTTGGTATCCACCATGCACCGTTTGAAATTGTATGCCTTTTAGGACAATGAGCTGGATATGGTCCTACAAAAGACATTATAACCTACCAGGGCCACTTGCACCATTGTGACTCGA
Organism: Enoplolaimus lenunculus; assembly: GCA_030248215.1. Taxonomy (NCBI): domain Eukaryota; kingdom Metazoa; phylum Nematoda; class Enoplea; order Enoplida; family Thoracostomopsidae; genus Enoplolaimus; species Enoplolaimus lenunculus. Next base: position 125,703 of record JASANG010001733.1, read on the forward strand.
GTTTGAGCTCGTTCTGTGTTGTCGTCCAACCTTCGCAGCGGCACTAACCCGTTGTTCAGCTTTACTGCTCTCAGATGCACCCGGCTGACTATATTCATCCTCGTCATCCGGCTCATAGCAAACCATAATATTTTGTGGTTTCAGGTCCATGTGAATAATGTTCATATAAAATAGGGCGTCGTAGCCGCGTGCAAGATCACCAACCACAACATCTTAAAACGGCTTTAGATATTTTAACAATTGGTTTAGTGATTGATTTATTTACTACTGCTACAACTTAATTGACTTTCCCAACTAAACGCTGAAATACCCCCACATTTTCGAACATGATTAATTTCGAGACGGGCACGATGCATAGCTTTAATACTGCGCGAATTCGCTTGAAACAGTTTCCATAGACAACACAACTTGTAATCATGCAGCTACAGAACCTACAGCCATTTGTAAACCTATTTTTCTCACTAACTTAAGTCTATTACGTCTAACTCTAAACCTAAACCCAATCTAAGCCTAAGCATAAACTTGAATGTAATCCTAAACATAAGCAATGCAAAAACCAAAAAAAAATTCGAAAACTTTTGTGGGTAAACTTTCCAACGGCGCGATTTACAAATCAAAATTCTTTTTCTAATTTGGTTCCAAGATCCAAGGTGACCCGCATCCATAAATTAAAATTTAAAAATTGTTTCAAATCTTATCCGATACCATATACCATTTGTTAACTATTATAAATCCAACCACACACGCGATCCATAATCAAATAAGCATATAAGAATAACATACCTTTTGTTGCCAAAAAGAAACTTACCTAAATTATACTTTGACAGTCCGTGCGCTTGGTCCAACCGTTTAAAATGCCGATCAAGATCGTTATCACAAAGCTCCATGACAAGATAAGTGAACGGTTCGTTATCTGGTACGAATACTTCGAGCAAGCTAACAACGTAGTCACTGCGTAAGCACCGTAAAATTGAAAGCTCGTCAACCTGAAAATTTGAATAAATAAAATACAGCATTGACTGCAACTGGTGTATTTGAATAAATACCATCCGTGCTGCAAGGCAACGAAATATATAATTACTACTTTAGTAAAACGTTTAACGTTAAAACAAACCAGTGCGAGATCAATTTGTGTTCCAAAAATTATATTTATCTTTACGACCAGCCGATAAAGTAGTTTAATTAAACCATCACCGCCGATTGTTGTGTATATGTTTGGTTTGTAAATTGAAAAAAAATGGTTTTATGTTTTGGCTTTGGATTCAAAATGTGCAAGCTTAAAAATTTGTAAAATTTATTCATTCAACCAACTGCTAAGCTTGACCACACTAACAAATGAAAATAGAGCTGCCCACGCCAAGGATTTAGCACAACGACGAAAACCAAAATTTTATATTAATACAATTTATCACTAAAATAACGCTCAAGTATATATTCGCTTTGCTCGCTAATATTTTCCTCACTATTATATAACGCACGCCCCCCCCCACAAAGCTTTAGGTTCCACTACTGATCACAAAACTAGCATCTCTGGTCTTACCTTAATCTTTTTATTGTCCATCTTTTTAATTGCAACCGTTTGACCACTGGCGAGTGAAAACGCTCGATATACACTGCCAAACGTTCCATGGCCCAGCAGCGAATCCGGTCCTTCGAGATATGTATACCTGCCGCCAACTGTGACAGCAATCGGGACTGGGTTGGTTGACCTTCGACGCTGTTGCATTGATACAACTGGCGCCATTGGGCTTGATTTGACCGGGTCTATAACAAACACAATAGGAACATTCAAGAAGCACTGTATAATATGTTTATCACTAAAACCAAAGTATATATTTTGACAAGGTTAATGGTTTCTAATTATGCAAGAGAAAATTACTTTTTGCCGAAAACGGGACTGGAAATACGGAAGGAAAATGCAGTGCATTCTACAGGTAACCAATTGTTAATTCTCCTCATTAACCCTTTCTCACATGAATATTTTCTATTTCCCCTGAGGCCTACTTTTATGTTAGGATTCGAACTCCAGTGACTGAAGTGGGAGGTGTATACCATCACCACTCAGCTATAGGAGCTTGACGCTCGAGCCGAGGGGCTCTCACGTCTTGTGGTGATTTAATACTATGTATACGTATTGCAATTGTTAAACACAATGCGATATGTACTATTTAACGTACACACTGCGCTGAGTTGCCTACAGGCAACTCAATGCGAGAATGGGTTAAAAGAACTTTTTTACACTGACCTTGACGACATAAATTGGGTGATAATTTTGGCTCAATAATAGGATCAAGCGAATAATGCGACGCAAAACTCAACGAATTAGCAGCGATATGAATTGCAGCCGAAGACATTTCTGATGCACAAATTGAATTTAAGTTTATAGTTATATTTTTCAAATGTAAAAAATTTTCAAACTAAACGATTTAAAATGCAAAGTTAAACTTAAATATAATACTTAAATGCGGTTTGCATAGCAAGTAAGCGATACAACTTTTCAAATTCCAAAAGGTTGAAATACAGAAATGTTAGGAAAGGGATTAAAATAGTTTTAATTTTGGTATATATGAGGTTTCGCAAAGTGGAAATTACGCCATTGTCCCACAATTGGATTCTAGCTGCGGCTAAGATCTTTACCGGCTGGTGAGACCAAATTTTGGCCAATGTGTACGCGAGATTTACAGTTTATTGGTTGGCCATTTTGAGACAAAATATATTAATTTTGTTACAAAACTTGTGTTCTTACATTTTGCAAAAATTCATTGTTCTGAAAGTGAAAATATAATGAAATCACGTAAAACCAAAAAACTTTATTCTTGCCAAACTGAAACATTTCCTCATATGTATCAGAATAGCCGGTGGTTGCAAACTTACGGAATTCTCACAAAATAGGGTCACATTTTCCTTTTTATTACAGTTTTGGAAATTATTATTGGCTTACAGAGTGTTTTGTTTTCAATTCGATGAACGTTCCCCCATAATTCTCCCCCGCCCCCCAGAAAAATTGCGCCGTGACTTCACGCCGTTGTTGGTGTAATTTTTCTGGGGAAAAAATTGAAAAATTAAAGGGTTGGCACATTACGACTTGACTTTACTCCGTGGCTGGTGCAATTTTTCTGGGGGAAATCACAAGGGGTGAGGTGGAATTACCGCCGCAACGCCTGAAATGAAATATTTTTTGGTTTAATGAAAAATGTAATTTTCTACTGCGGGCACTCATAAATGACTTCTAATCTGTCATGATTTCAAACGCTCAAGGCAAACTAAAAGACTGTGTGCAAGGGATTAACTGGCAAGCAGACAAAATTCAATTCTAAAAAGCCAAACTGTTAATTTTTTAATAAACAGTCGCGTTTTTTACGAGAAATAAATTATAAACTAGCGGATTTTGAAACGATTCGAGACTGCTAAATTAGAGATTTCTGTGTTACTCGACAGGGACGTGGCCATAATTTTGGACATGAGATTACGTTCTATAACAATTCAAAAATGGGGTTCTTTATATTATCAACTTTAATAAACTTATAGAACTCATGGAAAAAATTGCAAGCGAGAGGGTATCATCCCTAAACCCCATTTACATCACCTTTCCGCTGCCATCTTCATGGCTGGAGTTTCTAACAACCAAGCAAACAGCGGGTTTAGTTTAAAACACTATAATTTTATTAATTTTTGTTTTGAAAAACGTTAATTTAACTTTAAAATCTATCCTGTCTTTAAATTCTAAAAAGCTTTCAAACGTCAGGCATGAGAAAGGCAGAGTGTACCCCGAACGTTCGTTCGTCTTTTCGCCAAGAGTAAAATTAAACGAAAGTTGGTGCTTCAAAAATTGTTCACTTCTTGCTCAAAAGAACAAAATTCGAAGTAAAAGACATTTTGTAATTTGTGGCATACATCAAAACTGCGTGCACTATAAGAAAACATATACCTATGTAAAGATCAGTGGCGGACCGATTTTGGCGATACTGCAATTAAGTAAGCTTAAAAGGCGGGGGCCCTCTAACGCGAGGGTGGGGTACCCCAGCGTAGAGGTGGATACAGAATTTATCAATGTTTAATATGAAGCTGTCAGAGCTCACGCTTCTGTTTGATAGCTGTGAAGACACCCTTCCAAAAACAATTTCAGACAAAAGTTGCAAAATGATGGATCTAGAAACTGTAGAAGCCATCTTCAAAAATGAATGGAATATTTTAGGTAAAATTATACAATCTTCATAAGCTCTATAACCAGAGGAGAAAACACAATGCACACCTCACTCAAAACTTTAGTACCGTTCTTGACTATTTCGTTTCATGAGAGTTATATTATCTTAAGTAAAATTGTAAATCAGCGAGTGTGGCGAGCGAGAAAAATTGATAGCTACCTGGTAGTTATTGTAAGGCAGGTATAGCGTTTAAAACAATTTAAAAAATCACGGGAATCTAGAATATTGTCAAAAATCGCGAGCGAGAAGGTAGACGTATTTCAAAACATCAGCGATTTTTGTTTCAACAAGCTGGGTTGGGGGGCCCTTTGGAAAGTAACATGGTAGCTCGCTGTCTCTAACATCAAAAACCAACGGCTGTTTTTGAAAAAACGCCATCAAAACAGACCATTCAGAATTTTTTCATCAAAACAGTCACGTTGAAAATTTTTTTGGGGATATTAATTTAGATATTGGGATGTGTATGCTTTAGGTTTAGGCTTAGCGTTAGGCTTAGAATTACGCTTAGGATTAGGCGTATGTTGCACCTTAGGCTTAGGCGGGTCCAATAATTAACATGGGAAAATCGGGTACTCTATCTGTATTGTGATATAATTAACAAGCCGAAAACATTGTTTACCACGCGGCAACACTGCCTATTGCGGAAACCAAATTAATTAGCATCATTAACCCCGGAAAAACTTGTTCAAAGCTAAGATAATACAAGTTTTCGAGCTGCCACCTGCTCAATTTTCAAGCACGGCTTATTCAAGGGTGTTACCAGAGGGGAACACCCAAGCGGTCATGGGTCCTTTTGTGAGTTTGATTAGTTTATTTCTGTGTGATACCTAAATACTGTCGGTCACAAAGTTGGCATAAAAATCACGTCAAGTAATTGACGCGGCCCTCACCAAACCAGAATCCTGGGCTTGTGGCTACCCTTACCGGCGTATAGATGGTAAAACTCAGGGAGCGAGTCCGTAGCCAAGGAGGGCAGAGATTAAAATAAATTTACCGTCAGTGCTACAAGCCCGAACATCACATTTCTTCGTGTCGAACTTAACATTATTACTTCCAAAAACAGTGAAGTTTTACCCTCTTTAGTGGGTACTTATTCTTCAATACAATTCGGTCAGCGGCGCTTGCAAGAAATCTATCTTACAGGAGAGCCATTATTGCCACATATCGTTCAAAGAGCGAAGTATTTAATTTCATGATAATCAGTCTGAAACTAGTACGAGTGTATTTTGACTAACTTTAACCCTTTCTCACATGAATATTTTCTATTTCCCCTGAGACCTACTTTTATGTTAGGATTCGAACTCCAATAACTAGAGTGGGAGGCGTATACCGTTACCACTCAGCTATAGGAGCTTGACGCTCGAGACAGAGCGGGCTCTAACGTCTCGTGGTGATTTAGTACTATGTATACGTGTTGCAATTGTTAAACACGGTGCGATATATATTATTTACCGTATATCCATTGCGCTGAGTTGCGTAAAGGCAACTCAATGTGAGAAGGGGTTAATCAGAAAGTTTACTAAATTTAATGCGCCATCCACAATAACGTGCGTAGAGGGTGTGGAAAAAATTAGTCAATACTTAGAAACAAATATGTTTTAACGAATTTTGATCAGAAAACGTACCAAATTTGTAATATAAACGAGCAAAAATAATTTTTTATTGCTGACCAAGCGGAAAAAGTAAATCTAAATTTTTTATTTAACAACAATCACATTTATACTAGCGTAGACAAGCATACCGTAAAATCGGATATGATGAAAAAATTAAAGAATTGTCCTAGCGTAGCTTGAGCAACCGGAATTCCGTAGTCAGGGAGTTAGGGGTCAAACAATCTTTTTATATTTTTTAATAAAACTTTTATATACTTTATCATTTTGTATTACAAAAAACTGCCTTTTCAAACTTTTTAGAAAACTTAAACCACCTTTCAAATCCGAACAGCGTCCATGAATAACCGCAAATTATAATCAATCCGATATGTGGTTTAGATGTAGGCATATGTTTTAGCTAAGGGCTGAATAGCTAGCTGATAACCAAAAACGGAGTCTAAAATTTTCACGCAAACTGCAATTTTAACTGAATAGCTATTACTGATGCTGAATAATTGTAATTTGAATCCCTTGAATCGGATAGGCTAAAAAACCAAAGCAAAGTCAACATGAGAGCTTGAGTAAACTTAAGCAACCTTGAAAACAAATCTCACCATGCGTATGATCAACTTAAATTATTACGGTCAACTGCATTTGAAAAGTTCGGTTTTCGCAAACTATACGTCTTGATTGAAACTGAAAGGTAATACGTATAAATAATAAATTTAGGCTTATCTGCAGCAATGTAAGGTTGACCTATTTTACATCTTAAAAATAGTGAGATTTTTTACCAGTACGAATTTAATTAACACCGAACTAATTAAGGGAAAATGCAAACCACGAACGACGTGTCTAGAAGTTGTCAAAGTTAATATATTAAGTAATAGATGTCGCCAAGGGATGGCACAAAAGAGGCATGACCCTGTAATAATTAGGACAAATATATTTCTGTCAATTATTCTCGATAAGATTTAATATAATCGAAAACCAACCAGTATTACTTAAGTAATTGGCATATCCTTCCGCAAACCAGAATTTTGGCTACGCCTATTGATCTAATCGTTGATCATATCGCACTAAAAAGATTAGCGCAATACTTAACCTACTTTTGTTACTAAAAATTGTTTAGTTATTTGAATTGGTATCACGACAATTTGTCGCCCGACAAATCGTCGCTCGACAGCATGCAGTTCAAAATTTCAACGATTCGACAGTTCGTCACCTTTCATTATACTTATGCTTAGGTTTAGGTTTAGTATTACGCTTAGGTTTTTGTTTAATAAATTTATTCACAGGCTTTACGACGACACTGTTGTGCGGCAAGTTGCCGGGCGACTAATTGTCGTAGATTCATTTGAAATGTGTGTTTGGTCAAACAAGAACTGATTTTAAAGTTAACTTGAACAGCTATTTTTATCCCTAAGTAAGTTAGCACTCTAGACGCTTAAACAATCTTCGTGACGTTATTATTGCCATAACACGCTCACAAATACCGCATATTTGACCTTGCACTAATATGTTAACCCGAAAAGAGTAGTCACGCGAATGCAGACCGGGTATAAATGAGGAAAATTTTAAATTTCATCAACTAAAAATTTCAAATTCTGATTGCTACGAAATGTTTTTGAACGTACGTCACGACACATAGTGTGTCCGAAATATCCAGTTCCGCGCTCGTTTCAACTGCGTAACCAGAAATTTTTAGTAGAGGAATCAAAAAGTTGTTTGCGCTTTCATAGTTTACTTGGGCTAATGTAAAGAACGGGGGCGGAACAGTATTACAAGCAGATTTCTAAGCCTATGCCTAGCCTAAGTCTAAGCCTCAGCGTAAAATTGAGCATGTTCCTCAGCCTAAGCCGAAGCCTAAGCCCAAGCCTCAGCGTAAAAATGAGCATGTTCCTCAGCCTAAGCCGAAGCCTAAGCCCAAGCCTCAGCGTAAAAATGAGCATGTTCCTCAGCCTAAGCCGAAGCCTAAGCCCAAGCCTCAGCGTAAAAATGAGCATGTTCCTCAGCCTAAGCCGAAGCCTAAGCCCAAGCCTCAGCGTAAAAATGAGCATGTTCCTCAGCCTAAGCCGAAGCCTAAGCCGAAGCCTAAGCCCAAGCCTCAGCGTAAAAATGAGCATGTTCCTCAGCCTAAGCCGAAGCCTAAGCAAAGCAAAAAATTAGTCCAAAGCTTAAGCTTACTCTATTGTAGTCCCACCAAGAAACGTTCCTCCCCTGATCTTTACATAAGCCTTTACTTGTAAAGACAGAGTTCATAGATTGCTCGAACAGGATGGAAATTGGCGAGTATTACGTAGTCATTTTGTCATGCAACAACAGGAAACTTTGAAACTAAACTTCCGCTACAGTTACTTGGCACCTACTTTTCTGTTAGGAAAATTTTGTTCCTTAACCCCGCCAAGAAATTGTGTGAATAGTCAGCTTGCGGGGCTTGAAAATTGGTTGCCGGCGGGGTCCAGTGCTTTATTTAGCTTTGTTGTTTCTAGTAAACTTTTATGTGTGAAATTCATTGAAGCTATAAAGCAAAACTTCATTAAAGTGCAAATCACCTTCGATCTTAACAATACGGGTTTAGCTTCACACGCGGGTAAAGGTCGGTCGCGGGTTGATGTTTTTTGCGCCGGTATGCCCGCGGCCAGAAAATTCATATTTGCATGGCTAAAGCGCGGGTTGAGTAAAAAAAATTCCTACCCACATACCGCTCTGATTGAGCAGTCTACGGGTCTGAGGAGCAGAGTTATTTGCAATCGCTACCTATACAGTGTATCAGAGTTTAACAAAGTTTTTCAATCTCCAGTGCATTTATTACAACTCTAAACATAATCTTGCGTCAGCTCATATCGAATTTTTATGAACAATTTTTCCTGACTGGAATAAATCGACCATATGCTCCTGAGTTGGGCCCATGTTAACTATAACGGCTTCCCCATTAAGCGTTACCCGAGACCTAAGCCTAAAACCGTTAGCGGAAACATATGCCTTACCCTAAGTTTCCTTATAGTGAAGTCTTCCCTTCCGGTCTCCGAATACGCAGGTTGCAGACGAAAATAATTAACAAGAGTCCTAAGTCTTATCAATGGTATGAAAAGGTTTTAATCTAAGCTAACTTTTAATAACGAACCGTATGCATTAGCGTCGGAAAAGTGTAGGTTATGAAAGTTCACATAGAAACTTCGTCATAAAATACAACACTTCCTTCATCAACTCAAAATTTAAAAACCTCACGGAAATCAACCTTAAAATTAACCCGAACTGACGCAAGTGCAAACTCGACCTTCCACGCATTCAAAAGTGACAAAGTAATGCCTATGCAGACATTTTTTATACATAAACACAGTTCTCACAGTTAATGTGGTGAAAAAAAGCTTCTATCCAGAGGCGCAAGGATCAATCTATCTTGGGATCCTTCTGTGAAACCGTATTTGTGCTTTAGGTGTCTAAAAGCATAGGGTATAGAAGTTCACACGAAACGTTGTCACAATACACAGCCATATCAACACAAAAAATGAGTTATGCAATTTCACGGAAACTAACCTTCAATTTAACCAGAATCGACAATCGAAAATATTAGTTCGACCTACACGGGCTCATAGCCAGCCCAGAGCCGGGTGAGGCGGAGGCTCAACCGGCCCCCTGAAATAATTTTGGCGCACTCTAAAAGATTGCCAACCTACCTTGTAGGGCATCGAAAACACTTGTATGCCTGCTCATGAAACTTTTTAGCCCCCAGAGCAAGGTGAGCTGGCAACGGGCCTATAGCTACAAGTACGAAGCTTTTAACTGTGACAAAATAATGGCCGGCCGCACAGATGTTTTTATAAAACCGAAATTCCCACGGTTTAAACGGTAGCAGTGAACACAAATTGTGAATCAAAACCGAAAATGGGCACGGTTTATGCGAACTATTCTGAAAAATGCTTTACTCCAGCTAGAATTTCCTTTGCTTACAACTATAAACAATATATGCCCGGGTTCCAGTTGAAACCAGCCGTTTCGATCGGTGCTGCACGTCACAAACAGTATTGCGCTTCAAAAAACCACATCATTTAAGGTTAGGGATTATTGTTTATAGGTGTAAGCTTGGGTAAAGGTTTAAACAAACGCTTAGACTTAGGCCAAAGTAGGGCTCTTATAAAGCCTATTACTTTCATTCTTGTCACCCGTGTGTTTATAGGTGTAAGCTTGGGTAAAGGTTTAAACAAACGCTTAGACTTAGGCCAAAGTAGGGCTCTTATAAAGCCTATTACTTTCATTCTTGTCACCCGTGTGTTTATAGGTGTAAGCTTGGGTAAAGGTTTAAACAAAGGCTTAGACTTAGGCCAAAGTAGGGCTCTTATAAAGCCTATTACTTTCATTCTTGTCACCCGTGTGTTTATAGGTGTAAGCTTGGGTAAAGGTTTAAACAAAGGCTTAGACTTAGGCCAAAGTAGGGCTCTTATAAAGCCTATTACTTTCATTCTTGTCACCCGTGGACTAAGACCGCAATCGAGGCAGTTTTATTTCAAGTCCTTAGATACGATGCATTCGCAGTTTTAACTGAAGGTGGCGATTTCGTAAAATTACGGAAGTACTATTTAAACACAGCGTTAGCTTTAGCTGTAGTTAGACGGATACTGCGCAGTGTTTATTTTTGGCAAACTGGTTTTGGATTTCGTAGCTTGCGCCAGATACGTGATTGTATGTGGCCTATCCAGGCGCAGGAGGCGTTAGTGAAATTAACCAGACTCTGGTGTAGAATATATTATCGTAAGGCGGTACCAGGGCACATGTGAATCGTGGGGTTGGCGATTTACGGATATGTTTAGACTTAAAGTGTTCGACTAAATTATTCCGCTTCAGTTAGTCATTCTTGAACCGAGTGCAGCTAGTCAATCCCGAAAATACACTTACGCTGGTACGGCATATTTGGCAGTGATTGTGAATGCCCGAGACTGAGTGATTCCTTGTGTGCGGTGACTTTCAGGACGTACCTACTACAGTCGTAGGACAACCCACCGAGTATCTGACTTGACAGCTTTCCACCATCAGTCAAAAGTAGCCGAGAGTAGACGGCAATACTTTTAGACTTGCTTTTAGGTTTAGGCTTAGGCGTGCCCTTAGTTCTAGGTTTACCCTTGCCCTAAGACTTACGCTTGGGCGTACGAATATGCTTATACTACTTTCGTGCCATACGAAGTAAACGTTGGTCATGCTTTGCAAGAGCAAAAACAATAAGTCTGACAAGAAACATGGAAGTCTGCTAACATGGATACAAGCGCTCTGTCATGTACTAACGCCTTTGTTTAGAACTATAATAATATACTTGAAATGAGTTAATAATACGTATGGTTATAAAAATTGGCAACAGTCACACTGAAGCCTACACAACACTGGGTGTATAAGTGGTATCTAAAGGCGCGCCAACTTCTCGTTACTCGCTTATAGCTTGTAAGAGGCAAGATAACCACAGTTGAGCAGGTGTTCTTAGTAACTTCGTTTTTGATTTCTTATTTCATATATAAGATAATATGTTTTATCATAAAAATGGATAAAACACTTGCGGAAGACAAACTTCAACAGCTTGCGTTTGTGGTATATTATCGCAGCGGTGGCGTTATACTTACAGCAAGCTACACCCATACTCCTACTCATCTTAAACCTGAAACCAGATATTCAAGACACTTCGAAACATTTTTAGTCACTTCGGTTTTGTTATATAATATCGTTGTTAAAGGTTCAGTTGCTATTTGAGTAGCGAAAATAAAGGTTATTTCGAGTTTACTAAAGAAATAATATATATCATTTTACAGAAAGAATATGGAGTTGAAGATAAACAACAAACACTCGCAGCTTTTTTGATTTATATTATTATTCAGCCGAGCGATACACCAACACCTCGAGTCTGTAACCGGTCAGATTGACGCTGTAACCAGACAGATTGACGCCTATTTTTCAGAAGCATTTTACATATTAGTAACTTAATTTTTGTTTCATCTTATTTGATAAAACAGGTCGAGGTACTTGCTATAGAAGCAAGCTACGATTTATATTCAGCTGGGGTGCTGTACCTATGCTTATTTCCACCCCCTTCCGGAAACAGTAGCCTAGGATAATTTTTCACCCATTGCTTCGGCTGATTCTTGTACTGTTGCAGGCGGCCAATTTTATCTCAGGGCTATTTTGTTACCCCATAGACTATCGTGCTAATTTGCAGTGCAGTGGTGGGCGTGCACTAAACTGCTCATATTGTCATGAACAGAACTGTACTATCTTTAATCTTCTTAGTTGTACTTGTTATACTTTCTATATAAATTATCTATGTTTCGTAGTTAGATTATTTTTTAAATTGGTACTATAATGTAGCGGCCGACTATGGGGGAAACTGATGTTTATTTTTAATTTTTGTCGACCCAATTTACTCTGAGAGACGATCTGACGGTCCGATTACTGGCGGGACATAACAGACCAGGAGTTTAGCAGTAAACACCCACCTGCACATATTCGAGCTTATGTTTACGTTCGGCGTGCAGGGCAAGTTTCGATCCAAAGCTTAGGTTGAAACTACGGCGTATTTTTAGCATAGCTTAGCTTTCCGGCGAAAGATTTAATTTTTAATATTTTCATCTAATCGTTTATTAGTTTTTTTGCTAAAAAGTTTTGCTATTTTGCTCCAAACAGAGGCGTAGCCAGGATTTCATTTCGGGTGGGCATAATAACCTCGTCTAAAAAATGTTTTGCGCGTGATCGTAGCGAGCGAGAAAAAAACCTACCCACTTCGTACAGAACCTTATCCCCTTTGTATACGCCCCTTGCTCCGAATGGACCCTATCCACACTATGCGATTCCACAACCTATGAATGCATTATCTGGTGTTCCGTGGTAAAGCGTAACGGCTCTTAAAGTAACATGGTACAAAAAGGAACCATTGCAGCATTGCATTGTAGTAAGATTGCGATAGGCGTTTAAGTGTGGGTCCGGTTATTCTCTGAAGTGAATATACAAACCTGGAATTTTAGTAATTCATAACATAAACACACCTTAGTTAATTTCATAACACTTTCCTTTGTATATTTTAGCTCGTATGAAAAAATTTTCTGACCGCAAATTTAGTGAATCTTCTAAGTCCCCACTAGCTGCTGCATTCCTGAGACAAACTTATACCATTAATAAATAAAAAAACTCGCGTCACAGAACTGAACTAAAAATTGGCCAAAAATGCAAATTATACTTAAACTTATTATTATAATGTTCACGTACGGCGGAATGTAATATCCCCAGCATGAGATGGTTACAAAGTTGTTGTTCCCGCTGTGCGTGAGAAACGACATGTATGAGCGGTCTATATTTACCTATGACGTCAAACGCACAGCCAAACGCGGAGCTGTAAACCAAACAAACTAAATTAGGGTTATATATAGACATAGTGTAGCGTTTGAACACATCAAAAAGAACTTAGTACTATTGTAAAAGTTTCTCACGATAGACTTTAGGCTTAGGATTGGATTTAGGAAAATGCGTTACGCGTAAGCGCAACGTTTTCCTAAGCCTAAACCTGCGAACAAGCGTTAACTCTATAGCAATAAAAATGTGTGAAGTGTACAAGAGTTGAACTGAGGTATTTAAGGGTCGAAAGTCATTTGGGTCAAATTTGAATATCTTTTGTTGAACCACCAATCTTGCTACTGGCAATATAAATAGGTGAACTAAAAGCATAAAAGTTGGTTCTTAAAATTTTTTACTAAAATTTCAAACAATACAAGTTTCTTTCTTTGTTGAATTTTTGAGTAATTTATCATCATTATCATGAGATTTAATTTTGACTAAACTGGCAATATATAAATTCAAATAAGATTAATTGAGGGCTGCGTCATTGAAACGGCCGAATTGAAGTGTAGTTTAACCATTTAACAGATTAGTGTCAAATAAAACTAACTTTTCACATTATGGTTTCTTTTTATTTACTTAAAACTTCAACGCTAACGTTCATATAATGGTACCCCTCTAAACCCGATATATTTTCACTTAAATTATGAAACTGGTAAAAAATATATGGCCATATAAGCCAATGTTACTTTAAAGGGCGTAACAGCAAATTAATCGTATTCCTAAGCCTAAGCGTATTCCTAAGCCTAAGCCTAAGCCTAAGCGTGGCAAAATTGTGCTCCTAAGCCTAAGCCTAAGCCTAAGCAAAAAATGTAATCTAGAATCTAAACCTACTCTTTTGTAGACCCACCAGAAACCTGGACGCCGCTTATAAAGTAACATGGCCCAAAACATAAATAGCAACAGCAGACCAGAAGCCAAAACTAAACCAGTGAAAACTCAAAGAACGCGCTTTATCAAGAAGTCATGTATACATATTTTGACAGTGATAAGTTAGTTCTCAAGAGACTGAATTATCGGCGATACAATCCACAGCGAGACGCGTCAATGCATGTAGATTGGAGGGAGCCGGCACCAAAAAACGACGGCAAAATGTTGGGTTTTATAAACAAAATTGACAAATCGGTAACGACAGCGCAATACGACGGTGTTCTGACGAATCCGAAATGAATTCCAAATTTTGGGACGGTCCTATTTTACGCCAATTGGTGGACGCTTGACAATCCGAGCATTTTTGGTTTCATTTTAAGCAACCGACTGTCGGACCACACGCCATATACGTGCTTACCAGTGAGGAAGCCTCGGGAGCGAACCGAGTGAGAAGCGAAACGTAATTTTACTAAATATTAATACAAAATGTTGGCTTTTGATAACTGTTTTGTGGACACTGCTTTAGTGCCCCCTCCCCGTTGGATCCGCCAATCAAATAAGAGCATTGTTTTACTTGTGCCAAGCGGTGTCTGGCAAACAAATTGGTATGGTAATATATACAACCTCCAGGTCACGCGTAGTTTACTATTCAAACCATAATCGAACGCGCACAACTTAATATAACATAATGTAGTTTCGTTGTGAATAAAATGAAAGTTTTTTTAGCAAAATATTAAGTTTGATCCAAAACATTATTCACCCTTTGGCAACTTTCCATACACCCAACTATCGACTGGTCAGAGTTGTTAGTGAGGTATGAACTCGAGTTTATTATTGTATTTCATGACGAACACTTAGCCAATGTGGGCAACAGGGATCAAAACCTGAATTTTGTATTAAAATTTACTACAAATACGGATTGTTGGCTTATCGCTCGTTTTTGGCATATGTCGTACCAGGAGTTTCATCAGTGAAATTTCTCGATTCGCTGCAGTTTAAACGGGTACACGGCAACACCTTTTATCACGCTAGAAAATCGTTTTTACAAGCAAGTCATGGTATAAAGCAACATTTCTGTTCTGCTGTGAATTAGAATGTTGGTCTCAGAAAACTGAACAAGTGATTTAAATCGTCTAAGTTGAAGCCGAGGCTGCTACACACCTTATAATTCGAATAATTAAAATTATTGATAGTATTTAGTGTAAACTTGACGTAATTAGTAAAAATTTGATAATTTTAACTTAAACTAACACAACAAAAAGGATAGAAGATATCTGTCGCGGCATTGGCTTTTCAAAGCTACTATGTCCTTATTGGGAGTCGATGGATTATGGATCTGTGGCCACTCGCAAGCATGTAGGATTTGCAACGTCCTCAGATTGCACTGCGTGCTAATTCACAGTGAATGTGTAAATTTCGCTGAATGTATATATTGAGTTTAGGCAACATCTGTTATATAAACTGCGTTACGGTGAACCGATTAGTCGCTTTGCTCAAAAACAAGCCTGCACATTGTTATCCATTTTATTCTGTATTGGAGCCTAGCAAGATTAAAAGCAAAACGTAAAAAAGTTAAACGAATCAGCTCGTACAAGGGTTTCACGATAGTAGCATACTAAAACTTACGCGAAATTGTATTTATGCAAAGTTCTACACTGAGAAACAATTGCATTTAAACCTAAAAATATCCAAAGCCACGTTTTGGAACAGATTAATCCATTATTCTGTATTGGAGCCTAGCAAGATTAACAGCA
The DNA here is from genome assembly GCA_030248215.1 of Enoplolaimus lenunculus. Lineage (NCBI taxonomy): Eukaryota > Metazoa > Nematoda > Enoplea > Enoplida > Thoracostomopsidae > Enoplolaimus > Enoplolaimus lenunculus. Next base: position 141,489 of record JASANG010001733.1, read on the forward strand.
AAACGTAAAAAAGTTAAACGAATCAGCTCGTACAAGGGTTTCACGATAGTAGCATACTAAAAATTACGCGAAATTGTATTTATGCAAAGTTCTACACTGAGAAACAATTGCATTTAAACCTAAAAATATCCAAAGCCACGTTTCGGAACAGCTTAAGCTTAAAATATAATCAGTTCCAATTAATAATTAGCAAGCTGATGCAGCCCAAATTATGCCATGTTTGTTAGCTTTTATTTCACGACCAAGCCTAAAAATAACCAGACACATTGACTAAAATAACGTGTAAAGCAGATAACGATATGCACGCTGTAGTTGGCCGACTACGATTGGGGTAACATTTGAGTACCCATTTTGAGTCCCAATCAACAGGAATCTGTATCCCTAATTAGAGTCCACAGTCCGTAATCGAATTACAGAGGGTGCCCACCGGAGAGGCAAAACAAATATCAGCCCCTGCCTTATTCGGTTCACTACTGTATAATTCCTAGAGTGACAAACTAAATTATGCAAAAGCTATTTATGAGTTACAAACAGTGACCGACACAGGGGTTTTATTCCAAAAACAATCGCCTCGGTGCGAACTCTTTAGACCAAACCAGGCCGGTCGCCCTCGGTGCAGAATCTAGCAACTACTGGGCCTCTGAAATTGGGTAAAATGATGTTTACAACCACATGAAATATACCTTAAAAAAGCATAAAACACTTATAAAATTTTTTAAACATTAAATGTTGCAAATTCGCAGAATTCGCAATCGGAATATTCTGTTTGTTGTTCCGCTTTAGTTAAGCTAAATTGCAACTAAATATAGATTGAATAACCGGCTAAATCAAAACCTATAAATTGACAAAAGGCTTTTGTGAACATTTGCATAATTGATGATATTGATAAATTAGAGTTAAAATTTTATTAGTAACCAGTCTAATTAAGTACTTGGAACTAGTAATTTAGTGGCTCGTTTGTAATTATGCACGGGCGTAGCTTAGTTTTCCGGCCCATGTTACTTTTATGCCAGTCCCGGTTACTGGTAGGTCTGTAAAAGAGTAGTCTTAGATTCTAGTCTGAATTTTTCTGCATATGCTTAGGCTTTAGGCTTAGGCTTAGAAATATCTGTTTTCAGCTGTTAGGTTTAGGCTTCGAAATAGGTTTAATCCACTGGTTACGGCCCTAAAAGTAACACTGACCGGGTTTCCAATATGAAAGTTACTGGAGTAAAGAACGTTGAACATTTTGATTCCGTTTTCAAAATCCAGTATATATTCGGCTGTGGTTAAAAATAACATGGTGACAGTTAAGTGGTGTTTGCAGACGTGTTCCACCACCCCACCCCCGTCCAACTTTTAAATTCTTGCTTAGCGTTTGATCTCTGCTGAATGTAAAATACTCATATCAGAAAACGTTAAGCCTGTCATTCTACGCAAACGTCAGACGTGCTTACTCCGAAGTAACAATAATTAAAGCAAGTACTCAAAACCGGTGCTTTAGGTTCACCGTTCACTAAACAGGGTAATTGCTCTTTATATGCCTAATATCACCAAAATACATATTTTTACTGTTTTGACGTCAGCCAACGGTTACAATAGTATAGTTAATAATTATTTCAGCTGGATAAATGGCTAATCGGTGGCAGTGTATTTCACAGAACTATTTACTTACTAAAGCTAACCGAGATACGAAGGTGAGCTAAAAAGCTACAGAAAAGTATACAATCATACATTTACAGGCAAAAAACTGTATTGTACTGATGCATGGCGAAAAAAATTTTTAAGAACAAATTTGGGCGTACCAATTGGGGATTTTTTGAAAATCTAACGAAAGAAAAGCGTTTGATTTGAATGTGTTTCATTTGACGTCTTAAAATTGTTTATTTATTTGATTCGTTTCAGTTCCAACAACGTTTAGCACTTAGTTCGATAAAACGGAAAACTACGACTATCTCTCACATCGATTCGACTATTTTTAGGCATGACCTCATATACGGTCTCGGTATGGTTAGTAAATTTGTGAACCAATGCATCAGTGAGGTATTTTACTCAGACTGCCAGTTTATTGTAAAACTTCAAAGGTTATATTTGTTTAAAAATTTAAATTAAACAAGTTAGTCAAAGGTTTACACCGTCTGCTACAACAAAACCACTGATCAAATTGTATACAATTCGTATAAATTTTGTTAACAGGTCGCGGGCAGCCGTGAGCAATCAATCGGAACATGTGAACGAAATAAAATTTGATTTTAAAATTTATATTTAACTTATTGTTAACTCAAATTATTGAGCTGCAAAATTTAAATTCGTTCTGAAACCAAATTTGACAGACTCCCTTGACGAACAAATTTGATGAACCAGAAACAACAGAAAACTTTGATTTCCAGTATGGCAGTGGTCAGTCAAACTATAATTTGCAAAATTTTCACCAGTCAATCGCCAGTTGTAACTTTAAATACAAAATGAAACCAAGTTCAAACTCTGTTCAAGGATTTTTAAACTAAACCACGGCAGTTAAAACTCTGTTAGTAGTGTACTGTTTATAGTAAAATATATGCCATTTTTTTAGCATAATGACAAACCACAGTACGTATAGACAGTTTAGCAAGTTTTAGCTGAGGTAATTTCAAGAAACAGATTAATTTTGAAAATTGATTCATATTCGCATAACTTAGCTAAATTCTAGTACCGGTACTGTAGTGATTTGAAGAAGAGTGGGGTAATAAGAGGTGGTCTCCGTAACCGAATAACAGTTGCTACCTTCTGGAGAGGCAAAATAATTATTAGTTCGACTCTTATTCGGGTCACTACAGGATTTATTCTATATTTACAACGGTGCGTTCTGAGCAGTAGATAGGATTTGGTTTCGAGAGTGGTATAAGGTCAAGTAAAATATTAGTAAATGATTATAACCCAGTCCAGTGCAAAAATTGTTTTGGCCTTTGGGATCCAGTTTATTTCTTGCCTTTCCTGCCCAAATCCTAACAACAGCTTCAATAATTATCGTATAAATGCATTCTGACACATTTGAAATTTACACACACATATATATAATATATATATTTAAATATATAATAATAGCTAGGGACGTTTTATTAATATGATGGCTCCATTACACGACACTTGTCCTCAACATTTATTCAAACCTCGCAATAAGGTGCATCAGTTAAAAGACTACGCTGACGTAAATAACTCGTTTGAACCTTAACGACAGAGTATTTTGCACCGGCAAAACGTATACCTTTAAACAATCTCAATTATTCCGCAAATGCGACAATTGCACTTGTAAAAACACAATATGAGAGCAGGCGTTTGAAGAGGCAAAAATATAATTTTTGAAAATGATATCCCATTGCCGTTAAAAAATTTAAAAAAAAGAATTATTCATGCCGTTGTTGTCTTAGCGGCAGAACTTCAAAACAATGCAGATTTGTCGATGAAACTGCATAAACGGTTGCCATCAAAACTTCTCGACTGATGTAAAAAAAGTACAAAAATTCGTTTAACGCTTAAAGATAAACAGAAGCAAAATTTAAATGAATAACTTAATATACAAAAGTTCACGAACAAAAATGAGTTTGTCAAGCCAAATGATGCTTAAAAACCAACTGGCTGCTGCTCAGCTGTTAAATTGGGTTGAGTTTCATAGAATTGTGACAGTTTGAAACGTAAACCTGTAGAGGTTTAATTAGAATTAAAAAATAAAATTTAAAAAGCAAAAATTACACTTCCAAGAGAGAATAAAAATTAACTCAATAGATTCCATGAAAGTTGAACGGAGAGTTGAAAAGCAGTTGATGGATAGTGTTGCGTAAATACTAAAATTATCAAACTTTGAATTGTACCGTCACCAAATGAATAGGTATCATAAAACCTTCGACACGAACTCTTATACAGCCTTTTGAAAAAAACAATGTTTTTCATCAAATGCTTGCGTCATTTTTCAGAGAAGCGCAGAAACGGGCAATTTTTCTCAAAGATACGCGTTTTATTTGATTTTAACCCATGGCTTAGAACATTTGCGAAAATAACTTATTATTCGAGAAAGCTATAATAAGCAGCAAAACCAATCTTTTAATGTAAGCTCAAACAGGTGTCAATATCACGAATATAAAAATCAATCACAAAAAATTTCACTTGAAAAATGTCAAGCAAAGCTTATTTGTCATATTTATTCCAGGTATTTTCCCGATGAAAAAAAACCATACAAAAATTCTAAATTAATCGGTGCAAACAAAACAAAAATGACAAACAACTGAAAATTTTTTAACAAATAATAATAATTTAAACATATTGGATATGAGCGTATGAAAGTCAATAACCTTGACACTTATTCTGTCGCATTTGAAAATTTGGGCGAATGTTACTGTTCGAGGTGTGCGTTTAACAGTAGCCGAAGCATATTTCTAAGCATAACCCTCAATGCAAGGATAAGTATCAAGTTAAGTAGCCTAAAGCCCATATTCAAAAAATTAATCAAAACCCCTAAGCCTACAGATAATTACAAAATGAACGGAGCATGTAATTTTTAAATTGATACTTAAGCAAGAGGCAGATTTTCTGGTTTAGCATTCAATAATACATATAAATAACGGTTATTCAACGAAAAGTTTGACTCAATTTCTGCAGCTTTCAAATCTTATTGGCTATTTGGTAATTTTTTGGTTTTGAAACTTTCGAACCACTGGCGATAATTTGACGTTTCATTTTGCTTAACAAAAATAAAAACATTTTTTATACCAAAATTTTTTCCCAGCAAGTCGAACATTTAAAAAGTAGGTCCACCTCGAGCTTATTACGATAATTCTAGCTCTTCAAGTACGCTAGTCCGAGATGCTAATTTAATGGTAATTCCACCTTTTTAGATTACGCTAACCCTAACTTTTTATTTTACGCTATACCTAGCTTCTTATGTTACGCTATTCCTAGCACTTCATTTTACACTCTGACACTTGACCAAAAATCGGTTCACAAATGTAAAAATTTACGTAACCAATTGCATACCCACTTTACAAATGTGTCTGTACGCATTTAGATCAAAGCATTAAAATTCCGAAAATATTTACAGAAAATTGGATACAGGAAAATAAAACAATCTTATCACTCTATCGCACACCTTCGGTAAAACAACGAAGAACAGACCATAGACTCGGCCGAAACTTTAACAAACTTTTAATAGCACGCGTGTCCCTACATATATACGGAACGCCGCTTTTAATATCTAACCAGTTAGAGTTTTAATTCAAACCGACAACTAAACTTTGGTGTTTTTCAAACATGAACAATCACTTATCACACGTTCAAGTAACATGATACTTTTGTGTTAACAACGCATGTAAAAAATAGCCAGCGTGCAATTATGCATATAAACTTTGCGCGGCTCCGTTCCTGCATATGTGGGTCATTTCCGTTATCTTTTTCGAGCCCACTTTTGCAGAAAAATGGTTCGATTTTGAAAACTTTATCATATAAGCGTCTCATGACCTCCCATGTTAATTTTACGCTTAAATTTGAATTTTTGAAAAAATCGATTTTTTATGGTCCCAAGGTCCACGATTCAGCGCTGCAAGCTGCATCGAATGGTGTATAATTTTTCAAACTGTTTGACAAATCAAAATTTTGGGTGCCAAGGGAGGCGAATTTTGGGACCTTAAAAATCTAATTTTTCAAAACTTCAAATTTAGGTGTGGAATGATCAGCGAAGGTCACGACATGAGCAGCTCAAATATGCAAAATTTTTAAAATCGAATCATTTTGTTGCAAACGTGAGGGGGTATAACGGAAAAGAACCCGCCGATATATCTTAGGCATAGTCATGATTTTATTTCGACAGCGAGTTTTCTAGCCAAACAGAAGAACCGCTTCCCTTGAAATTATTATACGGTGTGACCCTGCCTCTCTTTATTAAAATCCTTGGTTACGCCCGTAGCCTCAAAAATGAATAATGTCTTTTAGCCTCTTTTGTAGTTAGTAAAGCTACAGGACGTTGTAAATGACAAATAAAGAGTCTAATGTATTTCTTAGAGTCACTTATTTACAATTTGCTTAAAAACGCTCAATGATGACCGTTCGTTCAGCATTCGATGACGAAGGCAAGCGCCGCTTTTGAGTTAAATACAACACGAATGGAGCAGGCAGGGGGAAGGAGCTTCACCAAAGTCCATAGTGGGGACCCCCCCGCAGAGACTGACTCAGCATTCGTTGGCAAGTGATTCGAGGTTATGCGAGTCCCCCCCCCCGAGTATAGCTGTGAGGACGCCCTCACAGTACAAACTGTCAGTCGATGAGATCTGTACACTTCAAAAAATGGTGAGTCAAATTGACTGTCTCCGAAATAGGCTTTGCCTAACTACACAAACTAAGTCAAAGTTGACTCCGCTAGAGTCACATTCGACTCACTGAGCGATTCAATGAATCGAATTTGACTCTGGCGGAGTCGAATTTTGACTCAGTTTACGTAGTCAGGAAAAGTCTATTTCCGAGATAGCCAATTTGACTCCCCATTTTTATAGTGTAGAGTGACAATTTTCGCGACACTTTTTCACGTTAAGTGTCACTTTTTGACCAAAAATCTTCAAAATTGCAGAAGCTATACTTACCTTGTTGATACACAGATATTGATCGAAATCGTACTTCTTTTGGCACAATAACCATGATTTCACGTAGTAATAAATTGATTTAATTTCAATATATGAAGTACAAAATCTTAAATTAACTGTATGACGCAACCGAACCTGGCATTTTAAACCATAAATTATTCAGTTTCAAAATTATTCGAGCAACCAATTTGTTCCTACAATGAAAGGTAAGAAGATATTGACCAGAAATTGTTAAAATAACCAAAGTACAGCATCCAAGCTAGATACATGCACATTTTCACTCAATAGTTGACGAATTTTAGGATATTGGCATAATTTCGGCTTACAATCAGGCTTAGCTTTTCGTTTTAGGGTGAGGCCTAAGCTCAGGTTTAGGCTTTGAATTAGACATAAATTTGGGTTTAAGCTTGTGAAAGGAATACACATGTGCAGTTTATGCAACCACATAATAATTTCAAAATAACATATCACAGAAGAACACGAAGCCGTGCTACAACTATTACTAATTATTATTTAATAACGAAACCTGGCGTTTCGTTCTAAGTCTCGAACAGCAGTTTCAGTTAATTTTGCCGCCGGCTCCAAATAAGCATGAAATTGATATTAGACTGTATGATATGAACGACGACGCTAATAACATAAGAACATTAAAAGAAAACGTGTAAAAAAGATTCGGCGATTGAGAATTCAAAATATATTACGCGAACGAAAGACTCACAGAATGCTTACAAAAACAGTGCTATATTTAGTTTCCATCTTAAAAAAGTGTACGCTAAGTGCTGACGTTAGCCGTGACTCAATGGCTGCTGATCGTATTAAATTCAGTACCGTGCCAAGATAGGAGGCCACCCCGAAACTCTCAATGCGAGAGACCATTAATGTTAATAAGCTTTTAAATAGTAGGCCTATATTTCAATTTCCTAACCGACTCAACAGTAACTGTTTCGCAATAAAATAGCTTCGGTTTGTACCGTGCAACCATAAGATGCTTAGAAGTATTTTATATCAGACACACATGTTAGAAAAATCAAACGAGGCGGAAAAATATTTTTGACTTGGGCAATTAAATTTGGCCAGTTAGAAAAAAATGGCAAAATATGCAAATACAGTAATATGAGGTATATTACTGTATTTGCATTGCACGAATTCAAATGGGCCGAATTTACTTACCGAACTCAAAAATATACGGTTTTGCTTCGTGTAAACTTTGGTAACATTTCAATTTAAACAGTTAAATATAGAATTTAAATTGAACATCTGCACAGTACAGTTGGAATTGAATTGTGAAATTTGAAATTATCTTTTTGCCAGAATCAAGTGTCATATTTCAAGCGCAATGACAATCGGTAGCGTACCTAGACGTTTGGATTGGCGAGGGCCGCATCCTGCCAGGTCCGTGTTTTGGGTTTTCACCTAAAAGTCAATTTCAGAACCCTTTAGTAGTAATCCATCTAATTTTTGGAGGATGAGATTGGTCACGCTTTCCTACTTGGCTTTGTCAATTTTAGAGTCCTCTTTTAGGTGCCCTAAATTTTTAGCTGGCTAGGTAAATAGGCCAGACCGAATGGTTTGTTAAGTGAACACGATTTGAAGAAAATATCGTGGCGAAGCGAGCGAAAAGCTACACACTAATACATTTAATTCTAGTACAAAATTTTCGTTTGGGATCCTTGCGGACGTATTTTTGTCTTGGAGTTAAAACAGAGAGTGGAAAATCTCGCTGCAGAAATTTAGGGTGAGTTTTGAAGAATTCGCGAGCGAAGCGATCGATTTAGCAATGCACTGTTTCAGTATTAAATCCCTCTGTAAGATTTCCGAAACTGTTCTTTATCCATGAACTGCTTGGTCTAAATCACGAAACTGCAACCTCCCCGGTCAAGAACTTGTGTAATTGTGAAACTTTGTACAATTTTCATTATTTTATGTTTTGTGTTAAAGTTTTTCTTTGAACAGCGTCGCAGGTAAAATTTATCGAAAGTTAAAAATTATTAACTTCGCGAGCGAAACGAGTGAGATGCGAGGCGTAATTGTCTGTAAACTATGATGCACAAACTGATTCGCATTGGCGGGCTGCGGCCCCCCGCCCCCCCCCCTCTGGGAACGCACCTGACAACCATGAGCTATATAATGTAACTGTTGAAACGACACCCTCGCTTACTGTGGGACAGCTCATTGCGATTGAATCAACTAATGTCTAGATACACTCGTCGCGAAAATAATATTAATCTTTGATCATTAATACCACGACTACTTGTGGACCATCAAAATTTCTGTAGTGGACCACGTGCTGGGATTTGTGAGGGGGGCACCGTTGTCCGGAAAGACGGGGGAACCTCCCGAAGTTCGAGCACGGCTCGGGTCTGACCAAGCTTGAATTAAACGAGCACTATATTCAGATTCGCCGGCTGTACCGCTAAGATTTAAACCTTTCGATGACTCTCAACAGAAAATAAGCGAAGTTTTGGACACGACAGTTTTTGTGAAAGCAAGCAAAAGTGCGACAACATTCTTTAGAAGATGTGATGATACATAATTTAATTTAGTTCACAACAAAAAGCTTTTATTGACGGATATCCAGGACGAGGCAAAACAAGTTGTGTTAAAGAAAATGACCCCTCATATAACGGACCCGATATCCGAATAGGAAAACGGCGAGCTATTAAGCAAGGGTCGACTAACCATACAGGTTAACTAAAGTATAACTTAGGGATCCGGGTAAATAAGGGACGGCAATTATGCTATACGTGAATCTATAAATTGTTCCTATTAAAAAGTTTCAGTTCGCTTGTGAGAGTCGTCTGAAACCCTTGTATGCCTTTCCGAAAAAAATTTTTAGGTTCCCTATCAAGGTGAAATACTACAAGCCAACTTCCTAAACTATATATATACAATATATCTGTGTGCCAGCAGACACTTCTTACCGGTAGGGTGGGATGCTTGGCTAAAATGTGTGACCACTGTTTGCATTTTTGAACCTTGCCTTTAAAACCGGAACAAAAACTAGCAACTCAGAATGCATCCGGTAATGACGGTGAGGCATATTTCTGATTAGTCTTGTAATACAATAGTTTTCTAAACCATATTTTTTGAAAAGCTTAACGACAGTGACAGATCCAGAATTTTCCGGCGGAAGAGGATACATTTGTGTTCAGAAATTTTACACTTTTAAATGCCAAATATTTATTTTATGATTTATTAATTATGTCTGTAGCAGCCGGATTTATTTTTGAACTCGTACTGTCTTGTATCTTATACCGTAATTGTTAAATATTACAATAGATAGATGACCCGTGTTAATTTAGGGATCTGCCCACTGAGAAGCATGAAGGGGTAGATGACTTAGAGACTGGGAGGTGTAGGCTTAGGCTGACGCTTTATGATTTATTAATTATGTCTCTACAAGCCGGATTTATTTTTGAACTCGTACTGTCTTGTATCTATACCGTATTTACTAAATATTACAATAGAATGATGACCCGTGTTAATTTAGAGATCTGCCCACTGAGAAGCATGAAGGGGTAGATTACTTAGAGACTGGGAGGTGTAGGCTTAGGCTGACGCTTTATGATTTATTAATTATGTCTCTACAAGCCGGATTTATTTTTGAACTCGTACTGTCTTGTATCTATACCGTATTTACTAAATATTACAATAGAATGATGACCCGTGTTAATTTAGGGATCTGCCCACTGAGAAGCATGAAGGGGTAGATGACTTAGAGACTGGGAGGTGTAGGCTTAGGCTGAGACTTAAGCTTAGGTATAGGGTTAGGTTGAGTCTTACGTTTTAGCGGACACACCTCTATAAGTAACATCGGTCCATAGGATAGCCTACTAACTGCGGTGGATGCAAAATTTGCAGAGGGGGCTCGCGTAATACATAACTGTAAAAAACTTCGCTAGCGAAGAGAGCAAGAAACCAAACGCAAAGTTGAGTGCATATCGTTACTAATCAAGAGCGCGCATACAATCATTTTAGCTTGACTGCAACTTAGGGAAATAATAATAAACTTTATAAATAAATACGCTTTTTGAACTTATCTCCATAACCGTCGGAAGAAATAAACTCTTCAATAACATTTTTGTTTGTCGTTAAAAAAACTTTCGCAGCTGATAAAAGCACAATCTGGTGCTTTAGGCAAACATCCAGTATTATTTTTGCTAAATTAGAAGTTCAACGCGTGAAAAAACGCAGCGCTTACCAGAAGCATCTGCAGGAAATATGAACCGGAAGACATTGTGAAATTTGGTGAGGGGCCAACATTTTCAATAAACTTAAGCTCTGTCTAATGCTTGTTGGTTTGTGATCATACGCGTACAGCGGCGGATCCAGGAATTTCTGACGGGGGACATTGTACAAGTGGTGAAAATGTGTCACCGAAGGTGTCGCGCTGAAATTTAGGCATTCAAAAGGAAGATATCGCGGCGCCGATGGTGTTGCGAAGTTTTCTGGACACACAAAGATAGATTTCACATAAACGCAGAAAATATCATCAAAACATGACACAATAAAAGAAGGTAAAATAAATTTTTGCTACAACCTTTTACACATGTAAAAGTTTGAAAACAACCTCACAGAGCGAACGTGCGAGAAGTTTGACTTAAATTTCAGCATTAAAATTAATATTTTCATCATTCGTTGAAAAAAACTCGACGAATATATGAAACAAAACATAAAATGCGACACTCAAACGTGAAAGGAATTTTGTTGAAGCATGAAAAAATTATTATAAAATCTTGGGTACAACGACACAACCCAGTACAGAGTTCTTGAACATGTCTGTTCCGGAAATGAAGACGTCCCCACAAAGAAGCCGAACCCACTTGCAACTTGGCGGACTTTGCTTTTGTTATTAGAGGTGAAATGTGAATAACGCCGCAGTCGAACGTTTTGCAAAAAATGCATGACGCTACAGATTTAAGTAACTTTTAAAAGTTCACACAAAAATTAAATTTGGACCAAAAAATTTCTAACAGTGGCGGACGCACGCCCGTCTCAGGATCTTCTAGCGTAAGCCGATTTCTTATGCAAGGCAGCCAAAAGTAAACCAAACCGAAATACAAAACACAATTTTATCATATTTACTTCAATGTTAAATTCAAGTTTGCACAGGGCCAGTAAATACAATAATCCTTGGAGGTTCGGCTCTGTTTAATTGACAAATGCACTAATTTTAGCTAATTTAATAAACTTCTGAAAGCGTAAAAAGAGCCGATTTATAGCCCACTCTTAAGTTTTCGCATTCAAGATAATAGGAAATCAATTTCTGAAGTTCAGATCAATGCATTACATTGTCTTTACTCTTTCTTTCCAAATATAACTAAAGTGGTGGATCCAGAAATTCCGTGTGGCGACCTCAACAGTAATAATGGAAAAAAGATTTTTCAACTAACTTATTCAACCCTAACACGAAATTTTTTGTTTTTAAATCCGTTTTTAGAATATGTAAAAAAGGAAGCGAGAAACAGTTTTTTCATTATCAGCAATATGTTTTGAATAAGGGACCGATGGATTAGATTTATTCTTTGATGTGCCCACAAAATTTACATACCAAAATTTGAGACAATCTGGTGGCCCTGGGTTGAACCAACTGCACCGTTTTTCCCGAAAAAACCCACCCAACAAGAATTTGCGTAAATGCTGCAGACTGTATGCGCTATGACGTACGTAACCGGAAATATCAAGTTTTACGACAAAAAAATGGTAAACCGCAAATTTAGTAGGAACACCAAAAAACTGGTATTATTTTCCGGTTGTTCAAATGTACGTATACGTCGCGAATTAAACCAAGCCAACCCTGAAACCAAGCTTATTTTTATTATCCTGGTATACGGTTTTTTTGACCACTTAATACCTTACCAGGTGTAATGCAGCCCTAGAAATATAGCATTCTGAATCACTTACAAGTGAGCGTAGTAAACGAAAAAAAATTTGAGCCTCAATGTGGTTAATATAAAGCCAGTAAAATGTGTCTTTTTCTCGTCTCTCTAAAAAATTCTGTACTTTGTCAACATTTTAGGACCCTGGTTAGTAAAAAAATACCTTGTATCTCATGTCAAGCTATAAAAACATTGACAATTGGCGATTTGTGGACCAGCCCTTAACCCTTAATACAGAATTATGGTTACGATAAGACCGCGACTAGAGTATCCGTCCTCCTTCCACTCGATTCCTAGAAAGTACCACCTTCAAAGACATTCGGCATCACGACAATTTGTCGCCGGACAATTTGTAATTAGCAATTTCATCGACTCGACAACTTGTCGCTCATCATTATGTTTAGGCTTACGCTTCGGCTAAGCATTACACTTAGGATTGTGCTTAATTATTTTCTTTATAAGCTTTATAACTCTGCTTGGCGACAAGTTGTCGGTTAACGAATTGCCGTAGGTTCAAGGGGCATTAACCATGGATCAAACGACTCATCGAAAGCGAACGAGAAGCCAAACAAAAAAATGAATGACTTGAAAACAACGCAGTAGGCAAACTTATTTACATACAACGCCCTTATTTTTTGAAAACATTTTCCTAAACATAAAAACATCAGCAATGGGATCTGAGCGTAAAAATACTCAAAACAACCTATAAAAACGTCATACTCTATGTCAAGTTTGCGTTTTTACGTTTTTATTTGAAAATTTTACAAACTCATGAAAAACATCAATAGTATTGGTGAAAAATACCCTTGTGACAACCACTGGAAGATCAAAGGTTGGGGCACTCAGGTTATGCCGTCCAACACGGATCCAAAACAAATATTTAAATTGAGATTTAGCCCTAAAACGGCGGTCTGGCTTCTAGCTCGATTTGCTCGCAAGCATAGTTGTTTTATTCGCCGCCGTGAAAACTTGTCTCCCCTCAATTTTCAGTTCTTGGTTTCAAGAGTCTGCACTGAATTCATGAGCAACTTGCTTGTTTTCGTGTTTTTTCATGGGCGAAACATTTTGAACACATATAAGTAGTATAAAAAATTTAGTTTGCTTGCATGATGCAGACCGATGTTTACTATTTTTGGATTACTGACACGAGGTTCGCGTTCCCATCCAGGTACTGTAGTGACACCTGAATAAGAGGGTGTAGGGTAATAAGAGGGGGTCCCCATTTTGAGTCCCAATCAATAGGAGTCCGCATCCCTAATAAGAGTCCGTAAACGGATAGAGTCCCTAAATTTTAATTCGAGTCCATGACGGTCAGTTATTCTTAATTGTAGTGCATAAATGGCTCTAGGACCAAATAGAATTGAGTTCGAATCTTTAAGGCGTACTTAAATTTTGAAAGTACATTCCTAAATATAACCTTGAATGATCGCTCAACCTATTGACTCAAGACAAATAAACGTTTAATTCAACGGATAGTTGCAGTACCGGATATATATCAGTAACGACGGGTGGTGGAGCGTGGGTTAAAAATAACTAACAGACCGTAACCGAATTACAAGGGGGTACCCTCTGGAGAGGCCAAATAAATACCATTCCCCCCTCTTATTCGGGTCACTACAGTAGCGCTGCATTAAGGCTCTGCTGGCCACGCCAGTCAGGGAAATTTTGAGATTTTTCATTACGGCCTGATCAAATCATAAAATCAAGCTTACAAATTTGGTAATATTATATACTTTACCCATTATTTTTTTGAAGAAAATTTATAAAATGAAAAATATAAAATAATTATTGCTTCGCCACCCCTCAGAATACGATTAGTCTGACTGACAGTAATGGTCTGAATTTTGTGCAGACCCTAAGGCACGTGCATTGTCAGGTGTTTTTTGTCTGTTAGCTCACCGCCTACCGGCATTTGTCGAAAAATAGTTGGAGTTAGAAAATTTGGTATACAATAAATGAAACCTTTTGACAATTTTTGAGTCTCACGAAAGGCCTTGTATTGTGTGAAATGATAGGAAACGTCAAACGTAAACGAGAAGCTTAAGTAAACAAAAATTTTAAAAATCCTACACTTTTTCGCCAAACGTCGGCTGGCGTATCCGGCACCGTATTGAGCAAGTCTTCAACAGACAATAAAGCGCATTAGGGCATTTCAATTAAAGTCAAATATATCACTTTACACAGAAAACCTATATTTTTGGCTTGTTACCTTTTAGAACATATTTCACCTGACTCAAATAGCCTGAATTTCTAATGGATCTATGGCGCGCGCTTTGTCTTGTCTGGCTTGCGGTTATTCTGGCACAGCATTTACACGCTCGTAGCCAGCTAACCTTGATATGGGGTGCTAAAATTTTTAGGAGCGGCAAGTGTTTCCGATGACTTACAAGTGAAGTTGAAACTTGCCTAGGAAGGGGAATTCTTCAGGGGAGGGGCTGGTGAGTACTCCGCTGGCTTACTCTAGCTAAAGGCGCGTGGCATTCAAAGGTCTTCAGCAAAACAATAAAGCTAATTAAAACATCCCTAATTGAATAAACTTTAATATAAGGCCTGATACCTATTCACTTAAATGAAGCTGTATGTTTTACTGTTGCAGACGAAGAATTGAGACTGGGGGACAATTAAAAAATGCCCAGAAGCCAATAAACTGAAAAATTGTCACTGAACGATGAAAGGTTGCTTCGACATAAAACTTACCCCCTTGTTGAAAATATTAGTCTTGAACGCTGGAATCAAAACTATAAATCAGTGCAAAATAATTTGCAGTGCGCAAGCAGGGCCCGAACTTAAAACAACCGAGTTGGATTCAACTCTGCCGCCCCGAAACGAAATCTTAGCTACGATACCCCACCTGGCTATAAGTTTAAGTAATTTTAGCGAAAACCGCTAGTTATCTTTCAACTACTAAACGTGCGAAACTCAATAAAATATAATCAGGCTTTAGAAAATACGCCAACAAGACGCTTAAATCAAGATGTAATTTTTATTAAAAAACAGATCTATATTTAAGTAACCACTATACGACACGACAAAACATCAGCGTGAACGTTCAAATTGGAAAACATAGTGTGAAAATAACGGTATCACGACAATTCGTCGACCCGACAACTCGTCGACCGATGAGTCGTAATCCGAAATTTCATCGACTCGACAAGTCGTTGGTCGACAACTCGTAATCCGAAATTTCATCGACTCGACAAGTCGTTGCTCGACGAATTGTCGTAGGTTTCAAAATAATTCCTCAAATATAAGGGCAGGTAACAGGGAACAACGGTTAGCATGATATGTATTTTGGCTCTACGACCTTTCCCCCATAGGCTTATGTTTAGGCTCAGGCTTTGTCTTAGAGCTGTGCAACATATATATTAATTGTGCAACTGGCACGCAACAACACATATATTTTGTTTTTGCGTCCTTTCCTTCGCCGGGTGACATCAAAAGTATAACGCCGTATAAGTAACCCTGCTACAATTTGTAAAACATTTGTGCTCAATCAATTGCACATTTGTCTTCTTTGTGTGCCAAAGTATAAATCTATTAACAGCGAAATTGTAGGATGTCTAGATACGTACCGTGGTAGTTTAAGGTTTTTATGAGTTAAGTTTCTGTTACAGTTAATCAGTTGTTTGAAGAATGTGGCTGAAATTATCTTAATTTGCTAAAGTGTCATATTAAAAGTCTATTAATTCCGGTGTAACATATAATTATAAGTCCCCAAACAAATTAAGTCCGCCAGTCAATATTATATATAGAACATTAACTCAACTCCCAACTTGTGACTGCAAACACGGTTTTTATCCCTCAGATTTTTGACATCTGTTTCCGCGATGTTTATCATTAGCATGCTGTCGTCTGACACCTGTTTCTCACGGTCATATTTTTACGCAAACTTGTGATAGCGAAGTTTCACGATGATATATTTCCGCAGACCTGCGACACCGTTTCTCACGATGATATTTTTGCGCTAACATTTCATGTTTCTCATGGTGTATTCTTTTATCGAAGACACATTTTTAACTTTTTGAATAAAAGTTCTAAAATTGCCGGTAAACCGCTGAAACAGGAGCAATGTTCATTTCCCCGATAAATCGTAGACTAAGCTCTTAGGCTTTAAATGGCAAACTTTGGTATTTTCAGGGGAAACCGAAATTACTTTTGGCTCTTGTATACTTCCTGAAATTTACGTTTAGGCTTATACAAAACATTTAGCAATTGAACGATTACAGCAGAGTGTGGTAATTTTTTTCGTAACAGTATTTCGTTTCTAAAACGCCCTCAAGCCTTCTGAATAAATAATCCATAAAATGGAAAACGAGACTAATGCTAATACTAGCAAAAACAAAGAAATGTGTACAAACATCGACACTTTAAAACGATTTTATTATTTCTGCTTACGCAAATACCCTAGTGTTGTTCAAACTAAAGGCAAAACGCAAACTTTTGTCGCAGTACAAAAAACATCGTCTTTAGCCAAATCGGAGCTGAGGTTTTTACGTTGTTTTAGTAAATGGATCAGTTAATCAGGTAAAATTTTCCCATTAACGCGCCCTTATTCACTTTAAGCATATGAGACATGCTTGTTCGTTATGCGCACATGCAATATAGTGCAGTGCACTGTATGTATGACGGCTGGCAGCATAGGTCGACACATATAGTCGATGAAAAATGCAGTGGAGAGGCGGGCTTCGTGGCGCAGCGGTAGAGTGTTCGCTTAACGATCCGTAGACTGAGAGTTCGATCTCCACTCCGGTGTCGGGCTTTATCAGCTACGTAGTAAGAAGGTCTGAAGTCCCGATTCCTACCTAGACTGACATTAATGGACAGTCTATAAACACGGATGTAAGATTGAAATGATTTGGAAATGCAAATAGAATGAAAGTAACAAAACAATGAAGTATAAAAGTAAATATTTCAAAAACCCAAAATAGGATATATAAATTAATAAGTTTCTAAATACAAATCCTAGAGACAAACGAATTTCATCATAGTCAATTTAAACCTCGAGTTTCCTAGGCATTCATGTTGACAATAATCACCAGATTGCAGTAATTTGATTTTGAAAATAAATAAGAAAACTCTATCGTCGTAGGATACCGTTTGTGTTAAGTTGAACGATTATACATGCATTTTCTACCACATTAGGCGTTTTCATTCAGCGATGAAAACCGTAGCTGGGCGAATCAATATTCCGCAAAGGGAGTTATAATATTACATATTATTGACTGAGAAAGTTAATTATTAGGAGAGTTATATAATATTCAAGGCTGCACCGGTATCTGCTATCTTTTAACATTTATTACACTATAATTTTGAAATCAACACTGCATTAAAATTTAAAACTAAAATTGCACTTGGCTTTTTGTTTGAATGGTCAAGTTGGTTTTACCATTATAATTGTTTATCGCTCGTGTCCTTTCTCCCTTCCCCATTACCAACGAAAAAATACAACTTACATATACTTTTCCTTGGTTGCATCAATCGATTCATTGCGAATAATTTGTCTTCTTGAATATGTTCTATATCCATGAAAGATTTCTAAAACACAAAAATGTTTACTATTTACACACACTGGTTATGATTTACAAATAATCTAACTGTTTAAACTTTTCTCACATGAATATTTTCAATTTCAAATGAGACGTAATTTCAAGGTAGCATTCGAACCTCACTCTGACGGATGGGAGGCGTTTACGATGACCAATGAGCTATAGGAGCTTGACGCTTGAGCCCGAGGAGGCTCTCACGTCTTGTGAAGATTTTGCTCTGCGCATATATGTTACAATTGTTAACCACTGCTCAGAGTGTCTATATTGCTCGTATATTACTGTATTTAGTTGCTCTTAGTATACTCTATGCATGAAAAGGTTAAGTGTAATATAAAACTAGATGAAAAATTCGATTTTTCTACAGCGAAACCTTTTCACAATTTGAATGTTTACATTGTATTTTTTTACTTTTTAACGAATCACGGTAGCCAAAAAACTCAATATTTGTTACACTGAGTGCGGCGACAAACCGTACGGCGGCAGACGACGCCGTGCGTCACAGAAAAATATAACGCTATCCTTACTTTTGCCTGTTTAACCGTAGTCATTTGGCACACAAGTTTGCAAATAACAATTGATTTAACAAAATAATTGCGAAGCTGAATGTAATTGTAATTGGTTTACTGCAACAAAAATTACTGCAGCTGTTCGTGACGTACAAGAAGTATCGTTGTACGAACGAGATTTATTAAGCAAACTTGCAGTTGCAAAACAAGCGTTACTTTGCGTTACATTTTTCGTAACTGCCTTTTCCTAAATTCACTCAAACACATTATATATTTGCTCGACATTGCCACTAGCGAATCCTGAGTGGGATGGGTGGGAGGTGTGGGTTCCACGGTTAAAAAATTATTTGCGATAAAATAATAATGACTTTAGTTCTACTATTTTCCCTCTTCAAAAAATTAGCACACATATTACATACTGTAAAAATTGTGTTTCATAACTTTTGCCAGCCCGACCTCCATATCAGAAATTTCTGCATCTGCCGCTGGAGCTTACCTTTTAAGCCGGCGCGTGTAAGGTTTCAAAGTAAAAGCCAAATATCGGCGAACCATAAGCCAGATTTAGTTTCATTCAATATTTTATAACTTTTTAAGTATACAATGAAATTAATACATTTGCCTTGTTTATATCGTTAAACAATTCTTCTGAAACAGTAAAATACAAAATGAATATTATGAAAGCATCATAGACCAGAGTGTGCAATTACAAGAAAAGGGCCAAACGCGTAGCCCTAAATGTGTTCAGATGGTCAAGACCCTATAATGTGTGATTTAGTAAAACTGTAAAATTTCAAACCACAAAAAGTATCCTTTCTGCCGGAAAATCGTGTATCCGACACCGCATTTTGCTCTTAAACAAATATTAATTAATACTAGTATATAAGTAGAAAAGATATATTAAAGATATATGTTTAATGTTTAGTTTTTACTTGGCTTGCGTCAGCACCATTCATATACTTTAATACTAGTAAATTAACAGAATCCTTACATTTTGAACTAAAATTGATCCAAAAGACAAAAAGTACATGCTACGTTTTCATCAAGCCGTATAAATAATGGATATATATAAAATGCATGACAGGCTTACACCGCTGAGGGATAGGTTCACTGGTTTAAACATTAACCTCTTTTCATATTTTATGTCAATACCGAACTTTTGCCTCACGTGTCTTTCAAACATTTCCATTTAGTCGATAAAATAAAATCCTGTCCACAATTGAATTTGTTATATCAATAGCTAATAAGTAAAATAGACAAGCATTCACGTTGGGAAGTTAGAGGAAACAAAATGATTTCACAGGAGACAAATTTGCAGAAATATGACACTTCTGGTAATGTTTATGGTTTGAAAGACAACACAAGATATACACAAGATTCTATATAAAAAAGGTCCTACGCTAATTTAACCCCATGCAGTATCTGTAAATGTATTTATATCAGAGTGTTGAGTACGTGTACTGCAGCTTAAAAAGTATATCCAAGCCATGCCATTCTCGATCAGTATAATACTTTTCTACCATGTGTTCTGTCTGAATTTGCAGTAACTAACTCACGTTTCATACAATTTATTATTAGCAAGAATAATTGTTAACCTAAATACAACTGCTACGGTACTATCATGGACAGCGAAATGTTACTTGAGTAGCGAAAATCAAACCAATTTAAACCAAGGATTTTCTAAAATCTACCGGTCACTTTGTCTTCAGTGGACAACTGCCTCATTATATAATATGGGACGTCAAAACGAATCCAGAGGAAAGGATTTTTGTGATAAAATAGTATGGTTTTTACAATGTTTCTTCGTCAGAAAATTTATTGCGAAAAATGAATACGGACCTCTATCTTCTAATTTTTCCCTCAAAAATTTTTGTTGCGTGATAAAATGATAAGCCTACGTTACAATTTTTCGCTGCCAATGGCACATATATAGCGTAGAGTAAAAATTGTATTTCATAAAATTTGCCAGCCCACCCATCTCCTGTACGAAATTTCTAGATCCGCCTCTGTTGAGCGTAAAGTATTATGAAAACTGTTTTACCGTATGAGAATCAGTAAAGCAAGGTATCACTCACATGGAAGCAAAAACTTCCCCGAAACATTTTTTCGTTATTGCAAAAACAACACATTAAACTTCAAAGAAACGAAAACGTATTACGTGATAGTCATTTTTGCATGTAAAAAGCACGCAAAACGGCAGTATGTAACGTGTAATTTATTACCCTACTTACACCATAATCGTCAGATATAGTGAGCATCCCGACATGAGATTAGCGCAACTGGAGCCGTCAAGCGAAAATGCAAGCTGACGGACTTCTGCAAACCTGTAGCCCATCCGGCAACCAGCAACTGTTGTAGTTTCCGTTATCTCTCCCCATTTCGCGTTTACCCAAAAATCGTTGAATTTAAACAATTTTTGTATATTTGATATTTTGATGATTTCCCCTGATCGTTCCACGCGCAAATTTGCATTTTTGAAAAATTCAGTTTTTTTAAGCTCCAAAGGTCCTCCAGGGACCCAAAAAAATTTTTGTCAAAACGTTTGACAAATTATATGTTATTCGTCACAGTTTGCACGGCTAGAGTGGATTGGTATTAAATTTTGCTTAGTTGAACGATTAGTTAGCGAATTCTGGTCAAATAACTGATTTGGCGCCGTCCTAAATCGTTCGCAGTGCGCCAAAACTGTTATAATCGTCTGATTGCAAAATTTTTTTACACCATTGGACTCAGTTCCGCAAGCTGCATAAAATGTTGTACAATTTGACAAACTTTTTCACAAAAAAATTTTTGGATCCCAAGGAGGGAAATTGGGACCTTAAAAACTCGTATTTTTCAAAAATTTCAAATTTACTTGTCAAATGATGAGGGGAGGTCATGAGAAGCTGAAATATGCAAAAATTTTCAAGAGCGAAACATTTTCGGCAAACGCAAGTTGGCGTAATAAAGAAAAAGACTGTTGTGTTAGAAGAGACATCAAAAAAAATTTCGTTGATTGAAAGCTATTACGAAATAATTGTGGCCAACAAAGTGTTGCCCTAATTCAAAGCCTAAACAGGACCTAAGGCAACGCGCAAGCTTATAAACACAACTCTAACGCTAAGCCTATATGAAACACCGTTGAAGCTGATAGAATAATAGTGTAAACTAGAGACTCTAAGTTTGTAAAAAAATCTGCGGCAATCAGAGAGTGCCGGTGTTTCATATAGGCTTAGCGTTTGGCGTTAGAGTTGTGTTTATAGGCGTAGAGTCTCTAGTTTACACCATTATTCGACCCGCTTACTTCTGAAATGAACAAGGAACCGATTCGCGTTAAATGATAATGAACCAAACAAAACCTAAACTGCAAAAATCCTTCCCGTCACCATTTGTACAACCGCTGGATAAAACATCGAAGAAACTTTAGAACAAAGTAAAGCACGCAAATTGCCTCTAAATGGCCATACTGAAACAATTCAAATGAACAAAGTTTTAGCCCAACGACACATTAGCGCAACCATTCTATTTTAAAATTTAAAAAAACTGCTATTGTTCGCAGTAGTTGCATTAAGTAGGTCACTGTAAACACATCAACACATACTTCTTTGTGCCCATAGTCAGGGGGGAACAAGGAGTGCTCAGCCCCTTTGAAAAAATTTTGCCCTTCCTAGAATATTTACAACCTTGTGTGTAAGTCAACGAAAACCCTTGTATGCTCCTCTTGACAAAATTTCTAGCCCCACAGCAACTGAACCTGGCTGCGGGCCTGTACTATTTGTTCTCACACTACGGAGCACAGTTACTGAAGTGTTTAATATAAAGATGTTCTGTTCTCCACTCACGGATCCAGAAATTTATGACGGGAGCCACGCTTAAATATAAAAAACCTCGTGCAATTGAAGCGAGCGAGTAGCCAAACGCCATTTTAGTAAAAAATTTACATAAATATTGAGCGTCCCGAGTTCGTTCTACGTGTGCGATGCGTTTCTTACATAACCTTCGCGCCAAATTTTGCATAGCAGGTCAAGACCAATATAAAACATCAAACTAAAATAGAAAAAGGTCCTATACAGACTCGTCTGCTCAGAGCTGCAACTACAGAACAGGGAGGGGTGCTTCCTTATGAACATCATCACCGCTCCTGTTCGAAAAATTGTTAGGAAAATTTTTCTAACCCCCTCTAGAAATGTTATCGACCGTTCAACTAAAAAATTCCTGGTTCATGGTAGGCCAATCATATCATCTGCTTGACAAGTGTGCTAAAAACGCAATATAGTATAAGACAAAAGTATTCAGAGTTTAAGGTAACGTGATCAAAACACCTTTGCAGTATAATGTTCCGATTACAGTTTGCTACAAGTTTCTATAATGTTCAAAGACCTACTTTCCAAAATCTTATTAACTAGGCTACTGATCACTTATACTGCGAAATGACACAATTCTTAACATAACCTGCTATAACGAGCATTAAAAACAACCGCGACTTCATATAAAAACACACCAGACTTCAAATCGCCAGACAAATCCGCGTCAGTTCGAGGGTGCGACGAAAATGATATCAGACATCAGCTGTCAAAACATTATTATTATTGTATTGTCGTGCGTAGTTTGGGGTGTATGCAAGGGTTGTACCGGGTATATATACATGATACTCCCAAAATTCCCGAAGGAAAGATAAAATAACCACTTTTACATGCTATCGAATATTACATTCCAGATCTTAAACGTCCATAAAGATTCTCTTTTGGCTATTGGCCGGTCGCAGCAAAATTTTTCATGAGGTTAAACCCTGCCGAAATAAAATCCTGGATACAACCGTGTGAGTAGCTTTTTGTATGGTTAGCCAATGCCAGCTGTTATGCACATGTATATCGGCAATATATATGCATGCATAGGTGCCTAGCAACATCAACCAAAACTATGTACCTAAACAGCAAAAAAACCTGTTATCACGATATGGTCCACTTAACGTTTACATGCAATAAATACTTTAACCTGGGATCTGTAACAGGGTTGGCGAACAACTAAACTTCCGGCAGTCGATATAACTTCTATGTATAAAAGATGGGCTCATGTATAGAACAGGGCCGGATCGTTTTCCGGAGGGGCTATAATAGAGTCAGTTTAAGCTTTAGAATAATTTTTTGCTTAGGCTTAGGCTTAGGCTTAGGCTTAGGTTTAGACTTAGGAATAGGCTCATCCATACGCTTAGGCTTAGGGTAGGCTTATAGGCTTAGGTTTAGGAATATGCTTATACTACTGTTCCGGCCCTGTTCTAAACATGGGCCAAAAGATGTAACAAATCAAAAATTGACTTAAGTGTTTCTTGATTTCAGTTGTAGGTGAACGGACAATCGGTCACAAAAGCTTGAATTAACCTTTGTTGTATCATGAAGTGACCTGTTTTTTGGACTATTTTGGAGTACATGATTTATTGAGTCATAAAACAAGAGACCGTGTGCCAAAGTCTTTTGCTGTACAGTTGTAGAAAAATTGGTACGCCCGAAAACGCGTCAACTGACTACTTGTAATTTGAAATCTCATCGACTCGACAATTTGTCGCCCATCGTTATGCTTGAGGTTAAGCTTAAAATTACACCTAGGATTGTGTTTCGATTTATTCATAGGTTTTAGGAAACGGTTGGACGACAAGTTTTCGGGCGGCGGACTGTCACGAATTCCGAAAAATTACCCGCTTTACAAGCTGTTCGTATTTAAAAGGTGTGTCGGTTGGTCGGAACAGTATATGGCAGTAATGGTGTGGTGGATGCACACTTGCCGTGTAACCAACCACGTTGTGGCACGCCTCGTGTAATGCGTTAAAGTGAAGACCAAAACTTTCTGTTGTGGATTACAATTTTTATACATTTAAGCATCAAAACCTTCGACAGCGCAACGAGTGAGAAAACCAAACGCAATTGTAGTAGTAAATATTGTAAATACAAAAGGTTTCGTTAGCAATAGATACCATTTCTGGCTTATCTTATATGTGCTTATAGCGTGTTCCAGCTTAAAACCTGAAACTATCAAGGTAACTTCCTTTTTCCGTGCCACCAGCTTTTGATATTTTAGCCCTGACTTGATTTTTTTGCCACGGCCTGAAGGCAGAAGTTAATTTTTTGAGTTTGATTTTACAATCAATTTTGCGTGAATATGGATTCGGGTAAAACTATTTTTTTGTTTTTTAGATTCAGTTAGATTGAATAGAAAGTTCTTACACAATCTTAATAAAACAAACAGCCCCTGAATGGGTCAAGAAGACGGGGCACTCACCTAAATAATATATCATAATGTGCATTGTAGGGTTCAGAGCGTGTTTTTTTTTCAAGCGGAATGAAAAACTTCGCGATTAAGTCGAAGGTGAAACCGGAGATGAAGCAAAATTTGGGCATAAAAATAATGTTGAATTGGCCAATGTTAAATTTGCAAAGGGTTGATAGAAAATCGTTTATATATAAGCGTTCTTTTTATTAAATCTGTGCATTTCAGGCTTTAATTGCCATAAAGTAAGGAATCAACTCGCTGAAGGCAAAAATTGTAAAAATACAAAAAAACTTTATTTGAATTTGCAGTAACCTCAAACAAAAATTCTACTAGAGTCAGAGGTTGCCTTTTGCAGGAGCCGAAAGCTGGCCTAATAGGTGCTAATAACAATTTCGGCATGAAATAAGTTTCTAAAATTTAGATCTATAACTTCTAGAAGACATTGATTTTGAAAATATCATTTCCTTTATACTTGCATCGTTTAGTAAAAATCACTACGAAAAGTATAAATGGGCGCTTAGATTGCACACATTATACATTGGTACAAAATTGTCTGCAGTTTTTAAACTAAACTTCCTTTAAAATTTAGTTTATAGCGACTCGTGGCAGTTCTTGCGAAAATGACGCAGGGAAATGGATTATACTATGAACGGTATCGGAGAAAAACTATAGACCAAAGAATTTCCCCCATTTTTTCACATTGATACCCTGGAAATAGCCATTCCTTTTTCGACTTTATGTGTTAAGGGGTGAGTGCGAAAATTTTTCGTCAGTTTTGCATTACGTTTTCAAGGGGCGCCGCCCTGCGCCCTCTGCGATTTGAAGGGATACTAAGCAGGATGACGGACTGCCGCCCTCTAAGCCCCCTTGCACTAAACATTTTATTATGATAAAAGCTAAAATTACTGAAATAGTTTGGAACTGTTTTGGAGCGTATGCACTAGAAGCGCTTAGTGCGGGGGCTTGATTGGCAGCAACCCCATCCTGCTTAGTATGCTTTCAAATCCCAGGGGTCCCGGTGGGCGGCAGCCTCCCTGAAAAATTTTTGTGGCATGGAATACTCACTATGGGGGGGAACTGCAAAAGTGCCAATCCCTTATTTCGCATCTACTACTGTCGCTTTTTGCCCCATGTTCCAGCAACATGCAAACTTTCGCCGCATCGCGTGAAGTCTGTCTAAGCTTTTAATCTATATACAACCATTGAAAGTCTGGTAATAAATGATTTCGTGGCCGAGAGCGGAAATTTAATTAAAAATCCTCAAAAAGTTCCTGCGTAGAAGTTAATTAACGGCTAAAGTAAAACTTATATAGTCTTGTTCAAATAAACTTGCATAGCTATACAATAACGGTTTTTAACCTACGGATTGTGGTCCCAATTAGCCTAATAAGTTTCAAAAACTTTAAAATTTGCAGTATTGGAAACTAAAATGAATATACCTGGTATTGGCTGGGTTGCAGAAACGTGATTATTAGATCAACATTCAATTTGCACAATTAACTGTCAATATAGAAAGTTAAGACCTAAACGACGCTTAAAAAGCACAATAATGCCGCCGACGGCGAAGTAGTTTAAATTTTCCGACATCAACGAACATCCGTTACTGACCTCTAGAGAAAGCATGGACTCAGTCGCGGGACAAATACTTCGATAAACAAAGGTTACGACTGATTTCCGGAACTCAAATCTTTTAGGCATTGTCATTCAATTATTACACAAAAGAAACATTTTCTGCTAGAAATATTTCCTTAAATTCTCAGTCAAATCTAGACAACGGACATATATGTCTTAAATACAAGACATTACTTTCTGAAATTTTTCAGAAATCTATGTCTGAAATGTTTAACACTTAAATGTCTTAAATTTCAGAGTGTTTTTCATAAACGATTAAGACAAATATATATTTCTGAAATATAAGACAAGTATGTCTGAAATAAAAGACTTGTTTTGCAGATTTTTGAGACATATATGTCTTACAGACAAGATTTGCCAAAGAAGTTGCCTTCAAAATCGAGATTTAAGCTCTACCAACTTCCCTAATTTCGCATCCTAAGATACTGTAGTGACCCAAATAAGAGGGTGTGAGGTAGTAAGAGGGGGGTCCCTATTTTGAGTCCCAATCAATAGAAGTCCGTATCCCTAATAAGGGTCCGTAAGCGGATAGAGTCCCAAAACCCTAATTAAAGCCCATAAATGTCAATTGTCCCTAAATGTAGCGCAAACTTAGGTTGGGGGAGCCTGAGATTATCCCGAAATATCTTTGAAATTCGATTATATATTTATATACTCTTTTAAGAATATAAACACAGCACGTTTTTAAATATATACATAAAAAGCAGAAAGGAAATTCTTGAATATAAAGACAACTATTTCTTGTAAGAAAGAAATTTGTTTCTTATAAATTGCAAATTGTAATTTCTTGAATATAAGACTTCTATGTTTGAACCATTTCAGACACAAATTTCTGAACTGTTTAAGGCAATTATGCTTGAAATGCAAGACATTAATGCCTTGAACATTTAAAGAAAGCAGAAGTCTTCAAATTTCAAGACAATTTATTTTGTGTAAGTCCATATTCTCGAATGCGTATAGCAACTATCATCAGTTTAGTAATAAGTTTTCAAGCGCACTAACTATTGCAGTTGTTGAACTCAAAATTGGTCTAGTGGAGCAAATCAAATGCGACAAACTTTCAGAATTTTGAGGTTCATCATTCGCTGGTTCAAAAGTTACAAGACCTATCACCAACTGGTAGTAGATGCTATATATTGAGAATACGGGCCTTTGCTCAATGACAAACATCAGTTTTATCATAATTAAATCGTGCAAAACATTAATTTCGAAATCCAAAACACGCAGCTGCTAATCATAGGTTCATTTCTAATAACTAGCGAAGAATTTCAGTCACAAAAATATATAGTTGTCATTACAATATGAACAGCAATAAATTCGCCGAATCAAAAATTTTAGCTTATATATGTCAGAAATTTCGTTTTACCTTTAAGCCGATAAATCATTCGCTTTTCCCTTCTTTCACATCCAATCAAACGGTAAAATTTTTAAAAGTATATATCTACTTCTTTATATATAGTCCCTGGCAGACAGCTGCAAAGTTTGGCAGCAGCGCAGTAAAAAATTTGACGTTAATACAGATAAATGACCATTAACAACTCAAG
Organism: Enoplolaimus lenunculus; assembly: GCA_030248215.1. Classification (NCBI taxonomy): domain Eukaryota; kingdom Metazoa; phylum Nematoda; class Enoplea; order Enoplida; family Thoracostomopsidae; genus Enoplolaimus; species Enoplolaimus lenunculus. The sequence goes on from JASANG010001733.1 coordinate 169,417, forward strand.
AACATGTTGGTGTATAGGCTTATTTTGTGGTTAAAAGTTCAACGCTTTCGAAATCCATCACACCAGTTTTATGCGAGTAGAACTTTTACTAACCTCGATTCACCAGTTGCCTTCGCTTTACATATGTGGCTGCCAAAGGGTACAATCGGAATTCCGGTTCCGGTAGGGAAATCCGGTATATTTTACTATCCGGTTCCGAAGATAATTCCGGTATTTTTTCACCGGAATTTTCGGATATTTTCTGTATTGAAAATTTTTTCTCATTCGAAAATTTATGAAAAATTGGCATATTATTCAAACTTATTTATCTAAAATTGTCCGAGCGTTTATTGCCAAAATTTTCAATTTATGCCACACTCCATAATTTATCATACGTTTCCACCTCCTTTATTTCTTTCGGGATTTTGGTATTCTAAAAGGTGTGTTTATAAAATAGCGCTTAAAAATGAATTTTTCAGTAACAAATATTTTTATTTTCCGGCTCCGCTTCCGGTTCCGGTAATTTTTTAACTTTCTGGTTCCGGTTCCGGTATTTTATAATTCCGGTTGCACCCTGGTGGCTGGTGCTTAATTTAACAATTGAAAAAATGACGACTTTCAAAAACACGATTTTCAAGCTTAAGAATGTCTAAAACAAGCTCCTATTATATAGCGATATTAGCGATTCGACCAGCATTTTCACAAACGTTTTTCATTGTGTGCTAAAACGTCATTTTATTGCCGCAATATAAGCGGTTGTTTCAAAACACAAAAAACGTTTTGCATTTTTGAAACGATCTTCTACCCTCTTACCTCCAAATCCACCAAATGTGGTTTCAAACATTCTGACATTTTCGCAACGAAATTTTAAAGCGTTTTCAATGAAAAACGTCACAACTTATAAACCAAAATGTTGATATTATCTGCGATTGTATTGCGTCAGTGTATAAAAAAGAAAACGATATTAAATTACTTTGAGTATTATTTTGAAACATATCTTTCCGAAAAAGTGACAGTTTGTGATATTTTTGGTACAAGACACAACTTGGACGGCTGCTGTCAAACAAACTGACCAGTTTTAAGTATAAGTTCAACTGCAGATTTGCTAAAGGCTTCATTAGCTTTTTACAAATCAGGCGTTTCGTTTCTAACTTTAAAAATTTTCAAAGAACGCATTTTTACTGTGATTTTGAACTTTTCGCGTGATGCAAATTTGAACAATTTCAGATAAATGTTATGCAATTTTCCTATATCACAATAGAATAGATTTTGGAAAAATATTAAATGTAGCTAAAGGTTATCGAGATATATACTCTAAAAAGAAAAATAAAGGATTAATACATTGCAGATTATGCCCTTTTTCCATCAAGTAAACTTAAACTTGATGAAATTGCCGAGATATAACCATGGTTTACGAATATATAAACCCGCAACTACAAGCAAAACTTTAACTGATGACTAGAATATTTAATTTAGTCACTTATAACATATACGTATAAGACGTTCCCGGGTCTTTTGGGAGTTTAGTTTCAGTTAGCGAAACAAGCGAATTTAATCAAAATTTAAAGTTCTCAGTCGCTAGTATATTTAAACATACTGGCAATCAAGTGATATACTATTTTGATATAGTTTTTTCGCAAACGCTCATTTCACTACTATATACTCTTAAAAATTTATTAGTAGGCAAACTTCCCTCCATATTCTTCTTTATTATATTTTAAGCCTAATCCTACAACATAAGTGTAGCCTAAGCTATACTGTGTTATTCAACCTAGCTCATGTTTCTGGGAAGCCCGTTTGTGAATGGAAGTAAACAAGTACCAAATTTCGATGCTTTAACCCATTTTCACATGAATATTTTCTATTTCCCCTGAGACCTACTTTTATGCTAGGATTGGAACTCCAGTGACTGGAGTGGGAGGCGTATACCATCACCACTCAGCTATACGAGCTTGACGCTCGAGCCCGCGGGCGCTCTCACGTCTTGTGGTGATTTAGTACTATGTATACGTGTTGCAATTTTTAAACACGGTGCGATATATACTATTTAACGTTTATACATTGCGCTGAGTTGCCTACAGGCAACTCAATGTGAGAAGGGGTTATAGATAGTAAACTGAAAATTTTTCGCTTAATACTTTAAGTTTGAATAACCGTTCATCAAACATACATACCTACTCTGCTTTCTGTTTGTCCAAAAATTTAATAAAGCAAAAGCCAATTTTTTTAAAAAAAGTTTTAATATCGATGTTAGGTTGGAGATCTCAAATAAAAGTTGGTTCGGGGATTACATTTAATGAATGTAACGAAATCGCAATTTTCTCCGGTCAGAAAATAAATCTGATGCTTCAGAACTGTTGTCCAATTAGTGTTATTTTTCTAATTTTCAGGACGATTCTCAATTTAAATTCATAGGTAAATTTTGAAAGTCTTTGTTTATACATATATATCTGATTATAACACTGAACTCATAGCTAATGATAGTCACACAAACAGAAAGGCACGTCAAACGTGCCTTGGACGTATAGTTCGAAATTCAGCACATTTTTCGCATTTGATTTCACGCTATTTCTGTGCTAATTTTAAGACGCGCAAATGCTGCCCTTCATCAGTTTCAAAGCTTATTCCACAGTGGGGATACATGCTATACGCATTTTAATGACCGAAAATCGTAAACATTGAATATAAAAAATAAGTTGTAGTTTTACGACGATAAAACCTGTACAATAAAAACTCGCTTTATATGCTAAAAGCTATGAGCCATTTATAAAAAAATGTCATTAAAACCGCGTGCCGACATATCTTACAGCCTTATACTACGGTTGAAACTCATTTTTTTTCAATTTCACGAGCCCAACTGATCGTGCTGACGTGAAAAATACATCATAATGCAAAATGCAAAAAGAAAACCTCGGTAATAATATGTCAAGATTGCTTAGAACTGAATATAATGAGCGAGTCGTGCTTTATGAAACAAAACAATAGATAATTTGTGCGTATCAGGGTGTTGATATATATATTGTCTGAGATAGAAAGAAATACTAAAATCAAGGTTATCCGCCTTATTTGATGTTACGCCGTTTCTACGGCGCATTTAAAGATCATTGGCGGATCGTTTTTCTGCGGGACTGCAATAGAGTAAGTTTAAGATTTAGACTATTAATAATTATTTTGCGTAGGCTTAGGCGCAGGCTTAGGCGCAGGCTAGGCTTAGGCTTGTGTACAGACTTTTTCCTTACGCTTTACGCTTAATAGGCTTTTGGTGTAGACTTAGGAAATACGTTTATGCTACTGTTACGGCCCTGTTCTGGGCCTCTATAAATTGAAAATAAGCTCAGATGGCCTTCTATTTTGCTATCTTTTACAAGAAAGGTTCCTGCATCCTGTCCAAGGAATGACACATGACACATCGTACCAGTATTAGTTGCCTTTAACATTTTTACGCGTAATATATTGTGGAAAATACTACCGAGCTAGAATTTACACGCAATCATTGTGACGCCCAAATAATTTTTGTATAAGGACCTTACATTTTTTCACAAATCTTTCTGATGGCGGGCGCCCAGTCCCCCGCCTTGCCCATTACTGGATTCGCCCCTAATAACTAATATAGTAGATTGCAATAAATTATGACAAGCGTATTTTTTGAGAAACTTCAATAGCTTAGACTTTGAAAATTACCACGATTTTCGAACCTACTGAAGAACCACATATTCCAAAATAATAAAAATTTCACTACCGAAATAGTCGAAACCTACAACAAAATTTTGCCACAGCCATAGATCAATTTTCAGTTGTAGGTAGAGTCTGATTGTGCCATGATTAAAACTACATCGCACAAAGATGTACGTAGTAAATTCGTTACAGAAGCCCGAGACAGCCAGTTCAGGTTTCATATCTTTCCTATCAACATTACACTCGAGTCATCACATGAAATATATACGTTGCGATGCATTATAGTTAGAAGTGCCAATGTTACTTTAAGGTGCGTACAGTAAATTAAGCGTATTTCTAAGCCTAAGCCTAAGCCTAAACGTTCCAAAAATGAGTTCCTGAGCCTAAGCCTAAGCCTAAGCAAAAAATGTAATCTAGAACCTAAACCCTTTTTATATACCCACCAGAAACCTGGACGCCCCTTAAAGTAACAAGGACCGGTAGAAGCGTAGCCAGGAATTCAGTTCTTGAGGGTATACCTTCATGGGTTCATGTACAGCTCTAGAACCTAAACCCTTTTTATATACCCACCAGAAACCTGGACGCCCCTTAAAGTAACAAGGACCGGTAGAAGCGTAGCAAGGAATTCAGTTCTTGAGGGAATACCTTCATGAGTTCATGTACAGCTATACAAGAAAACATTTTGAGCTCTAAAATAATTCATAACGTTATTTTAAAATCTGCTAAAAGTGTGATTTTTGGTCCCTCCTGTAATTTCTGCAGGAGAAATATCGCATCTGTCTCTCTTGTATGCGCCTCTGAATAGGCGAAGGTTGTTCACGACGCTTTTTTTAAATTATAAAACCTATAAAGTGAAGAGAGAATGTGAACCTCGGACAACTTAATAGGATAAAGTCGTCCAAGCGAATAAAGCTGCAGCCTTAGAAGATTTGACCTCTAATGTACCTAAACACTCAAACTTAAAAATCGCTTTTATAATTGAAAGCTTTTTGTATACGGGCATGTAAATGAAAAATTTGCTATGGTGAATTGAAATCAGTGTCCGGTAAATTAGGGAACATAAAACAGGGTTATGCTGTTACATATACATTTTTGCAGGAAATATACACCTGCGACGAGTAGAAAGTTATAATTCAACCGGAATAAACCTAACGTAAGCATCGGACGTGTCCTAGGAACTCAGATTGGTTGGGGAGGGTTGAGACTAAAAGAAATGACAAAATGGTTCTTTATTAAGACAAAACAGGGAAATTTTTTTATAAATATGCGATTCAAAATACCTCTTCGAAGTTCACGCTTGCAAGCATTTGTCATTTGTTAAAACGTCAACTTAAAGTCTTTTAATTCAATCAAGTGAAAACTTAATGTTCAACGTACGACGGGGCCCATGTATACAACAGGGCCGGAACAGTAGTATAAGTATATTCCTAAGCGTATAAATGAGTCTATTCCTAAGCCTAAGCCTAAGCCTAAGCCTAAGTAAAAAATAGTCTAAAGCTATATCTATTATAGCGCCACCGGAAAACGATCCGGCCCTGTTCTATACATGGGCCTGCGACGGACTACGTCAAGTCAGCAAAACACAGCAGTGATTTCGTTTTTGTTTTGTTCAACTTCGACTTATTCAATTTTAAACTTCGTTAAAAGTAAATACTGCTGAACCAACACTGTGAGACACGTTTAAGTATTAAGAAACCTTGACCAATCAGGTGTAAAAATATAATGCTATATGCATATGCAATACTGTGTGACGTATGCATGACCATATTTGCGATTTACTACTATTTTGTTTTCACTTCATTTCATTTTTAGCTCCAAAGTATATGCTCAAATGCAAAATTGATTTAAAGAAACGTATCTCACAGGTGTGTAGCACCTGGCATCAGTTGGTGTTAGGTCTTGTGACTTTCGGACCAGTGAACGCTGATGCTCAAAATTCCGCACATTTTTCGCATTTGATTTTCTTTACTCTTGTTTCACTTTCGAGGTCAGCAACAGTAATAATTAGCGACTTTGACCACCTATTACTGATGATAATAGTTTCTATACACATTTAAGAATATAAGAATATGGTTGAACAATCGTAATATTGGGTATAAAGTTTATACACCTTCACTAAAAAGATAAATTTAAGTATCTAGCTAGTACGACTTAAGCTATATGCTTGTGATGTATCGTTTTCGAACCCCGACCCTTCCCGGGCGTTGATTCGAATTTGTCCAACCTTGAAATGGGTCTACTAGTCTATTAACACCTGTGTACTGTGCAGTACCTATCGGATGTCGCACTCTAGTCTTTGTAACTTTTGAAAACAGGATTGAAATTTTACACGCAACCACAATGTGTATTAGGTGACAGGACCGGTCAAAATGGGATTTTCGGCAGATCCCAAGGCGGGTATGCTCTAGGTCCTGGCTGGTCCTACAATACGACAATACGGATTTTAGCGTCCCCACGGCTCGTACACATCTATAACACACGGTTCTGACAGTTTTACTGGCGAAATGTACAAATACATAACAAATGATATAAACCCTGACCCGTTAGCAGCGTTTTACGTTTTTATGCTATTTTAAAAATCTGATCGAGAATAACTTTCGTGCGAGGGTCCATACGATCGGAATGTACACGGGCGAGCAGTTTTTGAATCGTCCGGCACATGTGGCAACCATTGCAACTCGGACAGTAGTTGTGGTTTGCGTTGTGTGAAGAGCAGTTACCCTTCGAATAGAACTGACAGTTTTTGTTACGCAGCTTTCGCGATAAACACATTCACAAGTTCGACAGTTAATGCACTGTAATTTATATCACTCGGGGTTGTTGACTCACGCGGATTGGGCTCAACGCAGCTAGAAAAAGGAGCGCTTTGAATGTTATAAGGTATATTTGATAAATCTTGGAAAAATTCGTTTAGAATACCGAAATGTTGAGTAGTTAGGAAACATATTATTGCAAAATGGTAACTCGTTGTTTTCAAGTGTGTCAAAGCGATCGACGCGGTTGTTCGCCATCGTATGGACTGTTATGGTATTTTGTCTTTTACAGTTGGTAAGTTTTATATAACAAGCGTTTATATACGCTGCAAGAGAGAAAATGATTAGCGATATTTGAGTATCGCATTCTTTTCCGTGGATTGATGTTGCAACATTTTAAAACAACATCTTTAGTACTTTCGGATGCCGTTTGGAAGATAGTATCATTGTGGGTATATGACCCACATAACAAAAGGGTGTAACTTTGCCAATTTGATAGGTATTCAAAATGTTAGCGTTTCAGCGTGGTTTGTCAAAAAGGTGGCCCCAAGCGGTATTTTAGGGAATTGATAGCAAAGCATAGTTTAATTACAAATTATTTATAGGCTCTAGCTTTAGTGAAACAAAGTTTAACTGGTGTGATAGTAATATAAAAACTCAGTTAGTATTGGATTCATTTAGTTCAGCAGTTTGTCTTTGCACAAGTAACGTTTTGGTTACGTAAGGTTTAGATAGTGGGAAACGGGTTTCTTAAGTGCGTTGCAGCTTACCATTTATGTTTGTCGCCAAGTCGCGAGTGTGTTTTATACGGATTGTAAACTTAAACATTTCGATTTCTAAGTCTGTGGCAAGGTTCCTGATGCATTGTGTTTTTTGCAATAAGGATGTTCGACATTCCGTGGTTCATAATTTTTACTGCCTCCGGGGACGGTACACAAAGTCCCGTAGTAAAATAATATACGATAAAAATATATTATTGCATATATTACAACCAATTCGGCCCACCTCGGCGGCGGGACCGTCTTCACAGCCGAGCTTTCAGTATACTACATTGGAAGCAATTTGCACGGGCACGTCCAAGTCCGTTTCAACCATAATGCGGAGCTGTCGTCGCAGCAACGGAGGGCTGGAAGGTTAATATCAGGTGTATAGTTTTGAAGAAGGTGACGAACGATGTTACAACTAATTTATAGCAAAATTTTGAGTCATGTTCTCGTCACAACATTATCATACCGCGCTACACAGCTTTGGATGCTCTGCTCCGTGCTCAGCCATGCGTTTTTCCCGAACAAGAACCAACCTCTACTCAACAGAAATTCTGTACGCACTACGGATTGTTACTGACGTTCACTTTTTTTGCAGTCCTAGAGTTAGCGTTTAATCACTACAGCAGCTAAACAATAGGTTAAAGTAGGAGGAGCAAGTTCGGCAGGTGACGTAATGAATGCAGACGTAAGACTAAAACAAGGCAGGAAATAATAAAAAAGAACATACCAGCATTCCGTTTTGCATTTATTTTATGTTGTTTTGTTTGCGCTCAATGTACTAGAAAAGATCGAAGAATAAGTGCTCTGTATTAACCAACCCCGAAATTTGTGGTATGGCATTTGTTAACATTAACTTGTATGCTTTATGATGTTTCGAAGAATAAGTTCTCTGTATTAACCAACCCCGAAATTTGTGGTATGGCATTTGTTTACATTAACTTGTATGCTTTATGATGTTCCGAAGAATAAGTCCTCTGTATTAACCAACCCCGAAATTTGTGGTATGGCATTTAACATTAACTTGTATGCTTTATGATGTTTCGAAGAATAAGTTCTCTGTATTAACCAACCCCGAAATTTGTGGTATGGCATTTGCTAACATTAACTTGTATGCTTTATGATGTGTATCATCTTGTCATTTTGCATTGCTCATTGTTTCTCGGAATAGGTTAATCTGCGTCTGCATTTCCACGTTGCGCTGCCGGTAAATAAAAACGTTTGTGAAGTATAGCTACTCACATCACTGATCCTTGGAAAAATCTAAAACGCATCACACCCAAAATAGAACTGCTTTTCTAGATCATGTATCTAAAAGGTATAAATATGTATTAACCTAGTTACGACTTTAGTATGCCTTGAAGGTGCACAACGTCGAGAAAGTTTTTTCCGACTTTGTAAATAGTGTTGGCGCATATACGCGATAATTTGAAGTCGATCATTTTCCCTGTCGACAAACGCACAGTTTAGGCAACCCTATAATGATGTTGTATCGCATTTGTTACATAACATTGTGTGCTCTGTACATGTTACGTGTATTTTGCGTCATTCCTGATGATTTGCACATTATTGTTAAGGTTTGTCTAAACTGTACCTGTTTTAGCACATTGCGCACACGTAGATTAAGACATATGAGAAAAGCCGTGAAGATTTACTTTCCTTACGTTCAAAAACAAAAAGTTATATTAGAGCTTATTTCGCAAGAATTAAATTTCCGGTTAGCTCACGGCTTGTGTCCCAGGTGACACCACGTTAAAAAAGCGCGAACCTGATCGCGAACCTCTTGCATGGCATGAAAAAAGCGACAAATTTGATTGGTAACTTTCAGATGGAATGAAAGGAAAACACATTCATTTTCAACGTTCAATGGTTTTTAGCTTTCTTACACTAATATAGTAAATAGTGGATCAGGATTTATTAGAAAACCCGTGATACTAGCTCAGCTAAGGTCATTAGCAAGTGCCAAAGTGTTTAATTAACTCACGGCTTTTGTCAGTGGTATCATCTACAATTTTATGTTTTAGTTGTGTTTTTGTGAAGGCGTATAAATATTCTCATTGGACGTGGACGATGTTTCTCGGACTATTGATACAATGATTGTAAGTTTATTGGTCGGGAGGTGAGCCAGTTATTTAACTATTTAGGTCTGTCAGTTTTAAGTAGTTTTTACTGGGTCGCTGTTGTATTTTCGAAGTATAATTTCAGGCATATAACTATATATCATAAAATGAAAACTTCACTGCACAAAATTTAAACAAATGTTTAAAAGTGATCTTGCACTTGAACATTTGTCACGCTATGCTAGTTATTAACGCATTTGGGGTCCGTTTTAAACATATAAACATATTTAACAGACCACGCATTATAAATAGGGGCCACAGGTAAACAAAGTTTTACCAGAGCCGGAGGCGAAGCTAACGTCGGTCATATAAATAATGTTGAATTTACAAAATTTTACAATATAATTTGCAAATGTGGAAAAAAATTTTCACACGCTTTTTTACAAACCGGCACAATTATAGCATTAAAATTGTCCCAATGCTAGAAAACAACTCGCTGAACATACAACTTTTATAAAAATGGGGAAAACTCCATTGCTAAAACTGTAGAAACCTGTGACAAAAATTCTCCGAAGCCGCAGGCCGACAGTTTTCCTGAGCCGGAGGAACACCCTTCAGTTGCACACTGATGAGTACCTAAGTATGCTGCTGCCGACAACTCGACGTAGGTACACGATAGATACTGATTTTGTCAAATGAGACAACCCTGTATTGGCAACGCACCGCACAAGTGTTTCGAGCGATGTCAGGCAAAGCGAACCCGATTTTTCAAGTATAAAAATAATGCACAAAAATAGCTTTGTGTTGAAAGCATTTTTTCAAAAAATAATTAAATAATTTACTAAAATTGAATTCAACCAATACATGATAAATAACGACATCTGGGGACCACTGATAAAACGCCAAGAGAACCAAAGCACCGTTCGACCAAAACAACTAATGACGCAAACTGTCACAACTCTGCCAAACACATTTTTGACATAAACAAATCTAATTCAACAATACGGGTCAAAAATTATTAATGGATGTTGACCACAGGTGATTGACATATACACACAAAACCGGATCATATTTGTCCGTATATATGCTGAATATTTAAGACATTTTCCGTCAAAGGAAACGCATACGATTCATTTCTTAAAAACAAAAACAGAAAATAACTGATTTGTAACTCGCAAAGCCTGTACGTTATTGCAAACTACATCAGGCCAGGCTTACATTATGATACAGATAAATCGGCACATAATGCGGCACATAACGCGACAAGGCACTTAGCAATATTCAATAAAGCAGAACACCACATGCGTTTTCAGTTTGGAGTTCAAAGCCATGTTTTGTTTTTTCGCACCGACCCCAACGTTAACTTCCGGGTCGTGTTTTTAAGGCGGTCCACATTTTCGAGGACAAACACAAGTTAAAGAAATTATTGCGAACCCGGCCAATGAGAAGCCAACCCAGCATACAGGAGACAGCAATTTTGTGTTCTTCAGAACTTTGTTGAAATTGTTGTGATATTGCGGTTAAATTCAGTTCTAGACTGCATTGCTGTTCCATGCTCAATTGCAATCCTCTGTAATTCATGGCTTGCAAGCAACAGACCTCTTGTCCATCGCATATGGCCATCCGTGTGCACTGGAATAAGACATCCGAAATGCCAGTATCTAGTTTGCGTTCGTTTTTACAGGTGCTTTCAGTGGGCGGACAGCTAGACAGCTCAGACACATCATCCGCTGCAGCCTGCGGCGAAATTTGCGAGAGTTTTACGTTGTCGTCAGCTAACATTGTTTCTGCAAGTAGAAATGCCTCATTCGGCACTTCACTACATTTGAATGTGCGCTGTAAATTCCAATCAGTTGATTAATCAATTCACCTAGCGAGTTGGTTATTTCTGAATTAATATCAGTAAACATTAACTCTCTGAGTTGAGATGATTCTCATTCTGAGTTGAGTTGACTCTGAGTGAGTTGTTTAATTCACTAAGAATGAATTGAATCGACTCAAAATTCTGAGTTCTGATCGTCCTAACTCAGACTGAGCGGATTCAACTTTCTAAGTTAAAATCTACTCACTGAAATTTATGCATAGTCCAGATGCACTGAATCTGGAAACGGCGTTTTCGGACCTTGTGAGACATCCATAGACCATTGTAAAAGTTTCACCGAAATTCGCACGCGTTATTATCAATCCCGGTTTTCTATCCATAAAATTTCTGTATCTCATACCCAGGAATTTTTGAATAATTCAAATATAGCTACATTCAACAGCTAGATAAATCGTCGTATGCAAGGGCAAAGCTACAAGGACGATATTTCTTTTCACGGCAAGTGACAACAAATGACCATTTTCGTGACTCTGGAGTGGACGACCAATACAAGGGCGCATTTTCTATGTTTTTACCTGGCAGCAAGTAACTACTCAAGGAAATACTGGAAGAAATTGAAGAAAATTCCTTATCGAACTAATTTTACTTAGAGCACTCAATTTTAGTGACCGGTGCAAAATTTGCTTTGGGTTCATTCAGTAACCGCGACCCTTTGAAGAGTATCATAAGAGGAATAAAGAAACTACCAGAGCTGCAAAAACAATTACAGTAGTATATATTCTACCTGCGCTGTGCTCAAATTATATTGTGAACATTTGTGGACCCTTTGTGAACAATCATTGAAACACGTTAGTATTTACACTATATGTTTTAAGCATCGAGAATGCACGCTTTTTGAAAGTTTTGTAGAATGTTCTCTGCAGGAAAGCAGAGCTGGAATGAGGTAACTTGCGTATAGAATATCCAAATTAGCCGCTTCGACACCATACACAAATTGGACAGCTAAACGTCTCGTTTAAGTTGTTATTAAAAGTTTGATTTTTGTAATTTTTCGAAAAAATTGTATTACAAATATGTAATTACCATAGCTAGTCGATATTATTGTGTGATGCTAATGACATCGTGCAATAGATTACGTTTCCTTGCGATGCTTGTTCGACTGAAATTTCTAACTAAGACAATAATATTTTGTAATAACCTCCCTCTATGCAGAACAGGCGCTTGGGACCATGGAGCAAGCGCGCAATTTGGGCGGGCCCCGGGGATAAAACCTCACCGTATCCCATGTAAAAGAAAGAAACTAGTTAAAAGTGCCCCTAGAAGGGACAGATTGTGATATGTTTCGCTTGAAGCATGTAAAAGAGTTTAAACAAGGGTTAGTTAGACCATAGATCAGTAGGTAATGCGTATAATATTAGCTCCATAACTTCTATGAAAATAGTTGTCATCTATACCTTTGACGGCTGTCTTTCAGTGTTAACACGCTTGCTGTCAGTGAAACAAGAAACATATGGGCCCAACAAACTTTCATCTGTTAAGCTATAAATCGACACTATGGGTTTTCAAGGCGTTCTAAAGTACAACTTTCAACATGTCTTTCGTATAACAGTCAGTTGCTTTTTAAAGTTATCTCAATTGAGCGCCTGCAGAACATGTTCTTTGAAATATTTTGCAACGTTTGAATGGTATTTTCTAGATGAATAGCTTAAATATGTCACGGCACAGAACACAATTTGGAAAAGCTTCTCGACTTCACATCATCAAATTGTCATGGTAAAGAGAGGTAAAATTGTCGAGCACGTATGCGTGACATTTTTTATTCGATAATCAATAGACGCAATTTGTAATCTTGCAATATTGAAATATTTACTATCAAGTTTTAGAAACATAAATATTTTAAAACTCAAAAAATATTCTCTTCCAATGAAGAATGCTAGATTAATAGATCACTTATAAACTGAACACTGTAAAACCCAACAAACGCTAAAATTAAGCTGATAGGTGATGTCCGCTGGGCCCATATGTTTCTTGTTTCACTGACCACAAGCATGTTAACACTGAAAGACAGCCGTCAAAGATATAGATGACAACTATTTTCATAGAAGTTATGGAGCTAATATTATAAGTATTACCTACTGATCTATGGTCTAACTAACCCTTGTTTAAACTCTTTTACATGCTTCAAGCGAAACATATCACAATCTGTCCCTTCTAAGGGCACTTTTACCTAGTTATCAACTCACGATCAGACACATTGGAATACCCGTCGCATCGACATTGCAAATTCTGCTTGGGACATTTTTGTACTTTTATTGATGCCAGCATATTTTCAAGTTTTATTAAAATAATCTGAAATGTGACTGTTTACAAGCCAGGTGCATTGTTTCTGGACAAATTTTCTCGTTTGTGCAAGCAAATCTTGGGCCGCCGCTTGCAATATTCTGTTCACCAGTCCCAACCTTCATCGAATGCAAGATATCGTGCTCTAGCTACAGTTACCGGACATATGCATAACGTCCTGACAGCGCATAATCAAAGTTGCCAATTCTGCATCTCTGCTCTATAGACAATACAGTCTTTGCACCAGACATAAATGCACTGGGACAGTGGGACAACCGGGACAGCTGGGACAACGGGACAGCTGGGACAACTGGGGCAGCCGGGACAGTGGTACAGATAGGACAGTTGGGACAACGGGGACAGCAGGGTCATCTGGGACAGCGGGGACATCTGAGACAGCAGGGACAGCTGGGACAACGGGGACAGCTGAGACAGCTGGGCCAGCTGGGAAAGCGGGAACAGCTGGAACAGCGGGGACAGCCGAAAGTGCGGGGACAGCGGGGACAGCTGACACAGTTGGGACAGCTGACACAGTTGGGACAGCTGGGACAACGGGGACAGGAGGGACAGTGGAACATCCGGGACAGCGGTACAACGTAAGACTTAAGGAAAATATATAAATGAATCGTTGTCATTACGCAAAATAAAGCTCTGAACAAACGCGCAACGGCGACATTTAGAGCATAATATACCTATAGCAACTGCTTTTTAAAAGCTATAAATATTTACTTTGTATACTTTAGGTCCGATTATCAGCCGTTGTCGCAGCTGTCCCCCCTGTTCCAGCTGAACCCGCTTTCCCAGCTGTCCGCGCTGTCCCCGCTGTCCCGGAACAGCGGGACGGCGCTCAGCGTATTAACATAGGCCGAACATTTTCACAACAATAAATAAACTTTCTGTTTAAGAAACACAATCGTCTTTTTGCATGAATCTCGTATTTTTTATTTCATTTCGAACGCACTTGCAGAATATGTGTGACAAAAAATTGCAAGATACGTGTTTTATTACTATTTTGGACATAAAAAAGAAAATTTCATACAAACAACGGACACGAATTTTTACCGGTAACAAATATCCGCTAACACATTGGTTTGCACCCTGCGTTTATTGTGTCCTTTCACCGGCGGTACAGCAGCACAAAAAACCAGTTTAGTAGAAACTTTTTACTGAACCGAACATGCATACCTGTCAACCCTGAATCAAAAACTCTTAGAGAGATCACTCAATAACAAAGTCCATGTATAAAACAGGGGCGTGCAACCGAAATTCCGTTTTTTCACCGGAATTTTCCGGTATTTTCGGTATTGAAAAATTTTCTCATTCGAAAACTGGCCCACTTTCAGGACCGTCCGGTTTCTGGTGTCTGTATAGGCTTACATTCTAGACCACAGTTTTTCCTTAGGCTTAGGAATACGCTTTTGCAACGCTTAGGTTTAGGACTTAGGAATACGCTTAATCTACTGTTACGGCCCTAAAAATAGCATTGACCCAAACATTTAAGAAATTTGGCATAATATTCTAACTTGGTTTTTTAAAATTGTCTCAGCGTTTTTGCCAATTTCAATTTGTGTCATACTCCATAATTAAGGAAACGGAATTTGAAAAAGTTACCGTAAACGGAACCGGAAAATACATGCCACGGAAATTCATTTTAATTTTCTTTTTGCAATAGTATTGGTTAAATAACCCTTAGCTGGCAGGGTACAACGGAGGTCTGCCTTCGGCAGAAAATCGGCGTCCGGCTCCGGTAGAATTTTTGCCGGAGGTTCCGGCAATTTCGGTTGTACAATTTTGCATTATTTCGCAAAATTTACCTGTTTAGCGCGTTTCGTTTTACTGTTGTCTACAATTTTCAAAAAATAATTTCCCAAATTTCGCAGAAAATTAGCGTAACCAAACAACTTAACTACATTGCAGATATTGGCTAAAATTAACTAGTTAACATCATTTTTACTACCTAATTTCGAATCACCGTTTACTTCACTTCCGGCTGCGGCTTCGGCAACTTTGGTTGACCTCCGGCCCCGGTATTTTTCACCTCCGGTTGCACCCTGTTATAGTTGAAGATAGAGAGAGAAAGAGAGAGAAAGTTTACTAGTCAATTTAACACTTCTCCACCGCTCATATGAAGATTATAACAAAACAATACAACCAACACAGATATAGTTAACAACGATTATTCACCCTATAATCACTTGATCTGCTGAATTTTAGATTTTCACACGAATAGAAATCTACTTAATTTTTGTCGTCATTTTTAGTAAAATATCTTAATTTCCAAAGACCAAAATTCATTTCAACATTCTGTACTAAACAAAAGAAAAACACATGGGCTTGAATTTTTCACTTTTTACGTTTTCCGAACCGACCGGACAATCTGATCGTCTTTTCAAACCAACCAAACGGACCTTCACAGCCTGGCCGGAGAAACAAATCCTTTGTAGCTTTTCACTTTTCCAAAATTGCTATCTTTCCATCATTTCTTACCAATCCAAAGCAAAACGTAGGTACAAATACGCTTCAATTTTCCACTTTTCCCGTTTTTGTTGAGTCGGACAGCACATTCAAATTTTTAAGCCGAACCAAACCTCAGCCTCTATTCTGGACTTCTGAGACAAATATTCATTTGGATTTTCCTGTTTTCCTTTTTCAGTAATTTAAAACGTATGCTTTTGATTTTTCCATCTACTTACCGAAAAACATTCACCTCAAACAGGAAACAGGGGTGATTAGCTGCAGTCCCAGCTACAGATTTTAAATCTTTGAAAATGGGAATCCCATGCGCTATACATTGTCCATAATAAACAGGACCCAACCCCCGTGTTTATTAACAAGCTCAAGCGATTAAAATGGTACACAAACAAATCAAATATATACGTGATATACACACAAAAAATTGCCTTGAAATTCCAAAGAAGTGTTTGGAAATTGAATTTCAATGCTATTTTGAGATGCGCTCAGGCTCAACTCAACCTAAGTTTACACTTTGGACGTATGTATCATCAAAACCAGTCATACATCTCAGACATGTCGTGTTTCTATAAAACTTCATAGTACTAAATTTCAGATCACCGTTTGAAATCAGACAATAATTTAATGCGTAAGGACTCAAATCGCCACTTCGCGGTCCATTCGTCTGGTAATACGTAAGTTTCTAAACTTTGACAAAACTTAATTCGAAATGAAAACATGAGCCTTGTAAGCCGTAGAACAGAATTTTCAAAGTACGAAGGTACGTATTCGAATGATTTTCATACACAGATGTTCGGTAGCTATCTGTAAAGCAAGCCATTGTAATTTTGCACTTGTATTTCTGATAGCGAAATTTAGTTTCTTTGAAAAAATGTTTCCAGAACAATACCAATGAAACAGACACGCATTTGTTATCTAATATTATTAATATGCCCTTATAAACTTCAACGTTCGTCAACAACAGGCCTCATCACCTTGTCCCAGTTCTGTTGCCAACTCATTAATCTGTTATTTTGGTTATTCTTTGACAAATTACTGAGTACCACACCATTCGGAAACGATTCCAAGCAACTAGAAAGCTGTTTCGCAAGAGATGGGGCATCGGTAAAAACCAATCCGTTTATGCCAACGTTAATAAGCTCACGCAAACACTCACCGTAGTCGTAGGCCAGAACTGGCAGACTCACGCCCAACATATCGACAACCTTCATTGGTAAATCTAAACCCGATGACGAAGCATGTAAACAAATCCCCAAATCAGATGCTGCCAAAACGAGCGGATAGTCCCTTGGATCAAGCCATGGAGTCAGGAATGTGACCCGAGATGAATCGAAGCTTGCCAATAACTTAACGTAGTGTGTCTTCAGAGGTCCTTTTCCTAGAACAGTTAACTAAAATAAGTAATTTTCGAAGTTGTAGTTCAATCAAATAACGCTCGCTATCAAGTATACTATAGAGACCAGAATGTAATGGTAGACGATTAGAGATGACAACAATTTTGAGTTCCAATCAATAGGAACCGGTAATCCTAATTGAAACCAAATAATAAATAGAGTCCATAAGAAATAATCATAATTCATAAAAAGCCTAAAGCAAAAGAATGGCCTGCCAAGACTGCACAAATAAATAAGTGACACAGACAACCAACAAAAACTATATTAAAACCAGAACAAAGAGTAACCCCCCTGTTATACGGATCAATTTAAGGATCAAGATTACATCGGTTACATCAAACCACATTCCTCAGATAGTTGCTATTATATTGGACATGAAACAGTTTCATAAAAAATTCGTGCCATTTCTATCAAAGAAAAGTATATATTTTACAGATACCGCATCAAAATTATCACAATTGCATGTTAAGTTGCAACTTTACAAGGTGGATCTGCGAAAACGGCAAAACAGTAAAACAATACAGTATTGAAACAATTTCCAAACTAACCTGTAATAATCACACATAAACGTGGTAAATCAATTCCGCTCGACTCCGCTAAATCTTCATAGAGTTTAATTGCTTCAAGAAGCATATCAAAATTTTCGTCCGCTGTCCAACTTGTGGAACTAACGATAAGAGCAGGGCGATCAGTTTTCGGTTGGACCAAGCCGTTACGTGCGACATACGTAAATACGGTTTCTTCACATGCACAATCTGAAAAATGCTAATATTATCATAGTGTTTCAAAATTAGGTCAGCAAAAACGTTTTGTTATTTACTTTCAGCACTCTAAATCAAAAAACCAACAAGCACAAGACATGCTCCCAAAATGGCCGTACTATTACTATCACTAGGCTAAATACAGCTATACCTAACGGCAACATTATTGTTTAACGTCAAATTTAAAAGAAGACCCGTTTTTCAATTTTGATTATTTTTGTCAAGTTCCGGCAGAGAAAATTTCGCATACTCGCAAATTAAAGTGAAATAAAGCATTGTACAATCCCGAACATCTTGTGCCTCGCAATACCCGCTTGCAATTCAGGATAAATATTGGCTAGTCTACACCACAACTGGTGTTTCATTTCCCACGTTAGCGGTCCGTTGAATACTTCATGAGGACGATCATAAAGCACAATAATGGAACGTTGAATGCCAAATTGAGTCACTATATCCTTCGCCATTGCATTACTGACGCAAATATGCTTATCAGCTTTCCGTGCCCAGACGCCTTCCCATCGTTTGGTCGCAGTCACAAACGGATGCTCAGATTTTAAGCGAAGCGCAAGTATTGTGTACGAATAGTTATGCCAATCGAGTATAAATCGACCCGACCTATTAACAGTTACAACCCAAGTTAACAATAAAAATCTGCCAGTCTCAATACCCATATTCTACCGCTCTCAGTAGGCAGTCCTCCATAATTCACAAATACCGGTCCCAGTAACACAAAGTAACTTTTTATAGTCAGCAATACGTGAAAGCCGCCGCTCACTATGAATGCTTAACTTTCGCGCTCAAGAAAACTTCAGAGCACAAATATATAGGATAGCGTGGCATCACTGCAACGAACTGGCTGTCTACATGCCGCCACTGTAAGTTTTTATCAAAAAGCATCCTAGGTGACAATTACACAAAGAAACTCAAAGTTTGAAACCAAGTGCAATACGAATCTCGAGGAGACGATAAAAAACAAAGTAAAGCAACATTCTCGAAGAGCTGTACTCATTGCGGAATCAGTTCCAAAGCGCCATCAGCAGCATCAGCCCCCCAATATGCACCCAGAACACGACCGCCATCTCCTCAGCCGAGGGGTCGGCAAGAGACTAAAGGCTTAATCATGCTCACTTTGTTATTAGATGTCTGTGTGAAAAATAATTTTTTCACAATACAAGTTTTTTAAATAATGCATTAACACTTTAATATTTCGCCAAAGACATTGACTAGTTAGGTGCCTTAAAATGTTTGATCTCATTTATTTTGAAAACTTTTATTTACATAAGGCGTATTTTACAAGTATTAGCAATCAATGTCTTACCGTAGTTTACATACCAAATAGCAAACCGCCATTGCGGGAAGCCCTGGAGGATTTTGGAGTAAAACAGTATCTGTCCTATAATCAAACAGAAGAATTCTATGTACAGTATTTTTAACGCCACTAAGATTATAAAACGATAGACACATGTACTTGCTAACTGATTATTGATAGCATGTAAAAGTTGTATTTACTAACCAATGCAAATTAAAACTGCCGGATTTGTTTTAGATCGAATTAAATCAACAACCTATTTTTGATAATTTTGTTAACGTGAGCAGAGTTACAAACAAATTTAGTTTATAACCAATCCATACTTACCTAGGTGCAAAAATCATACTGAGGAACAGCGCGCAAAACGTCCATACAACTTTAGCAATTAAACATAGTACAACTGGTAGCTTTGTGAATACAAAAGGAAGTTCTTTGACGCGATGAATTGTAATACGTTCATCCGAAACCAAACTCTGGTACGGCTGAGATCCACCATAGCCAAATAATTCTACAATTCAATAGTGAAACAAATTCGCACAAAAACCGCTGAGAGGGTAAAAACCTTCGTCAATGCGATTTACAACAAGGCACAGACGGAATTCGGACCACAGCTCCAGTAGAACATCGGTCTCTGCTGTGGTAGAATTGCTGCCGTAGGTTCGGGCAATTTTGGCAGTGAAATTGTCCATAGTTTTACAATGGTTATTCGTTCCGTACGTTTATCTCTAACTTTATTACAAGTTTGAGGACTTAATTGTCGGGATTTCTTAAACAAAGTAGCCTAAAACCAAAAGTTTGACGACACTGGATAGATATTTGCTAAAATTCAAAAATTAGATATTATTTTAACTACCTATTTTCCTTTACCCCCCTCGTCACCTCTCGCAAATTCTGATCACCTCCGGCTACGGTATTGTGCACCTCCGGTTGCACCATGGTTTACAGAAATCCTTCAAAATTTTCATAACATTTGTGTGTTATGAAAATACGCTCGGCACATATCTGTACAAAACAACGGAAAATAAACCAACCAGCAAACGTTATTAAGCAAGAACGCAGCTACATTAAACAGCGCGCTGAAGTACTTGATAATATAACAACTTAAAAAACAAAGACGAAATTAAAGCATCAACATCTTCTAAGATTATCGGCTAATTTTTAGAAATAACTATACGTGAAAACTAACCTACATTAATTCCGTACTTAGCTAACGATATAGCATGAAACTGCATTCTAGGGCTTCGCCCAATATCCCCAAGAACTACTATACCAACACGTCGCGACATAGTGCCAAATCACAATATTTTTTATGCGAAAGCGCGCGTTTAATTTTCTTGATGATTCACTGCCAACTGTAGCCGTTTAATTTGCTCTAAACCAAATCAAAACTTTAACACAATATAGTTTCAGTAACCTCTTAGCTAAAATCAACTACTAACCACCACTTGTTCCTACTTAGCGATAGATATATTAAATTTAAAACTAGAATTCAAATAATTGCGAAATATGGCACACTTTGCGCGGCTGTGCTTTAATACTCGGCTAAATTAAAATACCATTTGATATAAACACATATTTCATACCAAAAATTAAAACTAACCTTTTACACTATCTATGATGGCTTGTTTTGAGTATTGTTTGAAAAACACAAAACTGTTCTCCTCTCGTGTATATAAACTCTGCAACGAATAATGTACATCGAGCTAATGTAATAATATGTTACGCATGGAACAAACAAACCAAGAAGCGTTAAAACGTGCCGGTTCAAATCATAGATAAGTAATCCATTTCAATAAATTAAACTAAACAAGTTTAAGCAGCTTATATTAATGAACCGGGTGAAACAGGTAATCGGAATGAAGACAACTTTTTCATTCTCTTTAACCAGTCATAACAAAGCAACGAAGTAAAATTCTGCATTGCAGATCATATCATGTTGACATATCAAATATTAACACGATAAAAAACGCATTACATGCAAATACAATATAAAAATATTACATACACTCTCGAGTTTGCACGTTTCAAGTTCGTGTAGAAGGGTTGTCAATTCTTTCAACTGCCTACAACGTTGCTGAGACATTATTAATTAAAATCATCAAATAGGTACTGAAACATTATGAATAAGTTGAATCTGTAAATCATAAGTGCATGAGTGTTGTATAAATGCAACGGTTCTCACTGGAATCTTTGTACACCTATGCACTAGATCAGTAATTTTCAGTCTGTGTACCATATTGCCCTATATTTTAAAGTGATGTTGAAATTTCTCCCCATTTTGATGTTTTATAATGTCTTGTATTTTTTATTCGCAGCCCAATATTTTTAGTAGTGTTGGCATGCCTGTGTAATGCCAGCAAAAGCTCCGGTTCCATTTCTAATTTTCCCATTTTCACTTTATATTAACGCCTGGTATTTAACTGTGGTTGTCAAATCTAAATTCAAAATGTTATCTAACAATATTGCTAACTGCTAGCAGTAAATTAACTTCATATACTGCTATTTTCGTCGCTCATGCTACGGCACTTCTTCTTTATAGGGTCAAAACTAAATAAGATCGAGAAAATGGGTTTTTGCAAGAATTTTTGGTATTTTGGTGTTAATCTCGCTGCGACGGATCAGAAAATATGAATTTCGAATTTTTTCCCAAAAAATATTGCTTCCTTTTTTAATTTTATAAGAATCCCCTCCTATATTCAAAAAACTTTGGTACGCCTTATGGACCTACTTTTCTAAAACGAAACCAAGCAGGATGGCGGGCTAACACCACACCCCCCCCCACTCAAAACTGCTCGAAATAAAGCAACTCATACTTTTTCACTTATGACCCTAGCTACGTAGTTAAAATGTTCACGCTTCCCTTATATCACGAAATTTAGGAATATTTATAATGAATCACTAAATATGAAACCCTACCATTTGAACGAAACGAAATAACTGATTGATAGCTTAAAGACCATTATTCGTATTTCCAAATGCCTATAGCACCTATAAAACTTACGGAGTTATACAAATGCCGAGCTGATCTCAAAATTGGAAAACAAATTGGACAAATCAAAAGCGAAAACGTGTTAAACTTCTAACGCCGCCACTTACTGGTTCAAAAGCTATGGAACCTTTAGTCAACTGAGGATAGGTGCGGCTCACATATGTGATAAGGTATTGTTCAAAACGTCTCCACACTCCATATAAATGTTATTATGCACTTTTATAGACCTTTTATTTTACCATCAGTGACACCTCTACGTACTACCTGTTCAGTGGCGGATCCAGGATCTCAAAATGGGGGGGGCCAAAATTTCACAGGTAATAAACTTATTTTTGACCCATGCTGTAGTGACCCAAATAAGAGGGGGGTCACCATTTTGAGTCCCAATTAATAGGAGTCCATATCTCTAATAAGAATTCGTAAGCGGGTAGAGTCCTTAAACCCTTGTTTAGAGTACATAAATGTCTATTATCCTTAATTGTAACGCATTTATGACTCCAGGGCCAAGAAACTTTAAACCGTGCTTATACTATTGTGGATAAAACAGAGAAATAAACAGCTTAGAATAGCAATTGACACTATATAATTTTTGTCGAGATGCTGTTGGGGGGCCCACGGCCGGGGTGGCCACTCCGTGGATCCGCCGTTGTACCTGTTCATTAACTGTTACCATCTTTCAGGAAGATTAGCCTGAAATAATTAGATAGCTAGTGTGCTGGTGATTGAAATGTAGAACGGAGTGTAATAGTGTACTTTGCCTCTACGGATAATAACCTTACATAGCACCAAGGCAACTACAGATTTTTCAGCAAAACAGCAAAAAATGCGAGTAGCGGGTGCGGACTTCGAACATTCAAGTTTCAAATCCGTAAGCGAAGCCATACTACTACGCCACGCAGCCCACTTTTCCAACTGGTTCATTTTATGGTGGCTGAAAAGCATACTGTATTACGATCAAGTACTCACCGTGTATTACAAAATACATAGACTACGCATATTCCGAATTTTCAACAAGATCGTTCCTAACCGTTCACCAGGGTGGCACCAAATCCATGGTTTGACCGAAGCCGAATTCATTGCTAATATTACAGCAAATCTTTCTTTCGTATTGAATTTCGTTTTTGTATTCGGCATTTTCACAAGAGAATGCAAAACTACAAAGTATTGCTGAATCTGAGCTTTTGTTACCACCCTGTGGCTCACCATATTTTCGACTGATACCGTGTGCATATCGCGACAGGTTGCCACTGTGCACTAATTTTAGCACCTGTATTGAATATCTATAATTAATTGACGGCATTATTTAATGGTGAACATGTCCAGAAAATCTGCCAATTGGCAACCAGCATATATAACTATTGAAACCTCGTAAGTCGTTTTATTTCTAAGGTGACACTGGGTGCGTACCGAAAAATAATGTCAGGGACGTAAGTACCAGAATTACGTACGTATACAAGGAGCGGATAAACCAAAAAATTAGCGTAACCTCTTAGACATTGTTGAAAGTGTTGGTATATTCACTTCCGTGTTGGGATTGGCACGTTCATTTAATTTGCATATTTGACCCATTTCTTGTTTTCGAGTGATATTTAGCTGGCGGATTTAGGATCGGTATTTGCTGATCGTCGTTTCATTGTGTTTTGTTCCTAGTTTCCGAGGGCTAAGTTTTAATGTAGGAACACTGCGGCTGTGTGCCGAGTTTCGTATTTATAAAGCCTCTTTGGTATACTATTTACTTCTTTGGGATAAGTGTGTGTTAGTTCTTTTATTTAGGCTCATGTTATACATAGTGATTCTATCAGCGACTATGTTAAGATCGAATTCCCCTTCAGTTAACACGAATTTAGTAGGTTTTCAGGGCAATAACAGTGCCATATTCAGGTTTTCATACTAAAAAAATATAATTGATCCTTGTGTCGTCTGTTCTAAAGAGTTGAAACAAGGTGATGCTGCTGTTGAGTGTGACCTTTGCCAAAATTGGTACCATAAAAAATGTCCTGGCACGACATTAGAAAATGTCTCGCAGTTTTTGTACAATGCGATTACCAAACAATTTGCCGGACTATGTTATTTGTGCCCTTCCTGCCAGCCTGAGAAAAGTAAAATTTTCAATGGCTATAGAGATCTGGGTAATTTCAAAATGGAAATTGACGCGAAATTCCATAGTATCGAAACCGAAGTCAAAAACAAATTTACCGCTTTGGAAAATCAGCGTATTGACCTAAAGAGTTGTATCGCAAACTCTCAGGGTCGCGGTGATAATATTACGAACAGCAATGAAATCCTTCAAGAAGAAATTAAAGAAATGTTGGAAAAAGAACGGAAAAAACGTAATGTTGTGATTATTGCTTTGAAAGAAACTGACATTTCTATCACACGGTGTGCTTCGGATAAACAGTTCATTTTGGACTTAATGGTGAAGATGAAGCTGGATTCTGGTGTTCCATGTGACGTGTTTCGTGATGGGCGTCTAAGTGGCAACAAACCAGGAATACTTAAGATAGTGTTCGGCGATTTTGGTTTTAAAATGTCATTTTTGCGTAATTTTAAAGGAACAGTACAGCCTACTTTTATTGGTTATGCTCGACATGATTTGACGTTTCGAGAAGGCAGGCTGCACGAGGTTTACGATCGATGTTGGCACAGCACAGAAATGATTATCCGTCATATAATTTAATGATAAAAAATGTGAAATAATTTGTCGTGATACAGGTAAATTGTTTAAGCCGCCTCCTCGTACGAGTAATATCTGATATACGTGCCCGCCAAGTAATTTGAAATGTGTGTTGGTAAATTGCCGTAGCATTACTCAAAAATTCAGTCTATTGCAGAATTTTGTTCAAGAATACAAACCGCATGTTCCAGATTATAAAATGGTAAGGAAAGATAGGCAGAGTCAAAAGCACTAGGGAGGTGGTGTGGCGCTCATCGTTGCAAATTCTATTAGATGTTCTGAGATAAAAAATAACGGAGTATTTGAAATTTGTGCAATTGATATTTTCGGGACAAAAGGTGCTAAATGTCGTGTTATATGTGTTTATCGGCCCCCAGATTATGATACTGAAACATCAGAAATGTTATTTAGTGAAATTGAGCAATTGATAAGAGATGTATATATCTGTTTTTGCTATATGTGGGGATTATAATTTAGGGCGTAAGAAATGGAACCCTCCGAAATCTGTTGATTTAATTTCTAAAATGTTTGTAGATTTTTAATTTAAACGGAATTTGCCAAAAAATTAACGAACATCAACTCATGTTGATAGAAACATTCTGGATTTAGTTTGTCTATCAGATAGTTTGCTTGGGAATAATTTTAGTAATTGAGCCTGTCCTGTCAGAACACTTCACAGTATATTTCAACTTGATTTTCGATACTGCGCTGTCTAAATTTCTACGACCTATATGCAATTTTAATTACTGCCATAATTTAGTTGATTTTTTATTATATTTATTTTGGAAATTAATATTTGACACCGCAGTCTCAAGTGATTCATTTTGGGTCAATGCCCGACCGGCAGCTCATAAGTGAATTATCTGCTAGTAAACGTATTTTAACGTTAATACCAGACTATAACATCGATTCTAAGTAGAACCCGACTCTGAAAGTGAATGCGAGTTTGGTGAGGTCAACTTAGAACTTTCTGATGGCAGCGGCTCTGAATATTCAGAAGCCGATGTTTCATCTTCCGATAGTAGCGGCGATGAATCATATCGTAATTTAACCGCTAAGCAGTACGTTCCTTCTCGAAACACGGCAGGGAAAGCTCGTTCAGAAGAACAACGTGAGTACCGATGGCGCAAACATCTCGTTCCTTTGAGAGGAATGTTCGAGTTTACTGGCGACAATACGCAATATTCCGAAGAAATGAACGATTCTGCTGTAGAATATTTCGACAAGTTCTGGCCTGATAGGTTATTTGAACACATTTCTGACGAAGCAAATCGGTACAGTGTGTGGCTGGGGAAACCGTCCGTTGATACTTCTAAAGAAGAAATGAAAAAATTTTCGGAATTCTTGTCCTAATGGCTGGGCTAAAGGCGCCAAACTACCGTATGTTTTGGGAACAATGTCTTCAGTTCAATCCGATCGCCGATATGATGTCTCGAAACCGCTTGAAACCCTCAAACGGTATCTACATTTTAACGATAACGCAAAAATACCCGATCCCAAAGATGTGCACAGTGATCGACTTTTTAAAGTTCGGCCGGTAATTGACGTTCTGCGAAAAGCATTGATAATATTGAAAATATTCAACGTAGATTTACCAAACAATCAATGGGCTACGCTAATAAATCTTATTTTGATCGTCTTGTAGCCTGTAATGTCCTAGAACTAAGAAGAATTATATCAGGCTTAATTATGGTCTATAAAATAAATACATCATGATGTTGAACTTAGTTTTGATGATTTTTTCTTATATGCGCCTAGCGTGGGTACGAGAGGAAATAGTTATAAATTATATCCTAGATTACCACGAAAAAGTAAAATATTACAGTCATTTACTTTTAGGGTTGTTAATTATTTTTGAAACAGCCTTC
This sequence comes from Enoplolaimus lenunculus, assembly GCA_030248215.1. Classification (NCBI taxonomy): domain Eukaryota; kingdom Metazoa; phylum Nematoda; class Enoplea; order Enoplida; family Thoracostomopsidae; genus Enoplolaimus; species Enoplolaimus lenunculus. The sequence goes on from JASANG010001733.1 coordinate 196,277, forward strand.
CTGAAGAAACTGTACGCACCTCCTCTGTGAATACGTTTAGAGACAGTCTATCAACGAACAGTAACTGGAAAGGTTTTTCAAGGGGCGGGCATTTAGAAACCAGTAGGTTTATAGCCCGCGTGTACTGCGTGGATTAGGCGTATTAAGTTATAAATTTTTAATTATTTTGGCTTTTGCTTTGTGTACTTATTCGTTCATTTTAAATTATGATGGATATGTCCACGTTTCAATAAATTTTGTATTTTTGTAGTTATATTCATCAAAACACCCAATCACAATTTTTTCACAGACCTAATCAACTTTGTGCCAGCTGGGTAACGCGTAGTATCTTCAGGGATGGGAGCCTCAGTTTGGTATTCAGCAGGTATCGGCCTGGTTTTTGAGTCTTGATGGTTTGGAATCGCGAGCAGAAGTCGAGGATTCAGTAAATACTTAACACTGTTGAAGTGATGTCTGATGAATATAATTTCGCTGTGAATCTATGAATTTTCATAGTTGCGCAATAATTACTAGCACGTAGCAGATATTTTGCAAACAAAAAACTATGAAAAATACAAAAAAACTACGGAAAAACCATTAGAAATGATTTATTTTGAAAATTTTAATGTTTCCGGTGATAACCAAAAATTGACCGAGACCGCCCATGTCTGAATATCGGAACCAATACCAACTAAAGCTTAATGGCTAATTGTTTAAGCGTAGTTCGACTTAACAAATAGAAATCGTTTGGCTAACTGACGTTGTGAAACCTGTCCGTCCATATCCCAGAGCTTGATTATGCTAAAATTGTATTGTATTCCTTTAGCATGGGAACAATAAATCTGGAGCTGTATTGGAAACATACGCCCAAGACTTGCCAGAATTTTGCTGAACTGACTTCTCGTGGCTATTACAATGGGACCATATTTCACAGGATTATAGAAGATTTTATGATACAAGGCGGAGATCCGACTGGTACAGGTATGTACAGCTTCTTTTCACTCATATCTTTCTAATCTTGAAACTACGGGTGGCGCTATACTTTTGATGACGTCCGGCGCCGTTCGCACTATTTTACCGTCGATAATTTAGCCTTGGTGACATTCTATACACAAAAAATAGAAAAGTCTGAGGCACGGAGGTTCAAACTGATATCTTTCCAAGCTAATATGCGGAAACAATACAATTGCATAAACATATTTAGGTCGAGGTGGCTCTTCAATATACGGTCCAACGTTTGAAGATGAAATACACAACGAACTGAAACATACCGGTAAGTACATCCATCCACTATCTATAATGATTCTGAAGCAAATTTTGTGAGTTTGAAACTGTAATTTCGAGTAAATGAAATGATAACAATTACCAGTTGCATTCGCTTTGTTTCAGTTATGGTGAATTAAACCAAAATTTGGTTTGAAATGTGTGAGTCGAAAAGTGCTTCCAATTTTAACAAGAGAGAATTTATCTAATGCTTATGCTTGCAAACATGTTTACTATAACTATTTATTTAAAGACCTGTTTGTGTCAGTTTCTATTTTGGTAAATACATTTTAGGCGCTGGTATTGTATCCATGGCAAACTCAGGGCCTGACACAAATGGATCTCAATTTTTTATCACACTGGCTCCAACAGCATGGTTGGATCGCAAGCATACTATTTTTGGGCGTGTTCAATCCGGCATGGGTGTTATTAAAAAGATAGCGATGGTCGAAACTGACAACAACGATCGTCCAAAAACTGACGTTAAGATAGTACGAGCTTATCCAGCTGATCTGAAAAGATAGCTTCAAAATGTACGTACGTACTGTCAAACCAACTAGCTCATCGCAGATTCAGGGCACAAAGAAGTGGGATCTGATTTTCGATTGAGTTAACGCTATGATAGGTGAAAAGTGAAAAAGTACTGTGTTGCGACAACGAAACTATTATTTTAACGTTGTAATTAAAACAGCTTGCTGTTTTTGAGTGAATAATATACGACTGAACATCTGCATTTTCCGCTGCAGAGAAAGTTTTGCATTAACAACTAGTATGCTCCAGTGTACAGATATCCCTGTTTGTATAGTCATTCGTAGTTAGTGATTCAAGCAGTGTTGGAGCCATGTGCGACCGGATACCAAAAACTGACGGAGCCGGATAATCTAATATCCGGCCGGAGCCGGATAGTTAATTCGATTGTTTATTTAATCTCATATTCCTTTATAAGTTTATAGTTTGTATTCTGGTTTATTAAATCATATTACTGTTTGAATTACTGGTTGAGCGCACTACTTATGGGTTTTTTCGTAAATTAATAGCTTATCACTCAAAAATTACCACAAAGACATACATTTTTTAATTATATATATTTCCACAAAATTGCTGAAATTCAAGCAAAAAACTAAAATAAAGTATCTAAGTAGCATTCAGAAATCAGAACGTAACTCACAATTCTTCCTTCCGTGGCCTACATTAAAAGCGTTTTCGAGACAAAGCTTAACACTTTAACAATGAATCTGCCATTATTCTGTTTATGTAACGTTGTGTTCAGTTGCAATATTTGTTTGGCCCGCCTTACTTTTACGAAGGCATCCAGTTTATGCAAGATACTATAAAATAGAGTTGTATGTAGCTTAGGATTTAAGGCTATTGCTTCGTTTAAGCTTAGTTTTGACTTATCTCCACGTTAACTGCAACGTAAAGTATAAAGTGGCCGCCATGCAACCAGAGGCCAAGCCAGCGGTTTAGAAAGGAAGCTACGATCTGAAAAAAAATTTCGAATGGAAAGTTACGTTTATTCTCAACTGAATTAATCACCGTAAGATTGAAGCAAATATAAAACTGGTTTCCACAGTGAATGTAGTTTCAGTTATTTGAGTTCTAACTAATAGATATGCATGCAGATAAGTCTCCCACCGCTCTCACGAGTTTTTTGTGTACAAAAGACGGTATGTCACATGATATTAGTGGATATTTATGCGAATATCATGATATTCCAAAATTACAACGGATATCATGATATTCACCGGGACAGTGCAATCTTCGCGTGCTTATAAAAATGAATAGAATGTGGGATGACAGAGGCACAGATGCACCTAAAAATACCAAAAGGAAGCCGGATTCATTTCCGGTACAAACGCGCTCAGAACTATAGCGTGATATTCACAAATTCATGTAAGTCAATGTAAGTCAATTAGTTTCCTTTTTCAAATTTTTAAACAGATATCCGGCAAGAAAAAATACCGGAGCCGGCTGCCGATTTTTTGCCGAAGCCGGATATCCGGTCGCACCCTGGTTGGAGCAGACAGAGATGTGGACTCCCCCAAACTTGCGAGTGAGAATCCAGACGCATTTTAAAACTTCGGTAGTTTTTGTTTCAACCGGTTAGGGTGGGGCCCTCTAAATGAGGGGTATGGGGCTGGCTGCTCCGGCCCTGGATGCAAGAGTGGCGAAAACATGCAGATTGGTTTCTAATAACTAGAGCGCTATACATCAATTCCAATATAAAATCCACTTGTGGCTTTAGCATTCCTTCGCTGGAAGCGTCCGTGGCGAAATTTCAAAAGTTAAGTTGATCGTTTAACACCATCAAACCCGATAAACATTCCTAGCTTATAAAGCACAAACAACAGTTTTGCCCATTTACTTCCCAATTAAGCTACTATCCATTGAACGGTTTTGGAGGGTTATAAACAATGTATTCAAATTTCTTGAACCCGAAACTCTTTAGTATTGAATTTGATTGCTTGTAGCTAAAATCTAAAAAAGTCCAAATTTATACTTAATAGTTAAGCTATGCAAATTAGCTATTAGCTAACTATTCAATTATCACTTTTGGAGGTTTGTAAATAATTTATTCAGATTCCTCGCACCCAAAAACCATCCAGTACTTCTTGCAACCCTGGTAATCAGTGAAATAAGTTCAAAAGTCCTAATTTTAAGGCTTAACCAACTATGCAAAATAGCCTAGCTTATAAAGTACACACAGACAGTTTTGCCCATTTACTTCCCAATCAAGCTACTATTCGTTGAACGGTTTTGGAGGGTTCTAAACAGTGTATTCAAATTTCTTGAACCCGAAACTGTTCAGTATTGAATTTGATAGCTTGTAGCTTTAATCTAAAAAGTCCAAATTTATACTTAAGTTAAGCTATGCAAATTAGCTATTAGCTAACTATTCAATTATCGCTTTTGGAGGTTTGTAAATAATTTATTCAGATTCCTCGCACCCAAAAACCATCCAGTACTTCTTGTAACCCTGGTAATACAGTGAAATACAAAGCGCTTCGCGAAACTCTAAGTTTCACTCAAAGTTTCGTTTCGCTCAATACAAATACTGATAATTTCATTGTTTTTGAAGAAAAATACAAACAAAATCTCCCGCAAAGTGCTACAGCAATCGGGAGTTCGGTTGCCTGCTGGAGCCGCACTTAGTGAGATATGACATAAACATGATGTATCGGGTTACTTTAGTTGATTATAATTTCAGAGATCAGACCTCAGAGTGGATTCAAATCATTCTATAAAATCAACTCACTGAAACACAATTTTTTAGCTTGCAGTGTCGTACTTAACAATCAGGGGAGGTTACAAGAAGGCAAATCAGCATTACCTTCAAAGACTAGATCGGGTCCTGCGATGATCTGGGCCAATATTACTTTACGCAATGTACTGTAAAGACTCGAATAAGAGGGGGGTGGCTGATGCCATTTATGCACAATTAGCTTATACCACGATGTAAACGGATAGTATAAATAACGGGAACGGAAAACGGATATATTGAAGGGTTATTACTTTAAGGGGCGTAACTGTAGGTTAAGCGTATTCCTAAGCCTAAGCAAGAAAATGTAATCTAGAATCTAAACCTACTTTTATTGTCTCACCAGAAACCTGTACGCCCCTTAAAGTATTAACAAGGGCCTATTGAAATATAAAAAGTTTCAAAATGTTTCATTTTCTGTCAACCCAATTGAGGCATGCATAGTTATGTTCGCCAATGGCGGACGCACCGGAATTTTTAACGGACTCTTGCGTCACACTTAATTATTCTCCCACATTTCCAAAAATACGACGAATTTAAGCGTTTTGAAAGTGAATGTCTACAAAACACAAACATTAGGTAAAGAATTTTACTTGGTATCTCTAATTATGCTGTTTTCCCTAAACTCGATAAAATAGCTTTAAAAATTATCCGTAATAAGTTCTAAGATATAAGTCAGAAGAAAGGTCAGTGTTTTAGTAATACAAGCAGTAACAAAGCTTCATGCAAGACAAACGGAAATTTTACAATGGCTGGGTTTTTGAAATTTACGATTGTTGATAAACTGATATTGTATTCTTGCTAATGAATAATGTATGCATATTGTACCAGTGATTTTCGTCTTCGCTCAACCATATTTTGTCCAAGATTTACTATCATCTACAAACGAAAACGATAACAAATGTATATAAAAAACGACACAAACGCTTGAGCTACTATAAATACGAAATGATATATTACAGCTCGCGTAAATGGTTCTAAATTAAGCAGTATCAGATAGAGCCCTGCATGAAAGTGTTGCTGCGGATGCGGTGGGGCTCGAACCCACGACGTGCTAATTAGTCACTTCTCTCTGATTTGACAACACAAAGTATCATCAGGAACTGTTAGTCCCCTTTCTATCCTCGTATTAACGAAGTCTGATTACAAAGCCCTACATACCATACTGCTAAATTGATAGTTGCCGATACATCATTCAGTATTATATACTTCACTGGGGGTTCGCTACAGGGGATGTGGGCCCACACTCTGTTGAAACCCCCGAACTCGATTTTCTTCATTGTTAAAGCCCCCCCAGTGGAATTTTGCAACTCGGTTAAGTATTTTTAGCCTTAAAAATCTGCTTTCCCCCAGTGGAATTTTGCAACTCGGTTAAGTATTTTTAGCCTTAAAAATCTGCTTTTTGGACATCAAACACACATTTTAGAAATGTTAGATATGCATGTAATGTTTAAATACGTACATCTTATATACTAGCAATCATGCATGGTTATGGAATTTTCCCTTAACAACAATGATTGTCTCGGTACCAGTATATAACTGGTTATTAACGTATGGTCAAAGTGATCTGTGTCAAACGAAAAAGACAAGATATTGTAAATTTGTTTTAAACGAAGAATTTTAAATTACGTACGTACCAAAAGACCAAATGAACGTGGTGATCGACTATTTCCGAACAGAAAAGAGAATATACGAGAAGCAAACTAACAAAACGTGCACATTGACAATCAGGATAAATCAAGCAGGGTGCAAGCGGAATTCCGATTCCGATTGCACAATCAATCGGAATCAGAATTTTCACATTTAATTTTAAGCCTACTTGTTGTGATGTGTTGTATAAAAATTCTGCTTCATTTATCTATGAAATTGTTTTCGATACGTTAACTTATTAATAATTTATTGACTGTAGTTTACCATAAAATTGTTGTTTCGAGTCCGATTCCGGTATAATCGTGTTCCACTCTGCACCCTGAAATCAAGCCATTTAAAACGATCGATGTACAAACGTAGTACATACTACAGGCATATCATAGCATAAAAGCTATGTCTGACTGTATCGACTGCGTTATCCCACCCAACAAGCAATGTCTCACATTACAAGAAGTAATATGTAATATAAGTTCCGATTAGTCACACCACTCATACCCGATTTCTTGAGTGACACGAAAAAAATTTACACCGAAGTTGAAAAAACAACGGAATCGCCAACGTTTCCAATTCCGTTCGATGATGCTACATTATGATTCCCACTGACACAGCTGGGCCCATGCATATACATCGTTGACGGTGTTATCCATCCATCTCCTCTCTGAGAAGCAAGAGGTCCTGCTTCAGTTGCAATTTTTCGAATTGAAATAGGTGATGAACGATGTTGTTTGCCAAAAGCTGGTTTACCGTGGTAAGCCGAACTTGCCGACTTCTGGACAGAGCCAAGAAATCCGTTCAACGTTGCATGCACAGAGTGGCCAGCGTTCGATAACTGAGGTTCCGATGTCAAAAGGCCGTTTACAATTGTTAGAGGCGAAGGCACGCGGCCGTCCTGGATAAACGCAGCTAGATGACCGGTGGCAGCAAGAATGAGACCCAAATACGGCGGCGATGGTCGTAACGGGTGCGATGTGTATTCTGGGTGAAACTGAACACCGACATAGTACTGGTGATCTATAAATGAACGCGAAACTACAGTCATGGACAAAACTAAGTGTGCAGGGCTCGCGATGGCAGTTTTGTAATCGCGATCAAATTTTCTTTGATAGCAGCCAGTTCTGGCAACAAACGCGGTTACAGCCGCTTTCCAAACCGTAACTGTAACCTTGTTTACAAACGACTAAATTAATACTAGGCAAACCCGGTAGTGTCGCGGTATGGTCCTAGTAACCGCGAGCAGTACAAATCGTATGTGCGAACGATTGCGTCTAAGCAATGCATAATCAGGATCGAAGCCGCGGTTTGAAACGCGACCACGGTTGCAGTTAGCTCTGTTCCGAAAACTGTACTTCACAACCTAAATCAGATTATATGAAGGCTTTGGTATATACAAAATCCAAAACAACTCAAACTGACTCTGTAGCTCCAAAATCTCCATGCGGTTGCTATCTTTTTCATTTCTATCTGGATCACCATGACCAACAAAATGCATCCCGGCAGATTCTAGTACCGACACATACTTCGGATTAACTTCGTATCGATGCCTATGCCTTTCATCCACAATGCGACGACCGGAATATAGTTTTCCTAAAAAATTTGTTAATTTACCAAACAACTTTGTTCAACTTTATTTACGCCGCTCATGACAGTAATGTAGGTTCAAAGCAGGGTACAACCGAAACCTACTTGTAATTGTAAACCTGGAACGGAGCCTGCTAAACTAACAATGTTTTTACTGACGGGAGTCACTGGTCTCGGTCAATTTTTAACCGTTGCCGAAAATAAAAATAAGATTTATTAACAAACCTTTTGAATATTTTTATCTGCTTTGAATTGCCGCTTCATACAATAAAACTAATAAATAGCCACAAAAATTTATTTTTTTACTTTATTTTTTACTTGGCTACTGTCGTCATACCCTTCGAACAGGCTCGGGACAAATCAAAGTACACCGAATAGACAGGAAAAAATTTTAACATAGCGTGACGTTATAAATGCGGATGACCCATAATTTTTAAACCGACGCCTTAAATGTTGTAAACCCGAAAAATGAAACTATTTGTGCTTTGTCATCACAATAAACTGGCTTCTCCACAGCTTGAAAATTTCCGCCAGGGGGCGTATCCTGGGCCCCCCAGGAGTTTCCTGGGGGGCAGCTAATTTTGCTGGGGGGCAGTTTTCCTTGGGGGGCCCCAGATGATCTGGGGGGTCCTGGGGGCAGGCTCAAAATTTTGCAAGAGTCCATTTTTTTATTCTAGATCGTGTTTCCAACTCAACTGAAGATTACTCATCGCTCAACATGACACAAATTCCCCGCAAACGCTAATAACAATAATTTTAACTAATATTACTGACAACTTTACCAGAAGTTGAAAGAAGCACAATTATATAAAATATAGATAATCTATAATTGAAACTGTGATTAACATATATTTTATATATTAGTCACAGCTTCAGTTTATCATAAGGCTCAGGCGGGTTGAACTTGTTGCTGCAAGGTACTTTCGAATGCTGTATGCCCAGAAACGGTCTTTAAATAATTGTGCTTTGTTCAGTTCATTATTAAATTGTACTAGTTACTACCGGTATTTGTAACGCTATTAAAAAATTATGAGTACTCAGCGTAATATAAAAACACATTTTGCCGAATGTCCGCCTCAAAAAAAGTCCAGGTCTTTATGTTTTAACATTGAAAATTTTTGGCTTAGAAAAGTCCTGGGGGGCCCCAGCAAAAAATTGCTGGGGGCGGCCGAAAAATCGCCGGGGGCCTTTCCTGGGAGCGGCAACATTTTCGCCGGGTGGAAAATGAAAATTTCGAAAAGTGCTGGGGGCCCCCCGCTGTGGAGGAGCCAGATAAAAGTAGCGGTGCTGAACAATCAGAAGTAGCGGGGATAAGCAGCCATTGTATTGAACGAGGTTGCAAAAGCGGATGACTTAAAAGTGCCGGTTTGTAACCATGAAACAGGAACTGAAACTTCCGGTCGAACCCTGATTGAAACTTATGCATTTGTCACCTTAACATTACTTTGGCATATAAAAATTTCAAACGAATTTAGTAAGCTAGATATGCTACAACTTTGCTGTTTTAATTTTTCAACGTTAAACTTGGTTCGGAATATCGCTTAATTAAACGGAGCAATAAGATAAACCAAATTTCAATGTGCGAATTACTCAATACAAAAATAGCATTATTAATTTAGCTTCAATGATTTTAATTAAAAGGGAAGATAACTCAATTTACCACTAATGATACGACAGTACAATGGTTTTCCGACGTTGGAAAGAAATTTCAATTATATACAACAAAAATTGGCTGGACACAAATCTGACCTTATAGTTCCATAAAGCTGTTGGCCCAAATTGCGATAAAGACCATCCCATTGTCCCGAAACAGTATATACCGGGAGTGCACACAGCCAAATATATACCATTATGCAGCCAAAATTCCGGTTCCGCCATTTTTTCACCTTCCGGTTCCAGTAAATTTTTACCGAAATTCATAATCGCAGTATTAAAATTTTGGTAGGTGGAATGTATTTTACTAAAAAATGACGATAAAAATAAAGTAAATTTCATTTGTATAGTATGCAAACCTTGAAAATCGCCGAAAATACACAACCGAAGGTAGATTTCGCTTCCGTGGATTATGAAAAAATCTAAAATACAGTAGATAAAGTGAACACCTATCTCCAATTATGGTTATTTCACCATGAATATTGCAAAAAAGAAAATTAAAATGAATAATGGCTTGGTATGGGTTGTTTTGTGAGGCGATAGCCCCCCCTCCATGCAGCTTACGGTCCTCTGAACTCGCGGGGAGTCAGTGGGGCAGCAACCCCCCTAAAAATCCAATTAAAGAAAATTTTTTCTATGTGGAGGAGCTTTTTCTTGCTGTGGGCCAAGCTGTCCCTCTGTCCAACCGTCACGCCGGTTCAACAGTCCAGCTGTCCCTCTGTTCCAACTGTCCTGCTGTTCCAACAGTCCAGCTGTCCCATTTGTCCCTCTGTACCAGTCCTGCTGTTCCAACAGTCTCGCTGTCAAACTGTCAAAAAAATTTCCAACTATCCCACAGTCCCAACTGTTCCAAAGTCTTAACTGTCCCGCTGTCACAAAATTTTACCACAATTTATTGGGATAAGAATTATACACTGTGGTGCAAGCAGGGTAACAACATAAAAAACGATTATAACAACTTACGTAATATAGACCTTTCCTGTTTGAATACAGTACTTCGAAGACCAAGTCTCATGGTCCCGCCCATTTGACCAGGATTGTGTTCAGGCATGTCAATTATCTGAAAAAAAATTAGAGAGGACATGGCAAAAACACAGTTATAAAGACAATTAGAGTAGAACAGCTACATAATTATTGAAAAGCAAATAACCACGGCCTTTTTGCGAACCATATATCTGAACAAAACGCATTATATTATATCGTCATTTTCGGCTGTCACAAGCGGGGTATACAATTTAACTCGAATTATCACCACTAGGAAATTCGCAATAAAAAACGGACACCAAAAAGCAAACTCACGACAGGATGCACAGTTTCTGAGTCAAATTCGATTGAATGAGCACCGTGTAAATGGCTCACGTCACGCGCAAATTCAATTACTGCACATTGCATACCCAAACATACACCTGAAAGTTTCACAACGTGGTGATCGACAACTCTGAATATATATATATAAATATATATAAATATATATATAATAACTCGGATAAACGTGAAAAAGCTCTGACACACGGCACAGTATTACGCACAGCAACAGCAATTATCGGATTCTGAACTTCGTAATGTTTAACAGCAACGAGCTCATTGGAAACGGTTGAAATATATATAAAAATAATGAAAAAATTACTGTGGATTTTAATGACGATGGATCTTTGAAATACTTGTTGAAAGTAATTTTTAGTTCTCATTGTTGGAATTAAGGCACTTGAAATACCGTACAGATATACATCAAACTAACAAGGTTCTCATTGATAGATTTACAGTACTGCACGTTCAGCAACTTTTCTTTATTTCAACCCGACTTAGTGTCCGCGCTGCAAAACTGTCTATGTAATGTTCAGGGATGGGAGTCCCGGTCTCCGTCGTCTCAGTATTTTCCAGGCATAGGGCCCGCATTTTTGAGCCTCGGTGGTGTGCAACCGAGACCATGACTCTATTGTTGAAGTAAGTGATGGCAAATGATTAAAAAAATTTCTGTGAAATTATGAAATTTCATAGTTACGCTAAAATTACGAGCAGATATTTTGAAAAAACACAATAAAGCTAAGAAAAACACAAAAAACTATAAAAACAAAAAACTATTTTCGGTAATGACCAAAAATTGACTGAGACTTTTCTTGGCCGGTCTCGGTAGTCAGGTCTTGGTCTCGGTTTTGCACCGAGACCGCAAATCCCTGGTAATGTATATGTTGAAAACAGGGTGCAACCGGAATTCCGGTTCTGGCATTTTTTCACCTCCCGGTTCCGGCTCCGGTAAATTTTTACGGAAATTAAAAATTCCGGTATTAAATTAATTTTGGTCCGTGGAAATTATACTAAAAAATAACGATAAAAATTTAATAATTCCATTAATACAGTATGTAAACCTTGCACCCTGGTTAAAAAGATACCAAATTAGTGTATTGGCGAAAAGTGGTTTTGCGGCATTATTGTCAAATCGCCAAATCATCATAAGATTACGAATGCAACATGCACACAATATAGTAAAACTAAATTTGAAATATGCCATTGTAAATCTATAGAACTCTACAGTAGTCATGTTCCTTTGAACAAGTTTCTGATTTCACAACTCTCTGACACATACTCAAAATTTCCGAAATGATGTACAGTCTCAACTTTCAGCATTGAAACACTTCCTCTAAACAAATTCTCCACTAAATCTTGAACCTGTAGCATCTTACCCAAAAATGGTTTGTTATTCCGTCTAGCCCAGCGACATGCAATGATTTTGCCCTCTACACCACGCTCTCCAAAACCGCCAGGGACGATAACACCACTAAAACCAAAGAAGTAAGCATGATCCGAGACGTAACACTTGAATATAAATATGCCCGCACCAGGGTTCCAACTGGAACTAAATTCTGCCGGAGCAGGAACCGGAATTGAAATAGTTTTCATCACCGAATTACTGTTTGACTTTTTAGAAAACTTGCCAAAAATGGCTCAAGAGAATTTTCAGCTTTTTCATCATTAAATTTTTCGAAAACACGTCAGGAACAATTTTAACAAACTTTAAAGACGAAGTTTCCAATATATAAACGATTACAAATAATTTGGTAAAAAACCGTAAAAATTCCGGTTCCTGTATCTTTGAATGCAGGAACAGGAACAAGTATTGAATTTTTGCAGGAATTCCGGTTGAACCCTGGTCGGCCTCGGCACCAAACAGTAAACCCTATGTAAGCTATAGTATAGTTTCGAACTTTTAAATTTCAAAGTAGCCGAATTCACCGGATACGGGATAAAACTAAATATAGCATGTATGAGCACTGTGGAAACTTAGTTGTGCAAAGGTATATGTTTAGTGAATTAAAATTAGTTGTTAGGTTGTTAGTTTGGATTTTTCATACCATTTCAATTAATGATAATCTCAGCAAGGTGTTAAATATGTCCAATTGTCAAAAGTAGTTTTATGGTATTCGGAACTACAATCGTAAATATCCGGTGTCCGGTAGGCTTACACTGGATACCGGAACCGGATATCGATTTTTGTCTGATATTACACCGGAATCGGATATCCAGTCGCTCCCTGATAGTTACTGATTCGTTAAACATAAAAGCTGAATAATTACGTATGCACGGGTAACATATTTTAAACTCAAATACATTAGTACCCATGAAACGAACATGTGACTGACTGCTACGTACTCGCAAGTGCCTAGTTTCTCCCATGAATCAGTATATTCCGATTGGCAATTGCGCATTGACGGTTCTTCTAAAGCTTCAGCTCTTATTAACTAAAACATGTAAATTATGTAATCGATTGCCATTCAATATAGGTTGTATAAAAGTGGCGAGCTGAGTTCAAATCTAGATCTGCCGTTTACAGAATGGCTGATAATCAGTTTGGTTTCCAAGACTCACGTTTGTATGTTTGTTTATCACTGAAAATGTTAACCTTCCAAGGAGAATCTCGATTTTCCAATGCGATGTTAATGCAAATATACCAATATAAACCAACTCGTAGCACAGACTAACATAATGTAACAAGTTCATCCAGTCAGCTTAAAATAGGCCACTGTCGTGCTGGCGTATAAACTACCTGCAAGTTCAGCTTCCTATTACACGCAGCCGCGGCGTGCTTCAACGCTTTAATCACGGAAGTATACGCGTCTGTGAATGGAGTGTCCTGGACAAAGTGAACATATTTGCCAACCAAAGCAATCGTTACTTCATCTGATAGATTGTCGTACCTAAATCACCTACAGGCTACTAGTTACTGTGAAAAACTTGTTATGCACTGAGAACCAGGGTTCAACCGGAGTTGGATACCTAAAATACCGCAGTGCGATATTTAAGTGCATCTTGCAAAAAAGTTATATTCAGTTATACTAATTTCGCACTACTTGCTTCGATATGTTATAACTTTGCGTTTACAAGGGTCTTGGTATTAAAAGTAGTCATGATGCAACGGAATTCCGGTTCCGGTCCCGGCATTTTTTCATCTTCCGGTTCCGGTTTGGGTATCAGGAAAAGTTCTGGTATTGGCACATTTCTAATTAACAAAGCTTGTTGAAGTATCCATATTTATCTTTTCTAACAAAAATCACAACTAAACTTAGTGATTCGCGAACCGCTGCATATTTTGTACTCGGAGGGTAATTATGTGGATGTCCGTCCGTCCGACGAAAATCTAAGGAGTCGCTAAACCAGTTCTGATAACCTTTTTGTTAGAAAGTTATTATTCTGTGGTGTTGATTTCGCACTGATCTAGTGTTTAGAAATTGGAACACTTTCAAATTAGTTAGCCACTCGATTATTAATATGTTAGGTACGTGAAGGGTGTATAGAGGAACTGGATCATAACCAAATCGGAATCGGAACAGCAAATTTATAGTGGAATTGAAATCGGAACTAGAAATTTTGTGACTGTACTAGGGATGTGTCGATTAATCGGCATCGGTCATAATCGGCACTTTTCGTTAGTATCGGAATCGGCATCGCAAAAAAATTGCCGATTCTTTGCCGAAACATTTTGCACATAACAATCAATTGGAATGCTATCAATTTCATTTCTGGGCACACATCGGTGTGTCTGGTCAGGAAAACTGAGTTCTCTCTTGCGTTTGTTTGAAAAATTTAATTTAAATTAACCGTTCTTATAAAATTTTAATCGTTAATAATGGTTAGGGTTCAAGTCTTCATATAATGATGTAATGTAGTATCCTATCTGTTTATTAAGCATGGTGTACTAAAATTGGAATCGGTATCGGTTCGCCATTGGCAAAATTTCAAAATAAGAATCGGCATCGGTATCGGCATCGGCGAAAATTTTGGTATCGGCACATCCCTAGACTGCACGGATAATTTGTATTGACAAATATCATGTTGATTTAGGGTGTCTATTGACTGGCAACAATTTTCAAAAAAGGTTACATGAACAAGTTGGCGATGATTTTTGGTTCTGTACACGGTTTGAATTACAATTTCAAATTTCCCATTCTGATCAATTGTCCAATTGGTATCGGAATCGAAACTTGTTTTGAATCGAAATTCTAAATTCTAATCGGAATTCCGGTCGCAACCTGGGTACGTGAGCTTCACAGCCAAGGTATTATATTGTACCTACGAGGAGTACAGAGTACCGCTGAGTTTTGTGGACACTGGACCAAAGGGTATATGAGCATGGTGAATGTGCATAAATAGTATGTCCGAGCTTCGCTCAATACAAGTAGTTCCACACCGACTGGTAGGTGTTTTGTCAGAGAATTTTTGGAATAACCGGAATCGGGTTCGGTAGATTAAAATATTTTGAAGAGTGGCTTTTAAGCACGTTCTCGTGAACTGAATTTTGTCATCTTTACAAATAAAATGCAAAAATAAACCGACGTGGTAGAGATTTGAAACAATTGACTGGTATCGAATGAGGGCAGTGACTTGATGACTATTTTAAAATACATTCTTATTCTTACATAAATCATTACCAGCATACCGGTATGCAAGCTGACGCCATTTTGTCAGCCCAGGTGCCTTTGGTGGTAACTTCAGATTAAGCTGACGTGCGATAACTTCAAGTACGTTCTGTGAATCAAGTACAAGAGGAACATCGTAAATCGAACTGACATCAGGCACGGTGATTACCTTAAAATACAAATTATCACTAAACAATCCTAATTCTATAAAGCTGCGATGAATGATATTGCGCAGATTTAAAACTATAATTTAGTTATTCAATTTTCACGGCCACACGGGAATCAAGTACAAGAGGAACATCGTAAATCGAACTGACATCAGGCACGTTGATTACCTTAAAATATAAATTATCACTAAACGATCCTAATTCTATAAAGCTGCGATGAA
This sequence comes from Enoplolaimus lenunculus, assembly GCA_030248215.1. Taxonomy (NCBI): domain Eukaryota; kingdom Metazoa; phylum Nematoda; class Enoplea; order Enoplida; family Thoracostomopsidae; genus Enoplolaimus; species Enoplolaimus lenunculus. The sequence continues at coordinate 211,959 of JASANG010001733.1, forward strand.
TGATATTGCGCAGATTTAAAACTATGTTTTAGTCATTCAATTTTCACGGCCACACGGGCTGTCATTTAAAACAATTAAGGACTGATTTTTCAGTAACAAGCAGCAAATGTAACCGCTTGCATTTAAAATTAGAGCATAAATCTTACGTTTTGGCACTTTACATTGCAACTCTCTGCAATTTTGCGTTTTACAATTTCATCCAATGAATTCGTGCTTCGACACAATAGCTGAAATAAGACCATAAAAAGGAAACAATGAATTAATTATATAATTATACAAATTTAAACAAGATACGCATTACGAGAAAGTAACAAAACAGAAATTGCAATCGAAACAGCTAAATTATTTCGGTACAATACCACGTATCTTAAAAAAACTAAGGATGACTTCGTATTTCAAAACAACTCACCAGATCTGCGTGCAAACCACACCGTCCCAGTTCTTTGACGCTGTTTTGTGTAGGTTTAGTTTTTTGTTCACCAGTGCTCCGAGGCTAAAACCAAAATACTTTAATAGTAATCTGAAAGAAGCTATCATTGCTTGGCTATTTCTTGCAACGATTCGATACGCATAGAGCAGGTGCAAAGCGAAACCAAAATATATCCGAATCGGAACAGCAAATTAAAACTGGAATCGAAACTACAAATTTTGTGACTATACGAATAATTTGTATTAACTAATATAATATGGATTTAGGGTGTCTGTTGGCTGGCTACAATTGTCGAAAACTTGAACAAAAAATGGAAACTGAATTCAGCTTACGACCTAGCAATCACATTTTTGATCACACAAATTCAACCGAATGATACTTAGAACCGTATATATATAAATTAATAAACAGCAATACGCTGGACAATTACTATTCAGCTCATAATAATTATTTCTATACCTCTACCACTAAAGTAACATGAACATTCAAGAAATTTTCAGTTCCAACCCGAAGCTGTAACGTACGAAACGCTTCAACAAAGGGCATCCCTTCAATGTCTCCAATTGTTCCACCGAGCTAAAATGAAAACATTTTCATATTATGCAAATGCAAATTATTCAAGTCGAACACCTACAATACCGATTATTTTCGGATTTCTTTTGACGGTGCTTTGTTTGGAAAACGGGAAGAGCATTTGCTGCACTCGGTTTATAGCAAAGTGCAACCGAGAATTATATATTAGAACGGGGTAAACCATGGATTTATAACGTTTTTAAACAATTGAACAAACAATTTCATCATATGGAATAAAACATATATCTATTCAGCTAACTTGATTATACATAACTAAAACATTGCATCAAGTAGATTTGCGCTCAACACCAGAAGCCCCAATTTTGATCAGTGCCGAACGTTTATGCGAACTACACCGAGTATAATAATAGCATCAACACTGTTCAGCGTACAACCGTATATTCGACTCCAAGGCCTGGAGGTTCATTACTGGGGGTGACCAGGGTGCAATCGGAATTACAATTTACCGCAACCGGAATTTGAAGCAGTTACCGGAAACGGAACCGGAAAATGAAAAATACATGCCACCTTAAATCTCATTTTAATTTTCTTTTTCGCAATGTTATTGATGAAATAACCATCCTTGAAAATATGTATTCACTTTATCTGCTGTATTTTACATTTTCACAACCCACGGAAGCAAAATCTATTTTCGATGGTTTATTTTCGGCCATTGTCAAGGTTTGCATACTATACAAATGAAATCTATTCAATTTTTAACGAGCCAAATCCCGAGATTGCCGAAACCGAGTCTGAAACCGCTCCCCTGCTGTGAACTTTGTCGAAACAATATTTACAAAACTAGCGTTATTAATTTTAACTGTTTGTTGAAATATACGCTTAAATATCCGGCTCAAAATTTTAGCATCCGGTTTAAGAACCCGGTGATAAACAAGTGGATGCACGGCAATATACCAACCTCAATAATGCAAACGTCGGGATTCTTGTTAGATCCATCAACTGGACGCTGAGACACACGACTAACCCAATTTTGGATTTCGTCAGTAACATGCGGAACAACTGAAATGTTAAGTCAGAAATACATATTGCTTTACAAGTATATAAATGAAATTAGCAGGTTCAACTGGAATTCCTGTTCCGGCCGGAATTCCTGCGAAATTTCATTCCTGTTCCGGTTCCAGTACCTTCATTCAAAGATACAGGAAACGGAATTCTTAGGGTATTGTGGCAAATTATATCTAGTCATTTAAATATTGAAAACGTTGTCTTTGAAAAATTATTTCGACATGTGATGATGAAATAGCTGAAAATCCGCTTAAGCCAGTTTTTGGCAACTTTTCTAAAAGTCCAACAGTAATTCGGTGATGAAAATTACTTCAAATTCCAGTTCCTGCAAAGAAACTCAATACCTGTTCCTGTTCCGGCAAAATTTAGTTCCTATTGAAACGCTGAAAATTAGGAAATATGTATTGCTTTACACTTTTATACAGTAGCCCAAAATTCCATAGTATACGCTTCGTTGCAATCAGGCTACGGTGTTATTTGGTATCCAGTTGAGTGCTTGTTGGCTGGTATAAAACAACCAAGCACGGTTACCTGTATTAAAAATCTTACTTACCTTGAACCGTTTTGCCCAAATAGTCACCACGACGTTCTTTGTCAATAACGCTTTGGTATATTTTTCCGGTTGTGATATTGTTATCCCTAGTCAGCCGAATACCCAAGAATCGTTCGTAATTGCCAAGATCGAGATCCACTTCACCACCATCATCCAGTACAAATACTTCACCTGAGAAGTGAAAATAAACACAAATTATGTATTACGACTAGCTAAGCACAGCTACAGCAGTATCACATACGTATAATTACGTACGTATGCAATACATGCAGCAAAAAGGATGGCACCAAATATACGATTTGACCGAGTCCGAATCCACCGCTATTTACGGAATAGGAACCTCTCATTTTCCAAACTTCCGATATACACATCTTTAATTTGTTGCAGAATATCAATGCAATGCCAGCCACATAACTTTTAAACGGTGGTATATTGCGTACCTGAATTCAGTTTACAAGCATAAGCGAAGCCTATTACTACGTAATGTGATAAGGTATATATCATTAAACTAAGTCTAAGAGCAAAGATAAAATCTAAACCATTACGCTTCTACATCAACCAGACATCTCTATGGGGGGCATACTATTAGCGGCGGATCCAAAGCGTGGCGTAAGCCGTCTGCACAACCCCCCTCTTCCACTCCGATCATACGACAGGGTTTCCGTATTGTTTCGGATATTTGTATTACAGCAGATAACATTTTACTATACATTTGTTAATGTAAGTAAGCATTTCGATTCGTTTTCAGTGTACTGAGCTCTTTATTATGTTATCAGTGACTTGCTGTTTTTACATATACGTACGTAGTTGCACAATAATTGTATAGTTTAGTGTTGAAATATTTTTAAAAGGGTTGTCAACATTTTTAACCGACATATTTTCACTTAACCTAATCTGACTGATAAATACAAGGCCCTACCAGGCAATTTGAGCTAACCTTTCTGAAAAGTCTAGATCGGAATAGACTATTTAATGTTAACACTTTTGCATAGGACCTTCATTAGTTTAAAAATGATGGTTTTTTGTCATGTTGTTAGGTTTGGTTTTGTACGCTTTACAATTTAAGGTGTTCGCCTTTCAGGCTGGGACCTGTGTTAACTGCTGACATTGGTTAATTTTAGAAAAATATCCGGAGTTATCTTACGATTTATTTTACCTACATGTTCTTAAACACGTAATATTAGAGAGGCACTGCCTGAAACACGTAATATTAGAGAGGCACTGCCTGCTTTAAAGTGTGTCGGTACCAACGCCATCGGTATCTTTTAATTTTTGGCGAAAAATAACGTTAAAGCCCAATGATGTAAGTTTAGCGGTGGTATTAATTTTTAACTTAATAACGTTAAACATTGTTTCTACTTGAAAGTAACAGAGCTACAGGTCATGTTCGTATATTTAACTTCAAACCTATATTTGTTCTGCTTCAAACTATTAGGTTCTGCAACTTTAAAGCTATAAATATAGCTTACTTGAGAGTAAGAAGACAGTTAACGCAGAAACATGCACATTTAGATTAATGTGTATTAAAAATTTATTGCATAAATAAACTTTATACTTTCTAAGGCAGTTAGTTAAGTTTGTACTCCATTAATGTTCCGCAATGTCAAAATTAGTCCAGTGTTGAAGAATTAGAGGTGATGGTGCTGCTTCCAGTTCAAGTAAACATATACAATGTTTTCCTCCCGAGCGATTTGTCCTTTTTTACAATGATTAAACTTTCTCTGCTGAGTTGTATTTCGATACTTTAGAGTATAGCTGCTAGCTAGTAATAGCCGTTTTCTGTCATGTTAACATTAGAAATACCGATTCAGAGCCGATATTTTTAGACTAGCACAAACCCTGGCATGCAGCGAAGTTTCTACGCCAAGTTGTTGGACGCGTTGATCGTTTTCAAATCGAGTTGTTTTGTTCACAAAGATAGGCCGGTGATAGAAATGAGAACGGAATTCCTTCCAATTTCTGATATTGCGTATTGGTTGCTTCAAAAGATAGTAGTGTTGTGATTTGCGAAGCAATAGGTCGGAGTTTTTTTGTTGAAACTGCATCGTAAGTTTGTATTCATGGAAATGTGACCGATATAGTTATATCGAAATCTTGTTTGTTCAAAACTGTGAGGCAGCTACTAATTGGCGATGTCGTTTGGCATGTTCGGTCTACAATTATACAATTATTGTAGGTTTTATATGCTATATAGCGTAACATGGTATCAATATCTCAAGGATCCGTTTTAATTGTTTTTGATCAATTAACGTGCGCAATCAGCAACTTTAATTAATTGTTCAACATATTTGTCAATGGTTAGTGACAATTGCCTGTGAATTTCGACCAGTTGATACAGATGTCGTAGTTCTTGCGCACTACAGCAACGATGAACGGAAGAATGATGGTGGTGATGTCCAAGTCGTTTATACTGGCAACAATAATGGTAAGAAATATCCGGAAAATTTGTGTTTCAAATTTGTGAGGCAATAAAACTATATTCTAATTAACCGTACCAGAACTGACAAAAAGTGACTGTTTAAATCAATTTTTTGCTGTTTAATGCTTATCAACAGTTTTTTATATTTAATATTTAACAACAGAACGTACGGATAATTGTTAGGTGTGATATAACATAATTCATTTTGGTATTTAAATCATTTCGTCTATATTATTTGCAGCTGCTGAAAATCGTACATATCGAACGTCAGTGGGTGGGTAGTGGCTTCCGGTCGTCCAATCGCAAACAGCATGCTCCGATTGTTATTGCAAATCACAGGGTGCAATCGAAATTCCGATTCCGATTAGAATTCCGATTCAAAACGAGTTCCGGAATCGGAATTGCCACATTTTGATTTCAGGCCTACTAGTTGTGATATGTATGTTGCATAAAAATTTGACATCATTTATCTATTAAATTGTTTTCGGTGAGTTGACATCAACAATTGATCGTAGTTCAGTGTTGCAAGTGTTGTTTTTGATCCCGGGCCAACCGAATAGACTGGAGAAGTTTTTAACATAGCGTAGACGTTATAAATGTGGATGCCCCATATTTTTTGCACGACGCCATAAATCATTTACACGCGGAAATGAAACTACTTGTGCCTTGTCACAATAAAATCAAAGTGTTTTGGGTTTCCTTTGAAAAAGTAGAATTTTGGGTAACCGGAGGGGTCATTCTGTTTCTCAAATCGCTGTATAATCAGGTAGCGGTGCTTCACAATCGTTCACTGTATGTGTTGGTAGGCGAAATGTGCAGGTGCTTCCGGGCCAAAGCTGTGATCCAAGGAAAGTTTTTGTGAATGCTTATTGCTTGTTCCGCTCTTTAATATCGGTTTACACACCCCCGAGACTGAAAAAAGCGAGAGCGAGACCGATACCAGCCAAATAGCGAGAGTTATCGAGACCGAGATCGGACATCTCTACAGTGTTATGCAGCACTGCCAAATCGGAGCGCAGTACTGCGGAATGCTGCAAAAATAAAACAGCACTGAAGCACCCTTAGTATGACTGCACTTCTAAATAAAATAGGCAACACCGCTCTAACGTGTGTATACAAACATCGGTGTATACCTACCATTTGTAGAATGTCAACGACTCCATCCAACCAGAATCATTAGCGTAGCGTATATCCATGGATAAAATTCGTTGTTACGCGAAATGTTTGGTTTCCCTTGCAGTTGAACACTTTTTTCTTGATGAATTATCAATGCAGGAAGGGCGCGACCTGCTGCATTGTGTTTTTGTCTGGACGCGCCAGAAACAGTTAGGACAGTTTTAACCATGTTTTGATACAGATCGGCACTTCGAAGAATCAGATAGGAACCCAGACTCGTCCACATTCCAAATATGATCTGTATCGCTTGTGAGTCGGTTTCTTCATATAGCTGCTGCAGGGTGGCAACAAAGGTTCGGATTCGGATTCGGTTGCGGAAAAACCGAATTCATAAGCTGAATCCAACAAAGTTCGGCAATATGTTTTTTCATTTTTAAGCAATAAAATTTTTTAAATACCTTGCTATAAAAATCAATATTTTGTATTTCAAGTGAGAAATCTCAGAACTGACGTCGGGACGAAATATATTAACGTATTAAAAGTTATACGGCTGGTATTGCGTTATATTTTGAAACAAATTATAGATATATCTGAAATTTGAAACATGTAGGATTCGGATTCGGCAAATTAGCACTAGAATCGAATTCGGTCAAATCGTGGATTCGGTGCCACCCTGAGCTGCTGAAGAATATCGTAGAAGTGGTGAATGACGAACGGGTTGTTAATGGCATTTTGACGTGGAACAGAAAGTTTAATCGCATGCTTCAGCGACAATTGTTTACGATTCATAAATTTCAACAAACAATCTGGACCCGGCCGTATCATCACACGGCCGTCCAGTCTGGCAGCTTGCGTTTAAATAATAGCAGGGTTCCAACCGGAACAATATTTTGTCGGAAGCGAAATGGGATCGGAATCAATTTTTTTGTCGGAACCGGAATCGGAATCAAGTTTTAGTAAGTCAATTAAAAAGTTAAAGGTGTATGACTTAACTTTTGTTGCAGTATACCTGTTTCCGTAACTGTTCACCGTTTCATTAAAAAATGTTAATATAGCTGACGGCATACACGTAACAACTCGGAACATTTACTAAGAAAAAACCAACAGAATAACTGCACATGAACGAAACAAAACGAAACAAACAAAATCTAACTTCAATCATCTTAAAACTCATAACCGAAAAATCAGAATTCCGGCATAGGAGCCGCAGTCAGCCGGAATCGGAAGTCAAATTTTGCCGACATTTTAGCCGGAATAGGAATTCCGATGGAACCGTCAATATTAGCGCGTGTTGACAAGTTGCTTCGTTTGCAAGTATGTAACTTTCAGCGATATCTGTAATTGAACTGAGTGATAGAGCGAAGTCGATATCTGCCAAAACGATGATACACTGAGCGAGTTCATCTTCTTCTTAACGTTTATATCACAGCAGACAAATACCTATGCATATTCCAATTGAACGAGCACACGTCAGTTTAGCCAAACGGTTCCAAAAACCTGTTGTCCGAATTCTCCCCGCCACGGGCTAAATCCGGGCTTACCTCGGGTGAAACCGGGCAAATGAAAATTCCGGCTGTAATTTTTTGAAAAATATCAGATGTATTAATGCGTAATCAACAAACCTAATTGGTCTATATCGATTTCGCCGGCCGTGATTCATATACCTACCAACCAGTACCACAATCAATCGCATGTATCACTGATACGTCATCGCCAGCTTGCAGAACGTTCACACCTTCCTCACGCGAATCCCGAAAAACAGTCCTTCAATTGTTCACACCCCGTACCCGCCCAAAAACATCCACTTGGCGCCGAAAACTTGCAACAGATGACCACGCTTTATACGCTGTGGCCCTCCCTCGACTATTTGTCGATGCTTGATAAACTCATACAGAACAGTTCCCTGCACCCTAATTGACCATTAAAGCTTTTCGTGGGTTTTTAGGCCGCATTTAGTCTTACGGTTCAACTATATATCGGCCGATAGCGTACGCTGTACAACATAGACAGCACACATGCTATCTTTTTGGAGATTTTTCAGCGTTTTATCAATGTTTCAAAGTATTTCGACGAACTCACTTGCATCACTCATTATCAGTCTCCGTATCGGGTTTACGTATTTGCTTGGAGCAAGTTTGGTTTTTCCAAGGCAATCCGGACTTCTTTTTTCGCTTCGACTTTCTTCAAATTTTTCCTCAAACGGTTTGATCGTGTCGTCATGAGTTAGGACTTGGAATTGAGCCGGACGCCGCCAGTTTGCCCGGTTTAGTAACTTTCCGCTATTTTCCTTTTCCTCTTATGATCGTTTGCATTAACTGCTGTTTAAATGGAGATTATTTGCTTGTTGATAGCGATGAATTCAGCGATGTTCAAGTGGTCACTCTAATATCTGAATGTGTGGCGTGTTGCGACGTTTACCGCTCCTATTGGCGATCGAACTGGAGTCAATTTCTGCGCGTAATACGAGTACAGTTGGAGTTGAGTTTGGTCACGAAAACTCTCGATTATTACCGATGCCGATTAATCAGCACATCCCTAGATACATCTCCTGTTATTGTCAGTTGTCATCTTTTGCAATCGTTCAGTCACAGCTTTCTCAATCCTTCTCACTACATAATAGTATCACCAGAAATTGTCTAGAACTGAAATACCGAAGAACAAAGAAAGCTATTCTATTTGTGTTAAATGATTTAGTATCAAACAGTTTCCATTCCCCGTCCCAAACCCAGGAGTTCAGACAATGCAAAAGATCGCCTTCTTGCTTTCCTGCAGGCTTAATACAAATCGCGCAAGAAATGCAACAAATTAAAGCTAGAATTTTCTTACAGGTTTGATGCACACTGTCCAAGAAAAACGGCGGCGTGTAAAGCAAGGTTAAATTCTTTGTTTCATTGATATCAATACGTATCCTTCGTGAATGAAAGTGAAGTGATTTAAGTTGGAAAGCACAGCATGAATGAGCCGAGGCATTTTAAATTTCCGTAGTTGCTAACCTAAGAACCGGGCTTAAGATACGAATTTCCAACCCTAATTGGGTTAACAACTGGGAAAACCGTAATTTGGTAAGAGCGTGATTTGGCAATTCTGAGTATATATTTGCTTAAACCTTAGCAACGTGTTGTGTTTCAACACCTCGAGGTCTCTATAAACGGATATCTACCAGGGTGCAACCGGAATTCCGGTTCCGGTTCCGGCATTTTTTCACCTTCCGGTTCCGGTAAATTTTTACCGGATTTAAAAATTCCGGTATTATAATTTGGCCGTTTTCTTAACATTGCTAATTTTAAGATCTCTTTGAAAGCCACTTTACTCCAAAATAAGCATTATGTGATTTCACCTCAGTCGATAAAAAAATAAAAAACAAAAAAAAAAAAAATACCTTTTTATTATATCACAAAAAAAAGAAAAAAAAATAAAAAAAAAAAATTTTTTATTTTTTTTTTTTTTTCCTTTTCTTTTTCCTTATATCAAATTCCGGTTCCGGTTCCGGTAAATTGTAATTCCGGTTGCACCCTGATATCTACGTATATATCTATCTATCTAGCATCGTGTTTTGTGAATGCTAATTGAAGTTAGAGTTAGAGTCAACGTCTTTCGATTTATATATGATATGCCATTAATCAACATTATCGTAAAGTTTTAGTGACGCCAAAAAACTTGGGTTAGGACAGCAAACGCGGCAGATCCCACGGCAGGGGTATTACTACTCTGAACCTTGCTGAATTTGGATTTTTCACAACCGAATCCGGATCCGTGCCGCAATTTTGCCGAATCCGAACCATTGTTAATATCCTGCATCAAACTAAAGAAATTCTCGGAAAAACTAAGAACCGAGAGACCGAAAGGAAGTCAGTAAACACACTTCGTGTTGTAAAATCCAGTCCGATCCTTTGCAGTTATTCAGATTCAAAATATAATCTCAAGCAAAAAGTCAATAAAACAAAAACCAATACCTAATGCAATCAACTAAACAATGAAACAAAATTTCCAATTTCAATACACGATGCTTAAAAAACAACTATGACGATACAACCTCACATCATTATAAATTCGAACCACAAAAAATTGTTTTTATGAGACTGTTCATTTCAATTAATTTTTTTCAAACACAAACACAAGAAAGGGAACTGTTTTCCTGATCAGACACATTGATATACGCCAACATGTTAAACTGATGGCATTTCAACTCACTGTTAATGTGCAAAAGGTATCGGCAATGAATCGGCAATTTTTTGCAGCAGAAGAGATGCAAGAAAAATGCGTCGTTTTGATCCCATCCCCCAGAATTTTTTGACATTTTCGGTAATAACTCATTAACAGGTGGATCAAATGAGACGATCTTTGTCTCATTTAACTCCCCGAACACGGCGAAAAATGTCCCAATCCGCTCGAGCGTCTCCATTTTAAAAGCAGCAGTAAGTGTTGCCAGTATTAATTTTACTGCACAACTTTATCCTTCAAGTTATTTCAATAACTGGTTGTAGCTATATTGGCATGCTGGCATGCTGCCCATAGTTTTAAAGCGCTGACTATGTATATATAACACACAGAGCGTATTAAGCATGTATATGATCAGACCATACGTAGTAAAAAACAGTACTCAAGATGTGGAATGCAGTTTGATCCCCCCGGAAAGTACACGTATTATAGATTAGTCACTTTAAAACTTTATTACATGCAAGCCTGATTCTAGTTGTTGTTGGCACCAAAACGAACATGAATCAGTGATTTTATTAAGCAAGGTAATCCAGCCCACTACGGCCGGGAATATAGATGTGGATATGAATGATCCCTCGAAAAAAATTTTTCACCACCCCCCGGAAAAAATTTTAATCACTACCCGGAAATCTACTTTCATCTTTTTAATCCTAATCCAAACATTTTCGCGCTTTTTGAGCTTTAGATGGCCAGTCTAAGACGTTTCTGTGGCTTGTTGCAAAGGGGAATATTTTTTTAAAAATTGTGACTTTCAGTTTCAGAGGAATTCCGCACTTTTTTTACAAAAAAACAAAAATTCCAGGGGGTGGTCATAAATGATCCCTCCCGAATCACACGTTTCGAATTGCAGCTCAAGATATGCGTTGATTCTATCCCACAAACTGCCGGTGTTGACACAATAGCTATAGTGCACATTCACTATTATTTTATGTGTTAGATAAAAGATTATTCGGTATGCTAAAATAAGATTTTTACAAAGCGCTAAGTGTTTTACTAACTTTTTGAGGTGAGCAGCGACCGATGAATAAAAGAATCTGTTACGTAGCGCTCTAGTTTGAAAGCTTATGTGAATGTATGCGACCACAAAAATCACGTTGCAGGAAAACCTACTATTACGTAGTTGTAAAATTTGTATAAATCTAAAATTCCGGGAAATCAATATTCTGGAGGTTTGCTACAATATTCTGGGGGTTTGCTACTGAGGAGACGGGCCCCCACTTACCAAAAGGAAAAGCCCCCCGCATAAGTTTTTCCCCGGTTCAGCCCCCCACTCAATATTTGTTTCCCGGTTAATTTTACGTTCCTAACATTTAAGCAAAAAAAACATCATCAGTATGAATTGAACATACCCTCTCCTCTCGATTATATGTCATATATTTGATCTGTGTTTATTATTTATACGGTTGTTTTTGACTATGTGCATATTTGTATGCATTTGTACACGTAAATAAACACTGCCTCGGCACATCTCTAGTAAATATGTGAGTAAGCCAGTAGTCACTAATTTAATAGGTATAATAAAACTATATATAGATATAGCTGACTAATAATTTGTTACGTACCATGTTCATATGGCGAAAAAGTTCCAGCATCGATGTTGATATAAGGATCGATTTTTATCGCCGATACATTCAGCCCATGGTACTTCAAAATCACACCTAAACTGCTTGCAACAATGCCCTTGCCGATGCCAGAAATCACACCACCGGTTACTAAAATATACTTCATTGCTTCAGCGGTCGCTGGCATGATAAGCGCACGACTAACGCTTCTGATTATATTTGCCGTCGTGCTAATTAAGCAATACGTACCTAATTATAATATGTAAATCGCTGTTTAGATTTAAAGCCAGTACTAAAAAATATAAAACTTTGTTGTATTCATGCTGTATATACGTGTGATAAGTTGGGTATGCAAGTACACGACAGTTTTTAGTTCTGAGTGCTTGCAGCTGAAAATGAGGGGCGCTCTTACGAGGGTTAAACTCCAAGTCTTATGGGCAACACATTTTCAGCTCAGCGCGCTACCAGTGAGCCACGCCGCCTCATACTTATCTGCTGAGTTTTCAGGCTTTTATGACTTATAAAAACTTCGACATTGCAATCATGTGTTTTGGTTCTTCCTTGTTTTACAGCTGCTGCATATGAATGCACTACATATGCATCAGTGTTTTACCCGATGTGCAGCATCAGCATGAGGTTTTCATTAAACCTCCATGCGTCCGCATGTCATAGTACGTGTGACATGCGGATGCATAGAGGCAAGTAATAACCTCATGCTGATGATGCCGATCGGTAAAAATCACTGCTACATATGTAGTGGATTCATATGCAGCAGCAGTAAAAACATGGAAGAACCAGGATGCATGTGTATAATGTTGAGGTCTTACGTATAAGGCATAAAAACACAAAACTCAGCAGCTGATTGTGAGGCGGCGTGGCTGAGTGGATAGCGTGCTGGACTGATGATCTTTTGATCGAGTTCGAAACCTCCTGGGAGCGTCCCCCATTTTCAGCTGCTGAGATTCAGAACTAAAAACTGTCGTACCATAGCCTACCCAACTTATCACATGGTGACCACGATGGGATCGCAATGGCAAATTGCCGCGGTAGAACCAAAAATACACAAGTTGGCGGTCAAGGGACGACCTTGTAGAAAAACCGGGGGAAGTGACATGCGGATGCATAGAGGCAAGTAATAAGCTCATGCTGATGGTGCACATCGGTAAAAATCACTGCTGCATATGTATTGCCTTCATATGTAGCAGCAGTAAAACATGGAAGAACGAGTTTGATTGTGAGGCGGCGTGGTTCAGTGCATAGCGCGCTGGACTTATAATCTGTCGACCGAGTTCGAAACCTCCTGGGAGCGTCCCTCATTTTCAGCTGCTGAGAAATCAGAACTAAAACTGACGTACCCTAGCCTACCCAACTTATCACAGTACGCACTATATCAACGCTCCGGATTCAATACATAAAATATGGCATATAGATATTATAAATCTAAAATACGTCCCAATCAGAACCAGCCAGTCTTTCAGATGGTGATATCTACTTAAAGGTCTGCAACATGCAGCAGCAGTACAAAATGGAAGAACCAAGGTACTAAGTGTAATGTTGAGGTTATTAAAACATAATCTAAAAACTCAGCAGTTGATTCGGTTCCTAAATCACGGGATACAAACCTCGCAAGATCACCCCTCATTCTCATTTTCGGCTTAAAGCACACAAGTAAATACCATCGTACCCTAGCTTACCCAACTTATCACAACGTCCGTCAAACATAAAAACATAGAAATCGAATTCTGTTTACTTCATTGCTTGGAAGTTAATTCCTATAACTCATTTGTTACTAAAACCGATTTAACATTGGCCACATACAACAAAATCAAATCAACTCTCCGTCGCGAATAGTTTGCTCAAAAAACTTATTGACCCGTATCATAACTATTATTAAGGCGCCAATTAAATAATAACCGACTAGCTACGAAAATACATAAGTATTACAACAGCTCTACCATTGTATCCAGCAGCGAGCTCTGCCATGTGGAGGAACATCTGGACGGCACCGTAGAAAATATCAATACTTTGACGTTTGAAACATGGGGCGGCAACATTTTTCCTGCATGACGACAGTGAAATTCAAAATAAACTCTACATGGACTAGTTAAAAAACAGCCGCGCACAACTGGACCACAATGGGTCATCCACGTTATACTGTCTACGCTACTGTAAAAACTATACCCACATGCGAGTCCCTAAGTCTCCAGTTGCAGTGTTTATTTATTATATATCCAAAAGTCACCCACACTATGCGTACACGATAATACAGACTCTGTGCGAACGAAATCTTATTGTCAGACACTGTGTCCGAACAGTGTCCGCTTGTCTCTAACACCTCTGCATGGACTACCGCCATAACAGACTATGTATGCCCTCTGCAAAGTCCAAATGTCCCAAAAACAGTATTGTTTTGCCGACCCTTGCAAACAGTTGGGTGGACAATTTTTACAGCAGCGTAGACTTTATAACGTGGATGACCCACAAGTGCAATACACCAATACGCACCTTGGTCCCGCGTGATCTTTCGTAAAGTTGTCGCAGACAATATATAGAGAAATGTGTGTGCAAGTTTTACGAAATATGGTCGCGATTCTGATTTTGTAGACTAGGTGGGACTATGAATATTACCGAATATCGGATTTAGCGAAATAGTTGAAAGCCAAGTTGAGCTTCATGAAAACGGCACCAACGAAAAAAACAGTTTTTCAGGTCTTTTCGTTTTTGTCCAAACCATTCGTGAGTCTCAATAAGCGCCAGTTGCGCTGACTTTGACTTTGATTGGAAATACCAGAAGTTTTCGCTGATTGTTTTCATTGTACCCGTGGCCAATGTAAAGATCAGGGGCTGAACGTTTTCCTGTTGGACTGCAACAGAGTAAAGCTTACGTTTTAGACTAATTTATTTGCTTGGCTTAAGGCTATTAAGGCTTTTAGGCTTTAGGCTAGGTGTATGCTCGTTTTTACGCTTATGCTTAGGCTTATGCTTAGGAATATGCTTATACTGTTCCGCTCCTGTTATTTACATTTGCCGTAACCGTAATGGAGCTGAATTAAAAGTAGAGGGATTTTTGTTGCCCCAATTGAATTCTGCACCACTGACACATAATTTCGCCTCACCTTCGGCTCGCGGTTCCGGCAAGTTTCGTTGATCTCCGGCTTCGGCTCCCACTCTGATTTTTCACCTCCGGTTAATACACCCTGGCGGCAACATATATATTGCAGAATCTAAAATGCTAACATATACCAGGGTACAACCGGAGGTCTGCTTCCGGCTCCGGTTCCGGCAGAAAATCGGCCTCAGGTTCCGGCTTCGGTAGAATTTTTGCCGGAGGTTCCGGCGATTTCGGCCATAAAATTTAGCATAGTTTTGCAAAATTTATCTGTTTAGCACGTTTCGTTTAACTTTTGTCACAGTTCTGGAAAGAATTTCTGCAATTGCGGAGAAAAATAGCGTAAAACCAAACAACTTTGCAACTTATTACATATATTGGTTAAAATTAACTTAAGCCCAAAATCCCACCGGTGAGAATATCTCAAATTTTACATTTGACCTTTACACAAACAAATTTGTCTTTTTTAAGAAATGTTGTCTGAAATTTAAGGCATTTATGTGTTAATACAGAATCCAGACATATGTCTTTAATTCCGGACTTTTATTTCTTAAATTTTTCAGAAATATGGGTCTGAAAATTTTCCAGATTTAAGCCTGATATTTAAGACGTTGTTTTATAACGCTTTAAACAGCTATTTCTGAAATATAAGACAAATATTTCTGAAATATATAAGACAAGAGGAGCTACAGTTCAACCAAACACCAGAATTTTACTACCTAAGATACGTCCAAGCCGTAAACTTAGGGTAGGGAAGCCTGAGCTCAACCCAAAACATCTTTGAAATTCTATTATTTATATACTCTCTTGAAAACATATATAAACGGATCAACTTTTTTACACATATCACAAAATTATCTATTGACACAGGGTGTATATAAGTGGATAATGAAATAATGGAAACGAATAGTGACAATAACGAAACGGGGAACAGATAATGATTGAAATAACGGAAACGAACAAGAAAAACGAATATTAAACTATAAATGTTCCAAAAAATTTATTTTTCTGCCAAAGCAATTGAGGCGTGCATAAATACATCGGTCATTCAAAGATTTCTTAGAAAAAACGACGGATGTATCGAAATTTTTAAGATTTTGGATGAATTTCGTCATTCTTATTTCATTTCAAACAATTGCAGCATATATGTAACAAAAAATGCGAGATATATACGTGATTTATAACTAAATTTGCATGTAGAATTAGCGCAATTTGATTAATCACATAGGTTTTACAAAAATGTTGGATTTGCCGTCCCCCACCCGGTGTGTTTGGGGTAATTACTCACATGGTGGTTTTATGAAAAACAGGGGTTTTGTCCCTGACCGCTGGATGGTTGGAACAATTAATAACATAGCGTACTGTATTGACCCGAATAAGAGGGGGGTGGACTACCCCCTTGTTATTCGGTTACCGACTGTTATTTATTTTTAACCCGCCCTCCGCCGTCCTTCATTTACTGATATATATCCGGTACTGCAATTATCCGTTGAACTAAACGTTTTTTGCCTTGCATCAAATCAAAAGCTTGAGCGATAATGCAAGGTTATACTTTGGATTGTTATTTCAAAACTTAAGTACTGTATTGACCCGAGTAAGTAGGGGAATAAGAGAGGGAGGGTCCCCATTTTGAGCCCGAATCAATAGAAGTCCGTATCCCTAATAAGAGTCCGTAAGCGGATAGAGTCCCTAACCCCTAATTAGAGTCCATAAGTGTCAATTAACCCTAATTGTAACGCATAAATAACTCCAGGACCAAATAATTTGAGTTCGAAAATTTAAAGCGTACTTAAATTTTGAAAGTACATTGCTATAAGTATATCCTTGAATTACAGCTCGAGCTAATGACACAAGACAAATAAATGTTTAATTCAACGGATAATTGCAGTACCGGATATATATCAGTAACGAAGGGCGGCGGAGCGTGGGTTAAAATAAATAACAGTCCGTAACCGATTAACAAGGGGGGTACCCTCTGGAGAGGCCAAATAAATATCAGTCCCCCTCTTATTCGGGTCACTGCAGTACGCTTTTCGAACCCAACTTTATTTGGTTTGGGAGTCATTTATGCGCTACAATTAGGGATAATTGTCATTTAAGGACTCTAATTAGGGTTTAGAAACTCTATCCGCTTAAGGACTCTTATTAGGGATACGGACTCCTATTGATCGGGATTTAAAATGGGGACACCCCTCTAATTACCCCCCTCTTATTCGGGTCAGTACAGTAATTAATCACCGTGAGAGGTGTGGTTGAAGGGTAGTTGGGGTTTTGCCGCCATCACAAGAAGTTCCCAACAACACCGGGGGGAACCATCACTTCATATGAAACCCTATATGATTAATTACCTCGCAATTAATTACCCCGGCAGCCGCATCGGTGGCGGGGGGAACCCCTATTTTTCATCTACTGATGTCTTTATACCTCAATTGCCAACAGTGGTTTTTGAATATAAGACATTTCGCTTTATCCATTTCAGAAACGAATTTCTAATATGTTTAACCCTTTCTCACAGGAATATTTTCAATTTTAAATGAGACGTAATTTCAAGGTATGATTCGAACCCCAGTCTCAAGGGTGGGAAGCGTTTACGATGACCACTGAGCTAAAGGAGCTTGACGCTCGAGCTCGAGGTGGCTATCACGTCTTGTGGAGATTTTGTGCTGCGGATATATGTTAGAATTGTAAACACTGCTCACATTGTATATATTGCTCGTATATAATTGTATTTAGTTGCTCATAGTGTACTTTATGACCGAGAGGGTTAAGGCCATTAATGTCTGAAGAACGAAACATTTATGTCTTTAAATTCTGAGAAAGCATGAGTCTTGAAATTTCAAG
This sequence comes from Enoplolaimus lenunculus, assembly GCA_030248215.1. Lineage (NCBI taxonomy): Eukaryota > Metazoa > Nematoda > Enoplea > Enoplida > Thoracostomopsidae > Enoplolaimus > Enoplolaimus lenunculus. The sequence goes on from JASANG010001733.1 coordinate 229,806, forward strand.
ACAATTTATTTTGAGCGTATCCCAAAACCCCAAAACCTCCGACCATATCCCAAAGCTCCAAAATCCGACCTTCGACTGTGTGTATTGCGAAATCTCACCATCCGTCTTTTGTCACATTCCGAAATACCGGCATCATACCTTCGACCATACCGCGAAATCCAAAGTATCAAAATCGCATACCGTCGATCAGATTACGCAATTCCAAAATTCCAAAATCCAATCTTCGACCATGTTCAATATCACAAAATCCCTAAATGCTAACCTTGTACCACGCTCGATATCCTAAACTCTCAAAATCCTACCTTCGACAATATTCCAAAATCCTAAATCACTGCTTCACTTTGTGTATATCTCGAAATTCCAAAATCCTACCTTGGACCATATCACAAAACCCTGACTTTCTATCTTCGAATATGTCCCGTAATTCCAAAATCTAAACTCAAAGCTTTGACTATATCTTGAAATCCCAACATTTGAAAATCTTGCCACCGATCATATCTCGAAATCCCAAAATACTGTATTCGACAATATCGCGAAATACAAAATTTCAACCTTCGACCATTCCCGAAGTCCAAAATTCAGACCTACCACGTCAAATTTATTTATTGCATCGTTAGACTTGGACTGCAGCAAGGTTGACATTGGCCACATTGGTGTTTCCATCAAGTATCTTTATAGTTCATTTTGAAAGGCCAGCTGGTGGCATTTTCAGCACAAGACTGCGGAAACGCTATACATGAAACAGGAATTGAAAAAAGATAATATGCACAACAACTCTCAACTATGGCTGTTTTGGTCTTCTGATCCGGTTTAACCTTGGCTTTTGCCTATAAGGTTGCCTGCAAAAAGCATATCTGTGAACAGTGAAAATCATTTCGATCCTCATTAATACGAAAGATATTCAAGCAGGTTGTTTACTGTCGACACATCAAAGGTTTTATTGCTTTAAATACAACCGTCCACAAATTCGTGTATTGTCAACGAATAGCCTATCTTTCAATACAAGTTGAAAATTTCAATATATTGAATTCGACATATAGAGCACATTTTAAAATAAAAAGGATTATAAAACAAGCAGCACCAAGGCTAAACTTTGATTTCAACTTGTTTCATTGAACATATCAACGTCAATTTTAATAAACACAAAAATAACTTTTATTCAAACACATCAGTTCTCGTTAAATTACCTGTTTGCGGTATGGCAACTGAACGAAAACCGGTGATCAAAGTGGCACATATGCCGCCTGAGGTTAAAGAAAGTGCTCTAAAGATTGCGAACAAGGCGTTGGATCAGTTTGATCAGGTAACTGCAATTCGTTTTAAACTAATGCGTTGCATTACGGTTCAACTGTTCGCTGTAAGCATATATTTCGCCATAATCGTTAGCGCAACTCCAGCGAGAGCAAGATACTTTTGTGTTGCGAAATTTCACAGTTAACCACTTCTCACTTTGAGTTGCCTGTAGGCATTCACCAGGATATACATTAAATAGTATATATCCCCCCCGTTTAACATTCACCCGATCAGTTCCAAATCCCCCCCTGGCGCCCCCCCCGGGCCGCCGCCGCCCCTGATGAGGGAGTTCCCCCCCCCCCCCCCCCCAACAAAAAAAAAAAAAAAAAAAATAGGAAAAAAATTTCTTTCTCCCTCCCACCCCCCCCCCCTTCTCATGCCCCACAACAAATATATCACTCCCCCTTCAACCCACCAAACAACCAACGGGCCCCCCCCCCCCCACCCTCCCACCCCCCCCCCAACCAACCAAAAAAAAAAAAAAAAAAAAAAAAGTCAAGTGTATTTATAACATTAATGTTTCAATATTTAAAAATTTAAATTCCACCAAAGGTGCAGAGTGTTTTGAATTCTGATTGTGTCTGCTTCATATTTTTCAGCTGCTTTGATGAGTCTTCATCCCTTCTGGATTCACCCTACTGAGCGACACTGAGTTGTTTTGAGCACAAAAATCTAACTTAGGAGTGCGAAAACGTAGGACATGCTGTATATGTATAATCAGCGGCTGATCCAGAGGGGGTGTGGGTTTCATCTTTTTCAAAAAATTTCGATGAAAAAAACCAAGCGCTCCAGTTACAAGTTTTCCATTTGTGTCATTCACATGTATTTGCAAGGTCTGATGTTTACTTTGTATTTCAACTGTAACGCTGTTATAGTGTTACTTGTACCAAGAGTGAATGATGCGTACTTCAACAAGAGTATACAATTGGCCACATTCGGTGTAGAACAGAATGTACAAGATACGCGTTGCGTTTTTGGCCTACACCCCTTATTCGGGGGGAAACTTGTGCGTGCCATGGTAGTACATCTATACGGCGTTAAAAATGCTCGGCTTATTGTTTGATTTAGCGGTATTGCATGTTATAGCGATTTCCCTTAAACAAGAGGAAAAGGGGTCGGCTAAAAACGCAACTACCAGCACAAAAATTTCGGTAGTTGCACACTCTTGTTAAAAAATGGTCATTCACCCGTGCCTATACTAATACAAATATTAATGTTTCATCTAGCAAGGTCAACAGTCATTCCACCAAATACACCGAACCCACCGAACTATTACATTTTCCTGTAGTAACCCGAATGAAAGAGGAGCTTCCCAGTTTAAGCCCCAATCAATAAAAGTCCCCATTCCTAATTAAGTAGAATCCGTTAGTGTATAGAGTCCATTGGTCCGAGAGTCCATAAAAGAGGCCAAAGCAGAAGAATGGCCTAAACTGGTCAAATATGTAACGGCGTCTAAAGCTTCGGAGCAAGTCAGTTCTTCCCAGAAGGGAGAATATGCAAAGGAAGAGTTTTGGGTCCAACTGTAGGCTGAAATAAAAGCAATTAAACTGTGATCGCATAACAGGGGATCCCTCTAGACAGGGAAATTAAGTATCAGCCCCCTCCCTCGTTCTTGACGTCTCTACAGTTTTGGGATTTCATACAAAACACGCGTCCGGTTTCTCTGAACGTTATGGCTAGACTTCTATGCCTGGCTGAAGACATCTATACCTGCATGTATTCCTTCAAATGGACCAAAGCGAGGTTAAAATTTTGTATTAGAATTGAATAAACAGCATACACTTAGCGCGTTTTCGCTTCGCTAACGAAACGTCAGATAGATGCGTCCATCGTCAGAATTTTTACATCTGAAAAAATTAATAGTAATTTTCTTCACAATATTAAAGCAGAACCAAAGTTTGTTACCATTCTACTAATTAAATCGAAATATTGAATATTTTTGTGAATTTTCAATTTCAGTGAAATCCATGGGTGTCCGTTTTCGCTTCCGTTATGCTGACATTAGAAATTTTGCAGTTTTGTGTAGTTGTGTTTGAAAGTTTTTCAGCAATACATTTTTAGGAAAATCAGACCAAACTATACTTTCTCTTACTCGCCACAACCATAAAACGCCTTTTAAGTTTAAAAAGTTCACCGTCCAACAAATGAATCATGCATAGCTGAATGCCGTAACAGTAGCATAAGCATATTCTTAAGCATAATCCTCTAAGCGTATAACAAAGCTTAAACCTAAAACTAAGCTTAGAACTAAACAAAACTTTTACATTGCGATGGGGAAACTAGGTACAAAAGTGTCGCTATTGATTGACTGAAATTGTGTTTCAGGAGAAAGACATTGCAGGTTACATCAAGAAAGAATTCGACCGTTTGCATCGTGGGACGTGGCATTGTATTGTTGGTCGAAATTTTGGCTCATTTGTCACTCACGAAGATAATTGTTTTATTTATTTTTACTTGGGAAAAGTTGCTATCCTGATTTTTAAATCTGCTTAGAAATGCTCACAGTGCCTACATTTCGACCGTTACAACTGTTTCGTTTGACCGTATATATTGACAAAACTTACATGAAAATATGCGTCAAGTTGTTTTCTATATTGTGACATTACTCTGAGGTTACCGATTTTTAATTGCTTCTGGAGATACACTGCAAAAAATGGTGAGTCAAATTGACTCTCTCCGAAATAGGCTTTTCCTGACAACACAAACAGAGTCAAAATTCGACTCCGCCAGAGTCAAATTGAACCGAATGTCACTATTTTTTGCAGTGTAGTTATGTAGGTTTTGTTTCGACTGACTTGCAGCATGATACATAATTGATTGATATAACTGGAGCAGGGGAGACATACAAGAAATCTGCATAAGGCTATTTTGCATACTGATGTTAAAAAAATTTAATTAACCATGTTTTGAACGGTAAAGACAGTTTTAGGGGCAGAAGCTGTTTGCTATATTTTGTTCCGTGTTCTACTCTGAGTTGTTTTTGTTATATTTCAATCTTGCCACTGAACCCGCAATAAACCTACGTGATATTAAACTATAGTTACGTCTTCTTTGCCTTTCGAGAACGGATTGTTATTTATATTTATATTTCAAATCACCTTTCTTAATTGTTTTTAGAGTCCACATCTTTCAGCAGTTGTCTTTGTGCTTTGGGTATGCTTATGCTAATCCGCTAATTTTTCTTAAAGTTTTTGCAGAGTCCGGTGAATATTTACATTCTTCAATTGTCTTTGCGAAAAAATATAACATCTTTGAAACTTTTATTTTTCAAAATCCGTTTTCAGGTTCTGTTATTTTGAACGCTATTCGTTGCTGTCATTTTCAGTATCTGTTTACACCCTGCATGTTTGTGCTGTGACCTCAGACAAGCAGGATTCAATGCACGCAAATTTTTTGAATAATCCGTTTAATTTATATAGATATAAAATGCATGATAAATTAAAGTTTTTTGGGCTCTTATACACTTTCCGTTACACTAGCGTAAAGCCTAACTAAGCGTAATTCTAGTCCTAGGCTTCGATAAAATTAGAAAACTTTGAAAACGTATGAAAACAGGAAAGTCAACATGAGTCAAGTTTCAACTCAACATTCCTTTGTCATCTTTCAATCTGCGTTTATGGAACAGCGCCGAATTTTTGCGATTTATCTTGGTATTTTGCACAAAATAGAGCTGTCAAAAATTGTCTAAAATGTTTGGCTGAAGGATGTATTGGGTCATGTCATTTCGCACTATTTTGTCGATAAGTTATACATCAATGTCTACTACAATTAACATGTAACCCCCGTTGATTAATTTAATTTGTCATTTGTGACTTTGAATGCATTTATCACCTGAAGGCGTTTGACAAAGTTTGATACTTATTTTCGACATACCAGGAGGTATTTTGTAAACAAAATTCTGTTATTTTTTCCAAACACAAGGATTAAAGAAATAATAATTAATATAATTAAATAAATCTAAAATAAGCATTATTTTTTGTATACGTTTCCCCACATACTTAAGCCTAAGCCTAAAGTTTAAGCCTAAGACCAAACCAAAACTTTGCCTAAGTAAAATTCGAAGTCTAACTTCGTGGAAATTTGAAAATTTTAATAAAATGTGTTGTTTCATATTTCTAAGTTTGTGAACGGACAATAGTGAACCACGTCTAAGTATAGTTTCTGAACAATCTGCCGATACCGAGATTCACGGCTAATGCGTAAAACCGATCTCAATATGGCATTAATATTTTCATTTCAAAGCGTTTTTATACACTCAAACGAACTAATTTTACGCCTGGACATAATATTTGGATTTAACCCTCGAGAGTAGTACTGTACTCAAGTTCACTGGCGAATATATACACAGGAAAGTCGCCAAGGTCATGCCCCACAACAGGTCTCAGAACAAAATATTGTTTATCTCTAAATTTAGTTCTTATAACAGCGTTTGGGTTCTCGATCGTGAAATTTTTCACTATTACATAATAGCGCGGTTTCCCGACAAAAACCACTGCATACGCCAGCGAACACATTTAAGGCGAAGTCAGTGTGAACTTTATTCCAGATTGACTGATATATTTTTCCAATCAACCGTATATGCTGCTCACCAGTGTGGACTTTGCAATCCTTCGATAAACTTTCTATTTCCAATTATGTTACATTTGAGCTGCTCGTGTAGATAAGTATATGCGTTTTTTACTACTAATCGCACGTGGTTGAGCGATATAAATTATTTTGACACTAAATCTTGTAAGCTTTGTTGATGAGTATTTTTGTAATTTTTGATTGGTTGTGCACAAGTGCAATTATGAATTACAGTACGACGACAATAAAATGTCGTACATTTCTCGCAGTCGGCCGCAACAGTGGTAGAACAATGCTGGAAACTTTGCGAGCGATGCGAGCTGCAAGCCAGATGCAATTTCAGTGTTAAATTTATAACAAAGAATTAGGTTTGAGACACTTCAACGAGAAACGATTCAATGTTTGGGTTTGATTTTGCTTGCACACAATGACACCCGATGCAAACGCCCCATGTTTAAATTATGCATTTATAATTCATGCGAAAACATAGTATTACCCAGAGTAATCATTGTGACAGACGTAAGCAACTAAGTACGTTATGCGTCTGTTGAAAAGAATGTACCCAGCACGCGTTGCGTTTTTGACCGAGTGCCTCCTTTATGGCGTGTTCTTTCCACCAATATATATTTATATGCAATTTGAATTGAAGTCGTCCGGTTAGGTGTATTCTTAAGCCCGTAAACGTGGGGGCTATATCGCCATGTTATCATTATGTATCGGTTGTCTGACCCCCTGCCCAAAAAGATGGGTAGTCGGAACCGCCCAACCGCACCGGTGGTTACGTCTATGTTCCAGAGAAATTAAATTTAGCAAGTAAATGTGATAATTTTAACCCTACTGTATATTCTAGGTTTTAGGAAAGTTTGCCAAAAATATACATTTTTAATAACCAACCATAATAGTGCTAGGAATCCGTTTTCAACATTAGGCAAATACAGAAGTTATGAACACATGACAGACATAAAAGAAACAGTCAATTCTAAATAAAATACCGCTTTAGCACGATTAATATCCTTTCCCCTATTGGATCTTGTACAGTTACCCATACTACTGTCGGCGATCCTGAATGTCTTTCCGATTCCTTAGTTTATCTCAGCAGTTTTTTTGAGGTTAACTAATTAGGATGCCTTTATGAAAACAGTAAATCACACAATTTAGAAGGGTTACAACTTTTAATTTCACGAGCTTAAAAGACAATTTTGGAAATGTATGGCTAAAATCATTCCGGAAAGCATCAAGTAACCCCTCCCTCTCCTTCCGGCCGTTTGCTATACAAGAACTGCGAAAATCGCACGCTGCGAAGCACTGATGGACACCGAAAATCTGAACAGTATATATCATTTTAAGTCATAAAATATATAAAGCAAAAAATATTTCCATAGTCAACATTATAATTTTTAACCATTGTAGAGTAGAATATAGAGACGTATCCTGTAGGGGAAACCAATAAATTTTAACAATTTATGGTAAACGAAACATAACGAACCGTTTTTATTTAAGAGGCGATGAGACTTAATGCGGCCCATGTAAAGATCAGGGGCGGAACATTTTTCTGTGGGACTAGAATAGAGTAAGCTTACGGTTTAGACTAATTTTTTGCCTGGCTTAGGCTTAGGCTTACGAATATGCTCATTCTTTACGCTTAGGCTTAGGCTTAAGCATAGGCTTAGGCTTAGGCTTATAATACAGTTCCGCCCCTATTCTTTACATTGGCGCTTAATGCAATGATCATCCAGTTAATAGTACATGTGAGAATTGCTCAAGATCGCAAACGTTTTCGTTTGTTCGTACAATCGAGCAAATGCTTCTTACAATAGCAGTCTCGTCCAATATTTTGGCCACGGAGACAGCTGATTCTGGACAGTGTAGACCTTACGCTTTTGCGTAGAGTTCAGATTTTTTAAAAATTTTGGCTTTGAAGAGTTCGTATTGTTTTAGAAAATGGAATAAAAACGTTATAAAAGGTGGTTATACAATACAAATCGGATACTGAACTTGTAAAACGTATTAATTTAATGTTGTAGCTATGGTCTCAATTTGAGTTAGCATTTCCAGATAACTTTATTCAAAATATTCGCAAAGCAGCAATTAGTATAACCGGAACTAATCTATGGCCAGTGAATATTTTACGCTAAAATAGGGGTTGTTGTTTTGGTTAATCCAATTTGGAATTTGTCTCATGTTTGGCTAACATTTTGGCACATACCTTCTGCATCAGCAAAAACTTAACATATTCGCACTTAAACACTCTTGTTTCTTTGTTGTTTAGCAATGCAGTCATGAGAGGATCGCGGCAGGCCCCAGCAGTCAGTTCCACCACAGTAACAAAACTTTTCTTGAACAAAACCATATCTACAGATGCTGACAGCTTTTATTTTACCAATAAAGTTGTGTTCGAAAACGGTATATAAACCCCGCTTAGATATATATATTTTTTACCTGTGTAAACTGAAAAATTGCCTTTGGCATCTCGCTCGCTTCGTTGGCGAATTTTCAATATATGTAATACGCGGCTTCACCATTCAAAATTTTTGGACCTACTATTAAACATAGTTACTCGGCCGCCGGAGTCTTTTATCTATTTAGATTCAATAAATCGAAAAATCACTTAATTACTTCAAGATGTCTTAATTGCTTCTTGAAATTGAAATTTAATTTTATCCTGCTGTTGAGAATCCCTTATCAATTAATTTATGCATCAAGAGTGAATAAATTACTAGAACGAAGTTCATTAGTTCATGACTGTCTAATGACTGTACCACACAGGCGTTGTAATTTTGAAATTATGTTCATAAAAAAGCTAAAATTGTCAAAGTCAAAAAAAGTTAAAATGTATTCTAAATGTGAGAGAAAACCGTAATACTTCTTGTCTTGTCTTGGTTGAACCAATGCTGGAAAAGTTTAATTAATTATCTATCATTCGAAGAAATTTTTGAAATTTTTTACATATTTGAGCTTTTCATGGCTTCCCCTGATCATCACCACGCTCAAATCATTTTTTGTGTCCTAAGGGATCTTAAGGCCTTAAAAAATATTTTTTTCAAAAATTAAAGTTTGAGCGTGCAGTGATACGTAGAGACTTTGTGAAAGACCAATATGCAAAAATTTTCAAAATCCCACCATTTTTGAACAAACGCCGGCTGGTGGGATAATTAAAATGACGCAATATTTAGCCAATCCAATTACTTTCTTAATCTGCGTGACTCTACCTCTGAGTGTAATATGGTATGCAATTGGCCTTGTGACATCACGCGCATGAGCTGTCTATCCCCCGACCCCCTACACCTGAGGACATATACTTATTCTGAGAACTCGACTTTATGGAATCAGCGGAACATATGAGCTTAAGGAATTCGTTTACGCACCAATCTCCCGTTCAATGTACAGCTGTTTCGTACTTTACGCCCCAAAATTATGCCTAGGGTTAGGTTTACCTAAGCAAAGACTGTGGCAAAGGATTAGGTTTAGAATTACGGTAAGTCATACTTACCGTAACATAAGCCTACAACTTTCCAGAAGCATTTGCTTAAACCTAAGCTCGACTCTAAGCCTAAACCTTAACCATAAATGTGCAGGAACTACACGATAGTACCCAAATTAATGTCATAAATATGCAGACGCATCCATTCTTAAATAAAACACATCACATTCGTCCGTGGTGCCTACGACATGCGGCAGTTTAAATTTCAACTTCTGACCCCTACAAGTCTCCCGGAGTGCCGATAGTCCACTAAAGCCAATTAGCGTTAAAACTGAATAGTTCACTAATTGCTTCGGAGACTGCTTAGCAACTCGAACGCGCACATAGGTGTACGATGATAATTGACTTCATCATGGGTGTAACCAGCATTTCATTTCTAGAGGGAGCAAACCTCATTTAAACATTTTTGCCAGCGAACGCAGGAATTTTTTACGAACGCTAAAAGGTTGCAGAAAATACCGTGAAAAAGTGTTCTTCTGCTCGTTTTAGAAATTTCAAAGATGCAATTAATTCCCTTTTGCCTTCTTCTGTACGCTCCTGCGGCTGCGTTGCGATTTGTTCATTCATTTATTAAAGCCGCTCGTGTGATTGCGTTGTAATCGCACAGTGGTTCATTACGTTTTCATTCATATGAAAACATTAATGAGATGATAATCATTGTCTTGTTTTGTCGCTCAATAAAAGTAAGCATAATTATTCTGAAAGTGAAAACTTAATACTAGTTTACAACTGATTTTCCGATAAATTTCCTTTTCTTCAATTGTGAAGAGTCAGTTCAAAGGATTATAATATATTATATATTATATATTATAGTATATATATATATATAGATATATATATGCGTTTTCGAAATCATACCTAATGTGTGACATGTAGGTACATACCTCTTTTAATTGTTAATAGAAGTGAATGAACTTCTACAAACCAAATGGACAAAAGCCTAAGCCTAAATGCAACACTATCCTTTCTATCGTTAAAGACACTTTAATTAATTCCATTTTAATGTACTGGACATGCTTGGCTAGGTTCTAAGATAGAATTTCACAATTTTTACCGTTTTGATATTTTTATAGGACTTTAAATCTACGTAAAACGTATTCAAAAAGCAAAAAATAAATTTACAAACAGATGCCGCGTAATTGCGAAAACAACAATGTTTTGTGAGTGCAAATTGTTAAAGTTAAAATTTTTAACGCCACTGTCGGACAATTGACCTCAAAAAATGTCTTAAAGGTATGGCCGTTATCGCAGAAAAACAGAGACAAGAAAAACGCTAAATTTCGTGTAAGATTTTACACCAAAGTAATTTGTTGTTGTTTTTTGATTTATAGGAACACATTCAATTGTTAATACAATTTTTGTGAAAAGGGACACTATTTATATTTTTAACTGTAATCTTTACGGTTGAAAAATTGTTCATTTAGTTTTTGTCGCCGCCTTCGTGCGGTGACTCCTGTATTTGCTCACAGCAACCTTCAAAGGAATATGGGTTGTATATACAAAAGAATGTTTTTGAAAACCTTTATTGTAAAATAGGAAATTTTGAGCTAGAATTTAACCTTCATTTGTTATGGTTTGCGTGACCTATATGCATAGCAGGCAAAGTTTGTACGGCCAAATGATCAAAAATTCGCAGCTATGACAATTTTCGAAACTTTATAATTTAAGCTCATTGGCTTGCAAAGACTGGTGTATATATACTCTGTAGCAGGGCATTCGTGCAGCCAAATACTAGCTCTACTGTGGTAACTGAGCCCAAGGCACCGTGCTATCCACCGCACCGAGACTACGACTGCAGTTTAGGCCGTCCGTTGACCGTTGAAGCATTACGCGCAGTTTCGCTCACAAAAGGCTACACCAAAGGCGAGTTTTAAAGCCTGGAGCGGGGCATATATTTATTTCCAACTTAGCAGGCAATATACTATGCGAAAACGAGCCATTTTTGTAAGCAAAAAAGCAAAATCAACTATCATTTACGTTAGCACAAAATCGCAATTATTACTGACGGAAAAATTACACGAGTGACTGCAACACATAATGTTTCATTAGACACCAATTTAAACCTGGTTCAAGTTGTAAAACCAAACTGTGACAAACAAAAGCTGTAGATATTCTCTATGTAGAATAAGTTTACACGTCATGGTTTAGACTGATCAACTGGCTTAGTTGCATAAATCCTTAAAGGAGATTCTTGTGTAACCAACAAACAACTTTCCAAAAAAATTCCGAAAAAAACGCAAAGGTCGGTTTGACTTTTTGACAACTGCAGCCGTCAAATGTTTAAATGTATGCAACATTTTACAAATATTATGACAGTTGATAAGAAAGTCGCTAAGTTTCAAGCGGCTATGATTGCAATAACTAATTGTGCTCGATTTGGACATATGTTTCAATGTTTAAAAAGTCAATTAACTGAGATGACACTTTTAACTCGCGGTGACCGTATATTTGGCTATTCGCCAAATGTTTGTAGCTGAAGTTGCTCAACGATTTTGGCTCATGTAAAGATCAGGGGCGGAGAGTTTTTCTGTGAGACTAGAATAGAGTAAGCGTAAGCTTTAGACTAAATTTTTTGATTGGTTTAGGCTTAGGCTTAGGCTTAGGAACATGCTCATTATTACGCTTAGGTTTAGGCTAAGACTTAGGCTTACGCTTGGGAATATGCTTATAAAACTGTTCCGCTTCTGTTCTTTACATTGGCCCCGATTTTGATGTTATAATTGGTTTGCAGGTATTCCAGAGATCATATTTTGTTTGGGAGAAAATATTCTTTATATAATGTATGAAAAATGTTTAATTTTTTACTAAGCAAAATAGTTACAAAAATTTGTACAACTTCACTTTGGAACCCACAAAGAGATTTTAAGTTTTATTGTAGGAAGTATATTTAAGGATATGAGCCTTAGACTCCAAATGTCTTGATTCAGTGTCCTTAAATATGCAACTACTTTTTGCACCTGGCCTGTATTGCAATTTGGTACGAGAACTGCATTGGTTGGTTTGTCTTCCGTTGCTGAAGCAATTTTAAATGGTGCATGGACGTGGATCATGTGGATCATGGTTCATTTGCCCATTTGCATTGAAATTTGAATATAAAGTGCAGCCAAATGACACATATACAACTCTTATAAAACACTAATTTTTCAACATTCGTTTAATTGACAGCTCAAAATGTTTTGATTAACGGCATTAGGAAGGAAGCTTATGTATATTTGTGAAATTAATCTAACGCAAAGCTTCCAGGGGCCAAGAGTTAAGGAAATGAAACGTAAATCACGTTTTAACATCGTTTTATTTGACGTGTCCTTAATCGAATTAATCATATAACTGTTTTAGCAATTTTCGCTGCCCGAATTTTGCTTAGGACATACACTGAAGTAGAGTTCTTTTATATTTTATTTACTCAAAAAATATAAATGTATATTGAAAAATCAACTATGAGAAAGTCAACACTGACTCCGACGAAATGAGTTCTGTGCAACACTTGGTACTGGTTCACTGCACTCAAGTTGAACAATTTTAAAATTTAAAATTCGTCACAATTAGTTCTTTTTGTTCAACATTGACAAAACGCGTCGGACCGATTGTACACTGTAAAAAATGGTGAGTCAAATTGACTCTCTCGGAAATAGACTTTTCCTGACTGCACAAGCTGAGTCAAATTCGACTCTCTGAGCGATTCAGTGAATCGAATTTGACTCTGGCGGAGTCGAATATTGACTCAGTTTGTGTAGTCAGGAAAAGCCTATTTCCGAGAGAGTCAATTTGACTCACCATTTTTTGCAGTGTAGTAATTAATTAATTCAAATATCTTTAAATAATGTTTTAGAACTGCGGCGGATGTTTTATAGTAGATATTTTTTCAATATATTCTATGTTTAAATTAAGGAATTGTGTCTAAAATAAATCAGCTATTTTAACCTTGTTTCGCGTTTTGAACACCGTCTTTCGAAACGCTTTTTGTATTATCGAACAAACTCTAAAACGAATTGCTAGCGTAGAAATACTGTTTTATTATAAGTAAACACTTTTCGTGATTGTCAAAACGCTATTTTAGAATCGATATAAACGCTTTCTGAAAACGCTCAAACGCGTTTTGTAGTTTTAATGTTATTTTGAAAATTTATCACCGCAAAAAAAGTTTTCATTCTGATCAAAATAAACACTTTTGTTTCAAAAATAATATTTTAAAAATTCGAACCAAATTAACCAATATATTTGCTATTTGACCGACAATGCTTCAACCAAATGGTAATCATGATGAGCCCCTGCGGGTTGAAATAAAAAAACTTGAATGTTGTAATTTTTCAATCCTAAAAATGAACGCTCCTATTCCTGCAAAAATGTGAAATACGTAATTAAAAGTATACTTAATTTTGCATTTGTAAAACATGATATACAGCTGTTCAGATGGATATTTTAACTGCAAAAAACGAACTTTAGTTTAGTTTGCGCTTAACACTGAAAAAACAGTTTTCATACTATAAAACGTCTATTTTACTGTATTATTTGTCTCATTCTGACGCTATACAAAGCCTGCAATTTGACGTTTGAGATTGTTACTTCATACTAAAGCTATCATTGCACTTTTGTTACTTGCTAGTATTGTAGTGTACTCATAACTCTGTTTTTCTACCGCCTTTGTTAACCCTTTCAAAATTTCGGCCCATGTAAAGATCAGGGGCGGAACGTTTTTCTGTGGGACTGTAATCGAGTAAGCTTAAGCTTTAGACTATTTTTTGCTTGGCTTAGGCCTAGGCTTAGGGTTAGGCTTAGGTTTAGGCTTAGGCTTAGGAATAGACTTACAATACTGTTCTGCCCTAGTTCTTTACGTTGGCCATATTTCTTCGGATATATGGTTTTGTTCTTAAGGCGATTTCTCTCAGTTAGCATTTAATTATTAACAGAAATATATTTGTCAAAGTCATTAAAGGGGCCGTGTCCAGCTTGGCCATCAGGTTGTCACATCGGCAAAATCTAACTACACTGTGTAACTCTATGGTTTGTTGTTTTGTGTAATCAAATGTATTACGTTCGAATATGGCAAATTTAATTGCAGATTCGTAAACATTACTATGTATTAACTCTTCGTGTTTTCCTAACTGAAACTCTTAGCTGACATATATTACAAATTTGACTCAACGTTGAGTATATCCTAGCATAAGCATAAAACAGGGAGGCTGTTTTGTGCTATGCAGCGCTCATAGGTCATCATTTAATTGATTTTGATTAAATTTTATTTTTTTAAGCTGAATTGGAGGAAACCCAGTTACTTAAACAGCAGGAAGCTCCAAAATGGAAACCACGGTATGCCATCAAGTAAGTTTAATTGCGATATAGAGTAGGGATGTGTAGTGTGTATAATTGTGAGGTCTTTCTGGTTGTCCTCCCTAGACGGCGTTTGCGTGGAAATGGCTGAATTTCAAAAATTTTGGCATGGCAACTCTGGACCTGTAAAATCGAATTTTTACAAAATTCAAATTTGGACGTGTAGTGATCAAGGGAGGTTATGAGAAGATGAAATATGCCTAAATTTTGGGAATTGGACGATTTTCGGTAAACGCCGCTTGGGGTGATTACCGAAATATCCTAATTGTATTTAGCGTCTCGCTGGCTTCATTCTTGATTATTTAATTATTGCATAGCCTTCACGTCATAAATCTCAGGATCCTCGTGTTTATTTCAATACATCATAAATGATTCACACAGTATATATCGTTCTACCAAACACATCCAACAGATACTTTTCTAAAACCGCACCCAACAGCAATTGGTAAAGCTATATATATTTACATTCGACCACGTACTCTAAATCATATTTTGCCTGCATACTTTCAATAAATATGACAATTTCTCGTGCAATTTCCGTTTTCGTGATAAACACAGTATTAATTCCCGGGTTGACTTGAGGCAGTCGGTTCGTTATCACAAATAATTTCAGTTGATTTATTTCAAAGGAAGAACCGGTAATTCTACGTTGTGTAAGCTAGGTATCAGTGGAATTTGCCGCTCGAACCACGGAAATTATAATGTCAAACTGTTCCAAAATAAGGTATTCAGATACGCTGCTTCAGTCTTTCCTTGTTTTAGCCAAGCTGTTTAGGCAATTCTGCGACGAGTACGAGCGTTTTATATCGTTACGGTTTATTTTTGACGTACCGTAAACAGCGCGATCTGAAATCTTCGCTTGAGCTAAAGTTACAACGAAAGTTTTAAGTTGAGACGTGTGCAAGATTTAACCGTGATTGTAACTTTTAACCACGAACTGTTATCATGAAGAGGATTGAGCAATTAATATCGCGGAGCAATTCGTTCTGCAAAATTTTAGTTATGCGATTTTTGTCATCCTACGTGTGAGCTACAACGTTTTACGATATGTTGGCTAAACTTAAAAGTTATGCCCGACGTATAGAACCGGGCCGTAACAGTAGTATAAGTATATTCCTAAGCCTACACCGAAATATTAACAAAAATTTAGTTTAAAGCTTAAGTTTATTCTATTGCCGTCAAACAAAAAACGTTCCGCCCCTGGTCTTCCATTGGGCCAAGGGTACAAATTGCCCTGTTCATGTTAGGTACACGAACGCTAGGTTTAACCAAGAGAATGAAGAATATTCTCAGTTTGCAAACCTTTATTCGTTGGGACAACTTCTGGTTTGTTTTTGACATAATTCCGGCTTGGAATATGGCCTAAATTTAAACTGGCACCGAACGAACGAAAATTGTTTGTAGAGCAAACCAATTATACAACATTGACGAAGCGCTCACTGGCGTTTATAATTGCTTCCGCTCTCAGGAACAAATTTAGATTGTACTCTAGAGTTATCTGTCAGTGGCGTATAGACAAGTTGCGCAAAACAGAGCCTAATTTGATGTCTAAGAACATAACAAGTTCATTAGGACGAATTATAGAAGCTAGTCCAGTTTTGCAATTGGTTTGAATTTTGTCATGCGTAAAATTTTGGTTATCTATTATACATTATGTTTACTTATACATAAACATATAACTCGTTAATCTGTTCAGGATGGTATGTTTAAAGTTTTGTGATTAAAGTTTTAGGAATGTATATATACCTATAGCTATCAGTTGGGTTTAGACAAGCATAAAATTGATAAAGGTTTCCCCGGTTCGCACTTTATTTGCGGAATTTTTATTTTTTAACACGAGAGTAGGTATAATCGTGCAAAATTAACTTTACCCATACCCGCCTTAACGTACCATCGGTTTTCTACTGTGTTTGAACAGAAACCGGAGAACAACTGGCGGTTGAACAAACCGGATCCTGTTTTAACTATTTAAAGTTATATCTCAATTGTGAACTTTCAAAATAATCCCAAAAATGTTGCCAAAACCCAGACTTGAATGTTCTTTTGTAATTCCAGCAATTAAAACTTCAAAAATTACTCGAAAGTTACAAACAAACTTACTGAGCGACACAACTTTGATAAAGGTCCAAAAAATGCAAATATTAAATAAATGGAACGTTTGGCTAAAATTCAATTAGCGTCGGAGGATGTTTTTCCGCCGAGTCGGAGTCAAATTTCCCGATCGTAGTGATAAAAGCAAACAAACCATGATTCTGTTAATAATCTAACAATCTAAGGTTTGCCAGCCATATGTTTATTGTTTGTTACCCTAATTCAAGGTTGGTAAAGATTCAAGACAATGTGCCCGTTCTTTTAATACGTCAGTTTCACCGCGCTGTTTCAGAAATTTTCAGATTGCAGCATATATAGCTGAAGCTTATGCTTTCAGCCTTTATCTTGTATGAGAAAGCGTACAAATGATCAGGCTCATAAACGACATTGCTGCAAAGTTGCGATATGGCTTCTGAATTAAGTTTAAAATTTCGAACATTGCTAGTTGGTGAACCTGATTCTATTTATAAGCCTATCGCTGTATATATCAGGTTTAAGCGGAAGAATTTTGAACATCGTATAGGTATCAGCTTTCACTCTTAATTACTAACTGTAAGAAATTCATGAGTCAAAATGATTTGATTCATTTAAGTTTAGTTAGTTTTAGTGTTGTGTCAGTTGCTATCGGGCTTAGTTGGATTTGGGCAAAACTTCAGGCTTGGACTTTTTGCAGGGTGCAACCGGAGGTGAAAAATACCGGAGCCGGAGGTTAATGAAACTTGCCGGAGCCGGAGGTGAGTCGAAATTAAGTAGTAAAAATGATGGCTAATTAGTTAATTTTAGCCAATATCTGCAAACTGTTGTTGTTTCGTTTCATGCTAATTTTCTTCCAAATTTCGGCAATTCTTTCATATAAAAATTGGGACAAAAGTCAATCGAAACGCACTAAATAGACAAATTTAGGAAAATCTTATGCAAAATTTTACTATAGAAATTGCCGTAACCTCCGACAAAAATTTTACCGGAGCCGGAGGCCAATTTTCTGCCGGAGCCGGATGAAGACCTCCGGTTGTACCCTGGATTTTAGGTACGCTGGGTTTAGCTTTAGACTTTGTTCTTACGGTAAAAGATTTAGCCTTATGCACAGGAATCGGTTTCGGTAGAGACAAACGAACGCGCTCGAAGTAACGTTCGTCGTCATCACCATGAGCTAAAACTGTCATTTTGCTGACACATGAAATTATTAGCCGGCGTCAAATAAAATTACGGTTACTGTAGTCGTTAATCTACCTAATGCTCAACAAATGTCCAATAATGATTCGTTTCAAACTTTGCTCAGAGAGCTCGCCACCCTAAGCGTTTCGTTGCGAAAGGTAGCGAGATGGTGCGTCCCATTCTATACAAACACTTTTGCACCCCCGATGGGAAATTTTTAAAACAATTTTATGTTAAAATATTTATATCCTCCTGTAAGTTGTCCCCTCTGAAAAAAAGCCTACGCCGTTGATGGCGCTAGAGCAATAATTGATTCAGAATTTTAACGGCTTTCGTCCGCTTGACAATAGTCAATTTAGGCTGTTTCGCTGTTAAATACGATAGGCTAGTAGTTAGAAAAGAAAACGTCTATACTTTTCGTTGCTATTGTCCTCAAAGGCGAGCCAAATATAGAGTTTTTATACGCACTACCATTTGTTGTGTGACCTTGAGACCGCAATTTTTTTGATGGCGTTTGAACTGGTGTGTGGCATTTGAAATTTACCTTGATGAATAATGTTTTTTCCGCTTGAATAATTGCAGGCTGTTTTTGGCTTTAACAGTAACCGCATAATTAGGCGTAATTTGATTGGCATTTCGTACGTTATTGTCCCTCCATCTGTGAGGGTTTCTACTCCCCTCCTCAAGCTACGTGCCCGTTTTTAAAGTTGGACTAGTGTAGAGCACTGGAAAATTTACCATGATGAATAATGTTTTTTCGTTGATTTCATCGAATAACAGTAGACAAATTATTGGATTTAATTGTACCGTTTAATTAGACGTAGTTTGAGTGGCTGCTCTTGGCTCTACCGAGAGTGTTTTGGTTGACATAACACATTTTAAAACCGACCAATTAATTATGAGAATAACGGGATAATATATAACGTTATAACACAAATCGTTACATATATATTAAGCGGGTTAAAGATGCGAATTAGTGGTGATTTTACAGATAATTACTATCAAAATCTGTGTAGACGACATTCGGTAAAAAATAGAAGATTATTCTGTTTTTTATCTTTTGCAAGTTTTGCTGTGGACAATGGTGGGTAAAAAAACTAATCTATATGTATACGGTAGTTATTTTGGTTGACAATCTTTATATAATGCATATCAGTACACTGTTCGAGCAAAACAACGCTATTTGTGATAAGTTAAGGGGCTCTGAGTTAAACTTTATCCTTGAGATGACGTCCGTAAAAATGGAAAATTTTCACATTTTTAGCATCAAACAGCCTGTTCGCTGATCATTTGAACGAAAGTTTTCTAAGGCATCTTATTGATGGTGCAGCTGTTGCAACAGGATCCGTTAAATAATATTATCTTGCATCCGACTCTTAAAGTCTCATAGTATCCGTTGTGAAAATTTTTTTCGCCGTGGTAAAGACTAGGTATGCTAGGAATGAACACCATCTAACGATCGTAATGGAACTTGGTTGAAAAATGTTGCCGCGTCGCATTCGTTTGATTCCCGCAATCAAAGTTTCCCGTATCGCAATAGAAAATTAGCGTTGAATCAAAACCTCCAAACTACAAGTTTATTACTGATGTCCTCCCAGAGCTAAACTTTATCCCAAAAGCACCGTAACCGTTAGTTTTTCGCATCACCTTTGACCATGCTGTATATACTGATATTAACTAGACCTAGGGTAACCAGAATATCACCAGCAGGAAAGACAAATACTAGAACTATACGGCTAACCTCATTCGGTGTTATCATTTAAAGTTCTCTCTTATTGGCATCAATTCAAGTTCCCCCTTAGATGTAGGGAACAGTTTAATTGATCGAACTGAAGTTCAACCCTCTTTATGGCAGGTTTTTCAGATGGCTGAGGCGTATTATAATTCAAAAGTAACCTGACTTCGTCGACTGGCAAATTGGTGGCTATAATTGACACACTGAATTTGACGGAAACTGTCAAAAATATCCACGAAATATATTGTGGTGTTACGAGAGTTAGCGGATATTTATTTGAACAATCCATGTTTGCACGGAGTTGGTACTACCCATTACATTTTAGATTTAAAAGGAAAAATTTCACAAAATATGGCTAAATTTATGTTAGAAGCATTAAGTAAACTTAGTCTTCCTCATGATATTAAAACAAATCCCCGCTCAGTAGAAGTTGGGATTGGCTCGATTCAAAATTTGTTCCAATCTTCCAGCTTTGGTTTCTTAGGTCTTGCTTATATAACGAAACAAATTAAAATCGACAAAACACTTTTGTGTTCATCTTTATTTGGTCTGATTGTAATTTAGGTACTACTTTAAATCAAGTTCTATCTGAACGAGTAGATTGCGTAAAAGTTGACGCTGATGTTTTTCGCAATGCACGCTAATTCAAATTTGTAACAAGCAAGGGAGTAGCAAAGCTTTCATTCGAAAGATATAAACCTTATTCGTTATTTTTTAAGCAAGCGAGCGTAGCGAGTCAGAAAACTTTTAAGACTCTACCTACTTAGAATGGACTCCTGAATGCAACAGGTTATTTTCAATCCTGTAAAAGTGTTTTTTAACCGTTCTTTATCAACTTCAGTGGGAAATCTGGTGTATATATCCAAACAAAATCCTCTCGTATATATATACGTCCCTGCAGAGCCGGCGTTAGAATATAGTCTCCAACCCCCAAACATGTTCGAAGGGTACCGATAAAATGTTTCACTGTCGCGGTCTGCGAAAATTTTAGTTTGCCAAGATGGAGCCCCCAAGGGTCGGCCCAGAAATTGGGGGGTTTGGGGCGCGGTTCCGCCGGCACAGCGCCCCTGTAAACAAAATTGTCTTCTTGATATGACAGCAGATTCGGGAACTATTTACAGCCTAATCTCGGAGTCCTAGCGGCGTATAACATCGGAGCGACATTGCACTGGAGCGACAGCAATTATTTCCAATGGAGCGACAACTCGGTGTCGCTCCGATGTGATAGGCTGCTGAACTAAGATCAGACCTTAAATGGTTTTCGTAGCTGCTGCTTTCCAGTGGAGCGACTACTTTATAACATTAGAGCGACAGTGTTATTGTTGGCGTAAACACCCAATCTATGGAAGTTTGGGTATCGGAGAATTAGGTTGTACCTCCAACCAGAGTGGAACATTACCCGCGGGTACCCCCGCTTACCTTAAACGCGGATCGGGTAAAAAATTTCAGGGTAAAAAATTTATGTTTTACACGCGGCAAACTTTTTAGTTTTAATGTGTCGTGGGTAGATCATATTTGCGCGGTTATACCCGCATGTAAAAAATTCATGTTTGCGTGGGTAAATCGCGGCTCGGGTAAAAAATCCTTACCCACTTCCCACTCTGCTTCCGACCGAACATGTGACATTGTGGGAGCAAGGCTTCAGACGGTAAATAAACCCTGCAGGACTTCAGCTCGTTTAGCTGCGTTAATCTTCAATTTTTTGTTTCAACGAAGTTCTAAAATTAGATTCTTTTTGCATTCTTTTGAACAAAACGGCTCTAAAACTTGGTTGCCGCTACTTTGGACGGATGTTGGTTGCTACCGTTTCACTGATTGCAGCCTCCGAAACAACAAATTTACCGGTAGGTTTGTAATCACTCTTGTGCTATTCGTACTGTAACTACACATTTTCACCTCGTTTCCTTGCTTTTTATAAATATTGAATTGCCGATGAGATCGACCTTTGCCGGTTTGCTTAAGCTCAACAAAGTAAAACTAAACTAAACTGAAGCAAAATTTATTATGCCTACTCTGTCGTTCCAACGCACACAAATGGTTTTAACAAACCCAGCGATATATAATTGAAGCAACTGTATAAATTATACTAAGAATTTATTAAGATTAACAGTCTTATATATTTGATTGGTTAGTAAACGTAATGTAAGCGCGACAAAGTCTTGTTTTACTCAATCAGCTCTTACGTGATTGCATTTGGTTACAGAAAGGTTATCATTATATTAGTTATTTACTCAACTCCATTTTGCTTATCAGGTAAATACTAAAGATTAACCATACTGCCTTTTTAGATTGTACATAAATTTCAAATTTCAATAGGGGTACAAAAAAGTAATGTTAATAATTGAACAAAAGAACGAATAAAAACAAATAAAATAAACCGCTGATGTTTCAACAACCACAGTTCAATGGATCGAACGTTTATGCGGTAAGCAATCCATTGGCGTTACTTGAAGCAATGACTGCTGCCGCAGCAACTAGTGATTCTTCTAACAATAATAGTGTTGGCTACCCTGAACTTGGATTCGCTGCAACAGATCAACTGGTGAATTTGCCGCATATCTCAACGAAGGTTGATTACGACGCAAACAATGATGAAAGTAGACGGATTTTAAACATGGCGTCACAGCAAGATTTAAGCTGTGCTGACACTGAAGCAGGAGTATCGGGAAATGTGTCGAAGGTTAGTCTATATTGCAATGAAACGCTCTTGGGCACTTACTTTCCAGCATAGTTTACAAAATCTTCTAACTATGTAAATTTTTTGTGACCGAGCGTACTTGTTTATTCCGTTTGAAGTAAAAGCCTAAGCCTAAAGCGTAAGAATGAGTTTGTGCCTATGCCAAAGCTTAAGTTTTCGCAAAAAATTAGTCTAAAAGTTATGTTTACTCTATTGCAGTCCCGCAGAAAAATCGTTTCAACCGTGATCTTTACATGGGCCCACACGGCACTTTTTTACTTTCCCCATAAGAGAAAACTCCGCTAACATAAATCATATTAATTGGGTTGTTAGGGGGCTGCCTTAACTTAAGCACCCGTAGGTTAAGAAGGTCCTAGGCAGAATGAAGGTCTATCGCCCCATAAACCTCAGGACACTGAACAATTGATTATTGGAGCATTAAAAATTTCAAACGAAGCAGTATATTATAGAACCGCTTAGTGCGAGGATCATACAGGGCGGCGGCCCAACGCTATGCTTAAACTGTTTTAAAGCTGTGGGGGGCACGCCCCACCCGCCCTCCCCCTACGCGCGAGAGTGTCGTTTAAAACCAGTGCTAGAGCAAGCAGGGGAGGGAACTTTCAGCATAGCCAGGTGAGAAATGTCAACGCAGTGGCGTATCCAAGTGTTTTTCCGTGGAACATCCGACGTTGATCGAGCCTTTCCACCCGCAAAGTTAGTTGTGAGGACATGCTCTAAATACAAAAATTTCGCAAACTTTTATTTCAACGGATAATTGCAGTACCTGATATATATCAGTAACGAAGGGCGGCGGAGCGTGGGTTTAAAATAAATAACAGTCCGTAACCAACCGAATAACAAGGGGGTTCCCTCTGGAGAGACAAAAAAATATCAGTTCCCCCTCTTATTCGGGTACCTACAGTAGGCGACCCTCCTTATTGCAGCACGAATATTTAGTTTTGTTAAATTTTTAGGGGTGTCGGCGGAACCCCTATATTTTTCCCGGGGTGTTGACTAACGCCTCAGACCACGTTGTTCCCGCGTGTTTATTAATTTAGTTTTTTTCAAAATTTTATAATTCTGGTGTGGCTTATATATTACCCTTATTGAAATTTTTGAGGTTATCGGATTTTGAAAATTTTTGCATATTTATGCTTCTCATCAGCTAATTCAATCATTCCACTTTGAAACTCAAATTTTTAAAAACTCCATTTTTGTCCCAAAATCACTCATGGAGCCAAAAATTTTCTTATGAAAAAGTTCTACAATTTATATGCCATTCAAAACTATTTGACAATGAGCTATGGTCCAACAACTGGTTGGCCCCTCCCTAAGCGTTGGCCTATGGCCAAAACGGTTATTCCACCATAACTCGTTTAGTATAACAGTGAAATGGCGATAAAATTAATATTATTTGAGTTGCTACTTTCAATAAAACCGTGCCTCAGATGTGTCGAACAGTTAACTTTGAAACGCACGATGGCTGTACAGAACTTCTCGAAATATAACATCTCAAAACAGTAACACATCATCTCATGAGATACTGTAGTCACTCGAATCCGAGGGGGTCCCCATTTTGAGTCCTAGTCAATAGAAGTCTGTATCTCTAATAAGAGTTCGTAAGCGGATAGAGTCTCTAGATCCTAGTTAGAGTCCATAAATGTCAATTATCCCTAATTGTAGCGCATAAATGACTCCAGGACCAAATAATTTGAGTTCGAAACTTTAAAACGTACTTAAATTTGAAAGTACATTCCTAAAAGTATAACCTTGCATTATCGCTCAAGCTATTGACACAAGACAAAGGAACGTTTAATTCAACGGATAATTCCGATACCGGATAAATATCAATAACGAAGGGTGGCGGAGCATGGTTTAGAGTAAATAACAATCCCAATCCGTAACCGAATAACAGGGGGGGTACCCTCTGGAGAAGCCAAATAAGTATCAGTTCCCCCTCTTTTTCGGGTCGGTGCAGTAATTCTTAGGCCTAAAAGAACGTGACGAAAAAGAAAAATTAAACAAATCAATGTCATTAACGTTAAACGTTGACACAAGAATAAATAAATAAATAAATACACAAGCAAACAAATTAACAAAAAACAAACAAACAAACAAACGTAATTATGCATGGCCATAATGAGCCATGTTCTCAACTGTGTGTAGCACTATCTTCAGTTAACATGTAGGTTTTCAAACAAGCAAACTTCAGCTGTTGCAGATCAGAAAAGTGTACAAGAGCTAATAATTGAAATTTTTTATTGCAATTGCAGGCAATCACCACAACAGCTTGGATCGATTCAAACCAAACCATCTCATACACCCCCCAACAGTCATCACATTCTAGCATTCCTCTAGCTTCGTGCATTGCCAGCTCGTTTTACACAACACCGCGACCATCTGAATTTCACAACTCCTTTCCTGGTGTCAGCTTTATGGCTGCTAATCAGTCATCGACCAGCCACGCTGGCTTAGCGGCGTTTTGGAACCTTCCACCAGCCAGTCAATTGTCAAACCAAGCCGATGGTCAAGTCCAGGACTATCTTACGCTATCTTCGTCATCGTATCAACATGAAAGCTTAAGTAATATTTCTTCGGGACCTGAACGCAATATTAGTTTTGTTTCCAGCGATGTCACTAGTTCGTCTCAGTATTTAGATCCACGCACTAGTAGCCATCAGCTGTTCGGCAGTTGTTCTGACTTGCCAAGTCTAAGCAACAAAATTCCAGCTAGCGACGACAAGGCTAATAAACCAGTGATATCATTAGACGGTACTATGAGCAGAAATGAAAAATTTGTTAATTCAAAAGATTCCGATTTCATTACTGTAAATTTTAACTCACGCTGTTTAAATTCAAGTCCTGAAGCGGCGTGTTGTGAGCTGCCGTCAGCAAGCGATATTACGTTCAATTCAGTCAAAAATACCAATTTTGAACAAAAAATCAAAGCAGCGGAGTCTGCCAATAGCGATCAACAACGCGAACAAATGCATGTAAAAAAGCGAAAAACACAATCAACAACCAAATCCACTGCGTCCAAGGCAATCGCCAGCAAAATAAGTATCGCTGGTGGTCATAGAAGGACAAATAACATCAATCATGGACACAATAAACAAAATAAAAACAATTATACAAATAAAAATAGCTGCAACACATATACAATCACAAGAAACACTGGCAGCAGCAGTCAATTTTTATGTCACGTGGAAGGCTGTGGCAACGGATTCGCGAAAGAATCACACTTGAAATCGCATATGCGATGGCACGTACCGAACAAAACAACAGCGCGAAAGTTACCAGTTGGTTACGGAAGAACAGACCGATTGGCAAGCGCTCAAATCCAACGTCGACAAACAATGGATATTTGCCCGATTATTCAACCTCTGGATTAAATCATTGCGATGGAGGAACGGAAGAAGCACAAGAGGATTGTCGGCCAATATACGGACCCATCACGACAAAATCGTTATCGTTTAAATACGACGCCTCAAAGACTTTGTAGATACCGGTTTGCTACGAACACGGACGGATGAAGATCTACTAGGAAGCAGGTTGAGGCAGTTTATCTAGAAACATACTGATGATAACTAACTTATCTCATGAACAGGCAGTGGTGGAAATTCGAATACCTGAATATTAGAACTAGTGATGGGCATCGGATATTTTTTATATCCCGATATCCAGCAATTTTTGCCGGATATTTGTCCGAATATCCGAAATTAAATTTTCTATTTCGGCTATCCGAAACTCGATTTTACGTTTTTTGGGCTTTCGAACCTCAATTTTCGTTTATCAAGCACTTGTTTTAATTTGTTGCTGTAAAGTGCCCTGATTTACAAGCTGATAGCTATAAGCGTAAATCATACAATTCTAAATAGTTTTTATTATGCAACTGCTTCAATAGTGCTGGGAATTCGGTTTAGAATTAATATTGCTACTAACTAATAAATACTTGCGTTGGCCACCTGAAATTGAGTTGATTTGGCTTGTTTAAGATTCTATTGAATATCACTCTTTCCACGAACTATATATACATCAGTCGTTTTACGTTCCAAGAAGAAAGAACCAAATAAAAATATACTTACGGTAAATCGTACAAATATAAGCCCATGATACTTTTAGTGGTGCTTCGCTTTCAGCGGCGGATCCAGAAATCTCTGACGGGAGGCAGGCTCGTAAATCTTTCGAAACGCAATTTTTGACCAAAAAAATTTTCTGAGGGGGAAATTGCAATGTAGGGACCATATAATTTTTTACAGAAGAAGTTTCTGAGGGGGAACATTGTATTATGATAGGGTGACGTTACCGGAGCCGGAGCTGCATGTGAGGCGAAATTATGTAGTAAAAATAATGTTTAATTTGCAATACTTTTAGCAGCCATATGGAAGGTGGTGTTAAATCTTTTAACAACATATAGGAATATATCACAAAGGTTCATGAAACCCGAACAAAAAAGTTGCAGATTTTAGTATGCCTCACATTAGAGATGATGTTTTTTTGGACGAGTCCCGAAATAAAATCTTGGTCCCATAAAGTCTCTGATATGAAATCTTGGTCCCATAAAGTGTCTGATATGAAATCTTGGTCCTGATAAAGTCTCTGATATGAAATCTTGGTCCCATAAAGTCTCTGATATGAAATCTTGGTCCCATTGATATGAAATCTTGGTCCGATAAAGTCTCTGATATGAAATCTTGGTCCCATAAAGTCTCTGATATGAAATCTTGGTCCCATAAAGTCTCTGATATGAAATCTTGGTCCCATAAAGTCTCTGATATGAAATCTTGGTCCCATAAAGTCTCTGATATGAAATCTTGGTCCCATAAAGTCTCTGATATGAAATCTTGGTCCCATAAAGTCTCTGATATGAAATCTTGGTCCCATAAAGTCTCTGATATGAAATCTTGGTCCCACAAAGTCTCTGATATGAAATCTTGGTCCCATAAAGTCTCTGATATGAAATCTTGGTCCCATAAAGTCTCTGATATGAAATCTTGGTCCCATAAAGTCTCTGATATGAAATCTTGGTCCCATAAAGTCTCTGATATGAAATCTTGGTCCCATAAAGTCTCTGATATGAAATCTTGGTCCCATAAAGTCTCTGATATGAAATCTTGGTCCCATAAAGTCTCTGATATGAAATCTTGGTCCCATAAAGTCTCTGATATGAAATCTTGGTCCCATAAAGTCTCTGATATGAAATCTTGGTCACACAAAGTCTCTGATATGAAATCTTGGTCCCATAAAGTCTCTGATATGAAATCTTGGTCCCATAAAGTCTCTGATATGAAATCTTGGTCCCATAAAGTCTCTGATATGAAATCTTGGTCCCATAAAGTCTCTGATATGAAATCTTGGTCCCATAAAGTCTCTGATATGAAATCTTGTTCCCATAAAGTCTCTGATATGAAATCTTGGTCCCATAAAGTCTCTGATATGAAATCTTGGTCCCATAAAGTCTCTGATATGAAATCTTGGTCCCATAAAGTCTCTGATATGAAATCTTGGTCCCATAAAGTCTCTGATATGAAATCTTGGTCCCATAAAGTCTCTGATATGAAATCATGGTCCCATAAAGTCTCTGATATGAAATCTTGGTCCCATAAAGTCTCTGATATGAAATCTTGGTCCCATAAAGTCTCTGATATGAAATCTTGGTCCCATAAAGTCTCTGATATGAAATCTTGGTCCCATAAAGTCTCTGATATGAAATCTTGGTCCCATAAAGTCTCTGATATGAAATATTGGTCCCATAAAGTCTCTGATATGAAATCTTGGTCCCATAAAGTCTCTGATATGAAATCTTGGTCCCATAAAGTCTCTGATATGAAATCTTGGTCCCATAAAGTCTCTGATATGAAATCTTGGTCCCATAAAGTCTCTGATATGAAATCTTGGTCCCATAAAGTCTGTGATACTGATATACTAATTTCGTCATGTAAAGCTAAAATTACAGTCTACTTCGGCGGTCGGTTCACTAAAAGATCGTCGGCTTTCCACCTAAATACCAAAATTTTTAATTAATAACTTTGAAGTTCGATATGATTATTAAACAGGTGTTCGTTTTGCATTTTACAGGGCACATTTGCCGCAATATACACCTATTCTCATAGCGAAGATAAAAAACCTTCCGGCTGCCAAGTAAAAGAAATCGCAATTTCTATCATCACCGCTTTGAGAGCATATCTCTATTAAAAGGCACACTTGTTAATTTCGAGCACAATATATTATTAAAAGATGAAAATTTTCGAAATACCCCCCAAAGTTGTTTTTTGGGCAACCATCAAAAATTGTATATACGTCAACCTACAGAGCGGCTATGCTTATACTGCCATAGAAGAAGCTTTTTTCGTGGTGAAGCACAAATTTTTTTTAAACGCCAATGTAAAACGTATAATATATTCAAAGAAGAAAACTCCTACGTAAGGTAATTGCTAGGCCCATTAATCAGAGTTATTATGTAAAGTGTGTGAAACAGTTTGCGCAAATATCGTTGTAAGTTCCTACAACGGTGATTAGTTTTATCTGTCATGTTCAATGAACAAAAATTGCTTTGTAGCACTAGCCAGGTTATCTTAATAGGTATTATTTTTGTTAATTTAAATCTATCTTAGCTTTATTTGGCGATGTACTTACTTTGCGTAACTTGCGCAGATTATTAAAGGAACAAACTCGGCACTTTTTTTGATAAAATCAGTTTTATCTTAATGTGATGTTTGATAAAACTGAATTGAAAAAAATTTAAATTTTACATACTCTGATGCTTTTGAGGTCTTTTCCGTTCCCCTGTAGCCGGCGTTTAACCCAAAAATCGTTGGATTTAAAAAAGTAAAATTTTGGCATATCTGAGCTTTTCGTGCCTCCCCTGATCATTTCACGCCTAAATTTGAATTTTTGAACAATTCGATTTCTTAAGGTCCCAAGCTTTCACTTGAGACTAAAAAATTTTGTCAAAAAGTTTGATAAATGATATACCATTCGATGCAGGTTGTGGAGCTGCGCCCAGTGGTGTTAATTTTTTTACAATCAGACGATTGCTTGACGAGTCAGCTTTCAGAGCGGCGGTGCTTTTGAAAATGTTGTCGATTAATGTTTCATTGAAGCCTATTTGGAGGTCGAACATTTAATATTAGAGGGGGTCAAGTAAGTAGTTTATGCATGTTCAAACTTTCCATGAAGCGATAGTTGATTACGCTGTTGGCTATTAAACATCATTATAGCTTAAAAGTAAAAAGCAAAATACGCGGAAACAGTGTCTGCATTTTGCTATTTTTGACCGCACCTTGACAGAAATTTATCGTTTGCAGATTTAATTTTCCATGTGTTCATACGCCGACCGGCCTCCCACCCACAAAAAGCCGGCGATATGCTTCATGCATCCATCCTAGTTTCCAACTGCAGTGGCAATTGTTCTTTCTCAAAACTCAAATTGATAGACGATCGAGAAGCAAGATCGAGTTGTAAATCTTCGTTATCATGCGTGCATCGAACCACATATTCTGCGTGAATCAAACTTCGGTGGGATCATCAGTGACTTCTCTAAGTGCAAAACTTGAAAAGGTCCTCTGTTGTAAATTTTGTTTCGTACTTTTGATACAATTTGTTTGTTTCATTAAAATGTTTCACTTCAAGCTTCGTGTAATATGATGTTAATAATACGGCTGCAAGTCATATGCACGCAGGCTTTCCTCCACTTTAATCCGGCTTTGTCAGCCAATGACCGTGACCGCCGTTGTGGATTGCTAGTAAGTCCGCCAAGATTTTTGTCATTCCAACGCGGAGAGGAGTCAAAAACCTTGGCGGATCCACGATCTCAGAATAGGGGGTGGCAAAATGTCACTGGTAACAAGCTTGTTTTTAACACATTGTGGACTGCGAACATGAATCCACACGCAACACACGCAAACCACGAATTATTGCAATAAAATTGTCCAAGAAAGTGTTCGTCCGTTCAGCTGAGATTAATCACAATAAAACGGCATAACCCTTTATGTATTAGAAACTTGGCCCATGTAAGCAGTCAGGGGCGGAACGTTTTTCTGTTGGACTATAATAGAGTAAGCTAAAGTTGTAGACTAATTTTTTGCTTGCCTTAGGCTTAGGCTTAGAAAGATGCTTATAATACTGTTCCGCCACAGTTCTTTACACTGGACAGAAAGTTTGTGACCTCTAGGATTCGGGTTGTCTCAGTAAAAATTTTGACAGGTGTAGGGGACATATCCTACTACCCACATATCTCTTATCATGCACAAGTCCCTGAACTCGTGTTTAAAATGAATCACACTTCGCGTGTAATGCGAATTTTTTCGTTTTCGGCATTTTCTGCAAAAGTAGCTGAACAGCTCATATTTTTGGTATTAAAAGCTTATACAATGTTCATATGCTTTAACAAGAACAGGCAGCACACGGCACACAACATTCCATCTAATATATAATTGCAGGCCAGCAAGAGTATTAACAAACGAGAAAATTTGTTAACATTTTCAACCTGGCCGTTATTTTAAGATCTGTGTAATGTGTGGAGCCGTTAAAAGAATCACGTGAAGGTTGAATAGTCTCAAAAACTCGTGAGCAAAGCGAGCAAGCAGCCAGACATTTCCAAAATAAAAATTTTGTTGAGATCCGGTTCTGGGCGGCCTTCACTTTAATGTATAATACGCAAGCTCTATGTACCGTCCTACAATTTCCACCGGAAACGTTGCGTCAGGCTGACGCTCAAAAAACTCACTACGAAACTTAAAGTAAATTGATTTTGTCATGGGTAAAATTTGAGTCAGTCGCCAATCAAGCCAATTCTTTATCAAAATCGATTTCAACTTATCTAGAGTGAACAAAGCGTACACTGCGAAAAATGGTGAGTCAAATTGACTCTGACTGAAATAGGCTTTTCCGGACTACACAAACTGAGTCAAAATTCGACTCCGCCAGAGTCAATTTCGACTAACTGAAACGCTCGGTGAGTCGAAATTGACTCTGGCGGAGTCGAATTTTGACTCAGTTTGTGTAGTCCGGAAGAGCCTATTTCGGAGAGAGTCAATTTGACTCACCATTTTTTGCAGTGTATACTCATGATTTGATTTTAAACGTTTCATAAATAAATCGCTCATAGGTACTATATCGTCCCAAATAACAGTTCGACGTAATAACAGTCGGAATCCCTATTCTGGCATGAATCAACAATAGTCTGTCTCTTTAATAAGAGTCGGTATTTGGATAGTCTCAAAATCTTTAATTTGAGTATATCAATGTTAAATACCCCAATCCCGTTACACAGTTGCTTTCCGGAGCAAATCTACTTCAGCACGAATTTGATATACACAAAGTTAATTTTACATATATTCAGAGCAATATACTTAAGTTTTAAAACCTTATTCCTAAAACAAGGTAGTTAATAGACCATAGATAATGTAGAACGCTCGAGGTCCAGTGTACTTCCAAAATTTAAGTACACTTTAAAGTTTCGAAATCAAATTATTTGGTCCTGGAGTCATTTATGCGCTACAATCAGGGATAATTGACATTTATGAACTCTAATTAGGGTTTAGGAACTCTATCCGCTTACGGACTCTATTAGAGATACGGACTTCTATTGATTGAGACTCAAAATGAGGACCCCCCTTATTACCCCACACCCTCTTATTCGGGTCACTACAGCATGGGTGACCGCCGCGGAAAACAGCTTGATATGTACATAGGTTTACATTTTCATGCTCTTTGGTCCCGTGACACGCTTTTACTAGAGTTTGGACACAAACTTTGATCGAATTTATAGTGTAGTTTATAGAAACAGGTTCAGAAAAACTCATTTTGCTAAGTCGATGCATGCAAGCAATATCTTTGAATGTTGATCGGTTAATAATAAATAAAGTTCATGTGTTGAAAATTTTTTAACCCTGTGGCCGAGTGGGTATTCCAGCCAGTTTTATGTCCATTCCCAGTCCACGCAGCATCAAATGGCGATCCTCATCGTCCCATGGTATCCCTGTGCATTATAGATAAAAACTTAGTCTTATATAGGTGATGCTCAAAACATTGTATAGCACAACAGATTGTACCATTTCCATCGCGTTTCCGGTGAACCGAAGTTTTGTTGAGTAACATTTATTAAACTTGAAATTCACTTTAATACAGTAAAACAACATGATTGGATAAAGAAAACCTAAAAGTCTGGTTGTCCAATGTATGGAACAACCTAAGCCTAAGTTTAAGCATAAGAATGAGCTTGTACCTAAGCTTAAATAATAATCAAAAAATTAGATTAAACACTAAGCTTACTCTATTCCAGTCCCACGGAATAACGTTCCACGCCTGACCATTAAATGGACCGAATGGCTAATGATATTTCTGAAACAAGCGTTCGAAAATGCAAAACAGAAAGCCAATTCAGCTATAAATTTTCACAATTCGAACGAGAACAAGGAATAAAACAAACAGTCGGACTAAGACCCTGTCCATCAATGTAAAATCGCACACAAATTTCACTAAAAGTGGAATAAAACGTATTACATTTTTTGATTGCAAGCGCAGTTGCTACAATTGTACCGCCTGAGAGAGAGCCACAGATGCTTGTGTCTTGGTGACTTGCAACACCGCTTAGCTCCTTTCAGCATCGTGTTTTAGGAGTTATTGGGACAGAGAAAGAGAGAGAGCGAGACTGGCGTTTTTTTAATGTTGTGATTTTTGCTCTTTTACAACATCAATGCCAGTTGGTAAATTTATGCGGAAGCTTGACTAAAATAAACACATCTTTTTGTTTTAACATTTAAAACGCGAGAGTGCTTTTGTGATGATGTTGTATTTTCTTGGCATCAACCAGGTTCATTTTCGTATACAACACAATGGATGAAAAATAATTCTTGTTAAACGCCTGCAATTCGTAATAAAATAGAAATAAACGTTCGTGTAATTCCGTTATCTGTTCAAATTGGTTCGTTGTCACTTCAATATGATTTGTACCCAAAATAATCTGATCCTGCTCTGTCAGTACCTATGCTTCCGGGTGCAACCGATGGCAAAAACCTTTAACTCAAAATTTACAGAACCTTTGCTAAAATGTATATCGGAATCGGAGGCCGATTTTTGCTCAACCTTGACAGAGTAAACAGCTTTTACCCTTATACTATTCTGGTTTTATATGGTAGTATGAAATACAGATGGGCATTGGTCAGCTGGAAAATATTTGGCATAAACGGCTGGATATCCAGATATTAAAAATGTTCGATGTTTTGACTATCATTATATGGAATTATACGCAAGTTGTTCAAGTTTAATTATTATGTCAATCTTAACTTTATCCTTGTTGTAGGAGCTCCCTAAAAGCCGGCAAACGAGGCCTAAACACAATTTTAGTACTAATTCTTTATCAACAAAAACTTCGCTTTTGTGTCTGTTCGGCGGTGATACAAATTCTCGGTTGTCCAGTGTCAATTTCAATTGTAGATGTTGATGACCTATCGTTTAAATCAACATTGCTGAAGACACTGAAATAGCACCGCAGGCTAAATTTTTAAATGTACAAACGTCACACTCTATAGATTCAAAAAAACCTTTGTTGACATAGTAATTGAGGGTCAAGACCTTAATTACCGCTTGGCTCTACCAGTATTCACAGTATTTTTTATGTGGGAAACGGATAACTGATGCTGATATCAATATAATGTTTGCAGCCAAAACGATTTTCAAAAAACTTTCTTCCCCACATAAAACAAGCGGTAAAGTAAAGTGCATTGCACAATAAACGTTCAGGATTCATTGTTTTAATGTGTAATCTAAATATTAAAGCTGGAACTACTGTACGTATTTTGGACAGCATTCCAGTAGATTTTTTATTTACGTTACGTATGCAAATTGACTGTATCTGCAAAACACTACAGGTTTTCTAAAAGCATTTTTAATGTCGTTACGTTCACTTAATCTGAGGGCTCCGAGCAACAATTTAGCTTAGGGCCGGAGAAGCTTTAGTCCAGTTGCACACATGTGCAACTACGTGTACTAGTTAATAGTAAAGCTTAGAGTATTGGAATCACAGGCCAACACGGTATTGCGGAGACTGGTGTGCAGAACTTGTGAACACATCCAAGCGTCCAGCTGTATGCTAAATCTGCTGATAATAAAAGCAGCACTGAAGATGCAGCGAAGTCATGTAGATTTTTCACGAAAAATGCTTACCGAATGACGAAAATATTTAAAACAAATACGAAGCCTCCAGAAGTCGGCGGCCCTTGAATTTTGGGTATAAGGGCGTACGGCATCTGTGGATTTTGATCACACTCGCATATCAGTTTTGCCTAGCCGTATGTCGTTGTTCATATCCAATTTTCCAACGAATCTGTTTTTATTTTTAGCAAAAAGAAACTAAATATTTCCATTTTAGTCTCAACAATTTATAATCAATGGTAAATCAGTTAAACCACTGCACAATAAAACAGCGATTAAGATGACACCGCCCGTTTTCTAAATATACCTCAAAACTACTTTGCGCGATAAAATTTACTCAAAATAATCGCTGACATCAAACTGTAAAACATGTCTGTGATCATTCAAGCGGATCCGACACGCGCCACTCGACGAACTGACCCGTCGAAAGCTCACAAGCTGCTCGGAACGCAACAGCTCCTAAAAGGACTTGGCACATCAATGGACGCCGACGCTCCGCCTCCTGAAAAAGTGAAATGGTACCGTAGACGTCCAGACTGGAAATCCGTCAAAGCACTAGGACGAAAAGTGTACAAGAAACTCGGCATCAAACATTTAGTACCTGCATTTCTAATCGTGGCCTACACAATAGTTGGAGGAGGACTGTTTATGTTGCTCGAGCGTGGAAATGACTCTAATGTGCGATCGGAAATTGCGCAAAATTTACGCAAAAGTCGCAATGCGACACACGCTATTTTACTTGATCTACTGCTAAGCAGTCAAGATAAACGAGTGGCCAGCGAACCGAGTAATTCCAACCAAAGTGTTGACGCTTTACTCAAGAAGGCTTTGGACACCTATGACGCAAAAAATAGCGAAATTACAGGGTATTCATTCAGCGAAGACTCGATCTGGGATATTTGGAATTCGATGTATTTTTGTGGCACGTTGTATACAACTATTGGTGAGTTGGTGGATTTGAACCTGAGAGCAAAATTTGGCGATATATATGATCTGCCAATCTTTGCTTAACTGTATACATGCGTATAATTGTTTTCGGTAAACCAATCCTGGCTAAGTGGGAAACTGTAAAACATTTGTGTTTTATAAACATTCCAATTCTATATAATCCATCGATATTTAATATTTAAAGTTTAAATAGTACTTCCAAAAACTTAATCGAACGAAATGTTCTACAAAGTTCGGAATGCCCTTCCATTCAAAATTAATGAAAAACTTTATAAATGCGTTCAATCTTTCATTGCATAATTGGCTTTTTTGCAATTGTAGTAATCAAAATTTGCAACGCTACAACTCTGAAAAAGCCATGTCGTTATTTACTGAAAATTCAAAACATTGTTGTTTCCTGAAATTTTAGGCTACGGCAATATTGCTTGCACAACGCCACTGGGTCGTGTTATCAGCATTTTCTACGCACTTATTGGCATTCCGCTAGTGCTCACTGCATTGAACGATTTAGGCACATTTCTGTTCAATACCACCGACCGTGCGCTAAGAAGCATCAACTATATTATGTCCGGTGTTTGGTTACCGGCTTGTATCCGGAAACGCATCGTTCGCCATAAACAACGAATGGCAGCGCGTCGTCAACGAAAATTAACCAAAGAATTTTCGTTTGAAGTTTCGATCTGTTCTGAAGAGCTTGCCGCATACGCTGGCTACGATGCAACGTTGGAAGACGGTGGCCTACCGCCACACTCAGAAAAGAGACTCTCGAAAGACGTCGAAGTTGGAGCAATCACTAACAGCGAACAGCAGACAAAACAAAACGATCAGAAAGAAAAACAACCAGCAGACAACGGCGAACAATCCGAAGACGAAACAAGCGAACAAGTTGTGAAAAATATTCCAGTATCCGCCGCGTTGTTTGTAACGATTGGTTGGATATTTTTGTGCGCTGGCATTTTTTGTATTTGGGAAACTAACTGGGATTATTTTACGTCGGTCTACTTTTTCATTATTAGTTTGACAACAATTGGACTTGGTGATGTGGTTCCCGATCATCCAAAGTTAATGATTATTATGTTCGGGTTGGTTATTGTTGGTCTCAGTCTTGTCAGCATGTGTATTAGTGTTGTACAGGTAAGTGCGGATAGGCTGGTGGCAGTTTTCTAATATTTGTTCCGGTTAAGTTTACTAATTATTACCGTTTCTAAGACTTTCTTTCGACACATCACCTGTTCATGGACGACAAGTAGACCCAAGATGTGCATTTGCACTGTTCACCACAATACATCTCGCGAACTTATTGTCTATACTGTTTAAAGTAGGGTGTATTAGTTTTTTGCCGGGTCCGGGTGGCCGCGGGGGGGTTGGTGGGGGCCGAGGTTGGGAATTATGTAGAGGAGATGAGTGGGGGGGTGAGAGGTAGGGTTCGCGTGGGGGGGGTTAGGAGAGGATTTAGTAGTTTATAGAATAATGGTGGGAAGAGAATCGGAGAGAGGAGTAGGAGGAATAATACTAGAATAGTTAGTGAGTTTGTAATTATTTATACGCAGTCACGGCGTTCGCGGGAGGGTGGCAGGGGGCTTGCTCCCGGCCGTCCCGATTGTGGGAGGCTTTATGCTACTAATATTGAAAAATAGTAGAAGAACATAACAAAAGAATAAGATATCAACAAAAAAGAGAAAAGAAAAAATGATAACAGAAGAGAAAGAAAGAGAAAGAAAAAAGAGAAAGATAAGAGTATTATCACAAAAATACAACACAAGAAAAAAGATAAAACAATCGAAGAAAGAATAATATCATATCAGTAAAAAGAAGGAACAAATATAAATAATAAAAGACATATAAAAAAGACAAACCAGACACAATATAAAAAACAAGAAAGAGACAACAACAGAAGTTGATAGTCATAAAAAAAAAGAATATAGATAACATAAAAGTATTTATATATAGGAGTATAATATTTTTTCATGAAAGAGCAAAAGAAAAGAAAAGTTCTCTATATTATACAAAGATCAAACAGATAAGAAAATTAATAGAATGTAAAAGCTTAACAAGACATAATAACAACAATATAACAAAAACAAATAAAACACACAAAAAACAACAAAAAAACAATATAAAATAAAAAATAAAAAAAAAAAATAATAAAATATTACAAGAAATATATAAGAAAATAACAAATAAAAAAAAAAACACAAAGAAAAAATAATAAAAATATTAAAAATTACTTATAAAACAAAAAAAAAAAAAAAAAAAAAAAAAAAAAAACTGCAAAAAAAGAATAAGATTTGGGTTGGGGGGGGCGTTCGGCTTTTTTATATATTTATTTATTATTTATTATATTTTTTTCCTGTTTTTCCTTTGTTCGTTTTAAAAAACAAAAATAAACCTCCCCCCTCCTCGGTGCCTTCGGTAAATGGATAGTAAAATAACCCAAATTTAAAGCGGATATTGAAAGTCATAAAAGAAACGAACTAAAAACTAAGCCGAGAAACTTGCACAGAAATCACTAGCTAGCTAAATTTATTCAACATAAAATAAAATTTTCGTACTTTCAACCTGCACATCCAAAAATTTCGACGAAAACCACGTAAAATCCTGCAAAACTAGTTAAATAAAATCGCAACTACTCAAATTTATCCTGCTTTCGGCTCTTCAAAGAACTAGAAATCCGCCAAAACACCTTTGACCGCCAAATTTGAACTCAATATTTCAAATATTTGCAAAACAAATTCTAAGTGAGTTCAAACAACAAAGCACAAGCGCCCATGAGTTCACAAAACAATATTAACGTGAACTCAATAACGTATAACATCTTACAGGTAAGTTTCAAAAATATAAACAACACACAGCACATACTTTACCCCAAAATTCGAAATTTCAAAAATTCCAGTTTCGATATAACTCGTAAGAGACTACACAAGCCAGCAAAAGACAGAAAAGACCGCCCCGGGCTCAAAAACACTCAAATCAAGTTCAACTCAACCTTTTCCGCTAGTTTCACTCACCTCGCTCTCCCCAACCAAAACCCACAACCACCACCCACCCCACCCCCCCCCCAAAACCAAAATAAGTTTCAGAGATGTTTGATTTTTCTGCCAACATAATGGTCAGGCACGTACAAATATTGACCAGACTTCGTAGAATTTTGAAGAAAAAATGACGGATGCACCGAAATTTTTAGGATTTTCGATAAATTTTGTAATTTTAATTTTATATCAAACAATTGCAGCATATTTGTAATGAAAACTTACGAAATGTATACGTGATTTATATCCAATAATAAAAAACTGCTACATCTATACGTGGCCATCAAAATCGTTGAATATATATCAGCAGAAGAAATTTTCTCTATTTTTATAATAAATTTGGTCATATTATTTATCACCGTTGCGACATCCTTACGAAACCTTAAACCGTTGAACAAAAGACGCCGGTTTTGAACGCGTGTGGTACTGTTAGGCTGCAATCAACAACTTTTAAACAAGCAAACCAAACTCGGAAGGACGTCCGTTAGGGTACATCCAGATGTCTGCCTCCGGCTCCGGCTCGGGCAGAAACTCGACCTTCGGATCAGGCTTCAGTAGAATTTTCCGGAGGTTCCAGCAATTTCGGTAGTGAAATTTTGCAGTTTTACAAAATTTATCTGTTTAACGCGTTTCCTTTTGAGTTTTGGTAAAATTTTGAGGAAAGAATTGCCGAGCTCTCGTAAATAATAAGCGTAAAACTAAACGATTCAGCAACAGACTAGAAATTTGTGAAAATTAACAAATTAAACATCCTTTTATTTACCTAATTTCACTTCACCTCCGGCTTCACCTCCGGCTCCGGCTTCGGCATGTTTTGTTGACCTCCGGCTCCTGTATTCTTCACCTCCGGTTGCACCCTGGCGTCCGTATACTTATTCTTAAGAAATGACAGAGCGCTTGCTTTCAAGTAAACAAACGCCTACTTAAGCATCCAATAATAGAACTAAGCGTTGCCTTGTTATGCAATTCTACAAATTTAACTTTTATAGCCTGGTAGTTGTAACTCAGCAAGAACACCTTCAAAATATGAAGCATGCTTTAACATAGCTTTGAAATTTCGCAAAGTTGTAACTTGTATAAGTAACATCAAACGTGTTCAAACGCTTTAAATTAAAG
This sequence comes from Enoplolaimus lenunculus, assembly GCA_030248215.1. NCBI lineage: Eukaryota > Metazoa > Nematoda > Enoplea > Enoplida > Thoracostomopsidae > Enoplolaimus > Enoplolaimus lenunculus. The sequence continues at coordinate 269,381 of JASANG010001733.1, forward strand.
TGACAGTGTGCCTCGTAAGCGCTTTCTCGGAAGAAAACACAAATCTCCGTGCTACAACCAATACTTGTACTCTTACAGAACAAAATCGAAGATTTGTATTTCAAATTGTTAATGAAACTGCTCGAAGAATATCAGCGTCGTTTGGAAGAAGGTGGAGCAGCAGTTGATGCAACTGTTGGAATGATGAACGATTTTGGTAACAGTCCGTCATCGAAATTACTTAAATTACTGCCGTAAGTTTATACGTGGTTGCAGAGGCTGTCACCCAACACCATAATTAATACGAGGTGATACACAGCAAAAATTCTGCGGAAAGTTTTCAAGCAAATAGACAGCAATTCAAAATGTATGGTTGAGAGTATATAAATATTTGTGGCTTGGTTCATGTTATTGCGGTTAAAAATTTCAGCAAAGGCAAACGAAACACCGCGATGGAACGTTTCACAGAAGAAGCCAAAGCGCAAGGCATGGAAGTTCCAGCCGTTTTGACAGCAATGGACCCAAAAACTGGACTGCCTGATATCTTGGCAGTTCCGACACGCAAAATTGACGAAGAACTCTTGAAAAAAGAAATTCAATCAAAAATCGATGAAGCAGAGGAAGCAACAGCGACGCATGATGAAGTCGATGAAATTGATATCATTCGATCTGTAAGTCATATTGAGACCAACAATTCACAAATGAATCCAATATAAAAGCAATAGACGTAAACATTATCGCCAACTCCAGCTATAAAAAAGATATTGTCAGATCCTACAATAGGTCTAAATCTATTGGCAGATCCAGAGATAGAAAAGGGCCATGATATGTGGACTTTGACCACTGTAACCCATGAATAGTAAACCGATGACCGCTGTGAATCACGACCAATGACATAAGTTTGCGTTTAAAATTTTGTTCAGCTACCAAACGGAAACCAAACAAAATCGTTTCAGTGTTTGACAGTTATAAGCTGCAGTGATTTCAAACATAAGCTCAGTATTTTCAGAAATACGTTTAGTTAACAGGAAATTTGTAGCTCGAAAATATGCGAAATCAGGGCTACTTTTTGTAGGCCAAAAACAACACTGTGTAAAAATATGACATAGTTTTTAATTGTTTTACACGTAAAAATGGCGTCCGAAACGGTTGCAGAAACAACCAGAACACAAACCTATTGAACATATAAAATTAGTGACTTGAATAAGAGGCGGGACTGATATTTATTTGGCCTCTTCAAAGGGAACCCCCTGTTATTCGGTTACGGACTGTTGTTTATTTTAACTCGCCCTCCGCCGCCTTCGTTACTAATATATATTAGGTATTGCGAGAGTCCGCTGAATTAAACGTTTATTTCGCTTGTATAAACAACGTGGGCGATAATATAAGGTTATACTTAGGAATATACTCTCAAAAGTTAAGTAGGCTTCAAAGTTTGGAACTCAACTTTACTTGGTCCTGGAGTCATTAATGCATTGCAGTTAGGTATGATTGATATTTATGGACTCTAATTAGGGTTTAGAGGCTCTATCCGAATACCGAATTATATTAGGAATAGTCCTCTATTGATTGGGATCAAAATGCATCTCTTATTCGAGTCACTACGGTAGGTTAAAAAAATTAAAAAAATACCCGTATTGGTTAAATTTTTATATGACATTGCTATACCTATTTTAAAAATGTAAAAAGTAAGTATACTAGAAACCTCTATTGTCCATTCCGGTAAAATGTAACTCTCGTTTCCACCCTCCGGCGACGTGGTCGACATATTGAGCTTATAGTCGAATCAAACAACAACTGGTATTTACGTGTAACATATTTCGCCGTAGTTATTATTGCTGATCACAGAAGTCTACGTCACGTTTAGTCGTCAGTTTCGGTTAATTAGTTTCTATTACATTGAAGATACTAGGTCGAACAGTGCACGACACTCGTGTAAATCATTGTGCCACCGCGTTTTCCTGATGATGTTACATTATTGTCATTTTAGGTGATAAAATACGACGAAGACACACAAACCGATACAGTGCCGTTAGATGACAGGGGCAATCAAACAATTATTGTTACAGTGGAAGATTCCGGGTGTCAATCAGAGACGAGCGCGTATACAATGGAAAATTCGTGTCAAACTGCATTTAGCATAATTGATTCTGGTTAGCATATCTTTTTTATACAGCAGAATTTTTTACTGCAATTAATTGTCAATTTTCAGCATAGGTATAGCTGGGTATAAGCTGCATAGTGAACGCATCGTCAGATACTGCTAATTTCTACGGCCAGTGTAGCATTTTGAGAGATGAAACAGTAGTAAAAGCGTATTCCTAAACCTCAGAGCCTATGCCTGACAAATAATGATTAGCCCCTGAAGTAACATTAGCCATTAGCCAATTCTCGGATGACCGGATTCACCGTAAAATAATTAACTTCATTACAACCCTAGTTTTCACTATTATCTGCAGTCAAACAGACTACTCAAATTAAATCGGCTTACAAGTTTTTAATCTGTATTTATAAAAATGGAATGGCCATGATGAAGACGCTGTATACTTGAACATATGATCGAAGTATAGAATGAGTAACAGCGTCGTAGCCGTCTTTTGAACGTTTATTGACTTTGGGAACCCGCCAGATTGTAAGACAATAGCAGTTGTATAACAAAGACTTCGCAGAAGTGCAGCGATTTTGATGTTGATTTTCATATTCTTATATGCAATTTATCATCTCCCGACTTTGATTAATTCAGTACACATTTAAACTGAATTTAGCGAAGCAGTGAACCAGAAAGTTCGATGAAAGCAGCTTTTCAGCTTACTTTTGACCTAAAACATTTCAATACCAAGAGAAATTCATGTTTTAATTTTTGCCCTTCATATTCATCCCTGATTTACTCCGGAAGCACCCGCCCTGTTGAATTATAAATTTCGGTTTTCAGAAACGCAAACCGACAAAGTCCCAGAACAAATCGAAGAGCAACCGGACGAAGGCCAACGCCACGTCTGCAACATCGACGTTCAAACAATTCCACCGGCAACTGACGATATTGAGTTGCAAACGCATTTGTACGATTTACACGAAGAAGAAGCCCAAACAACAATTGTCGCGTACAACGAGTATCCAACGCAAACACCAGTACTAATCGTATACGACAAAGAGCTTCAGACACACATCTATGACGTCATCGATGTTGATATCCAAACGGACACGCCAAAGCATTCGCCGCGACCTCGTAAAAGTGTTTTCGAACAAATCGCTGAACTGGAAGCCTTGAGGGAAGAATCAGAAACTAGCTCGTCGGCGGAAAGTCTTCACTGGGACCCAATTGATGGAATGCATGCCGAAGCACAACGACCAGTATCAAATTTGAAGGCAATGTTCGAAAGTGGCCGAGTTGAAGACGCGGCATCACCATCAGTGGCGGCAGATAAGAAAAAGAAAACGAAAAACGGACAACGGAAAACATCACGAGGGTTGCGAAACAACGACGATCACGATGAGTCGAAACTACCGCGTCTCGAAAAGCAGCATAAGCTTTATTCGACAATTCCAGACAGTGAACTGGACAGCCAGTTACCGTCAAGAGACCCTCATCTTGCTCCAATCCAAGATTCTGTGCGAGATGTGTCTCCAGTGCGTTCCGGAAAAATACCTGCAGCGCCGCGTTCGGCAACTTCGCAACCACCGCCTGTACGAAAAGTGATAGGACCATCAACGGCAAAGCCTCCGGCTAGAAAACCAAACGATACGGCGATATCAACTGATGCAGATCACGGATCGCCTGAAGATACTGGTGTCAAAAAACCGTCATCTCCGTTGTCTAAACTATCGTCAAAACTGCACCAAAAGCTGCCATCTAATCACAGTAAACCAGATGTTAGCCAAAAGAGACGGACCTCCAAACCAGAAGTTTCGACGCATTCAGAAGATACTTCGTTCACCAAAGAATATCCGTAAAAATATAATGCAATTCCATAATCAGGCAGGTTATGTGCTCCATCCTGTTCAGATCAAGTCATGAAGTTAAAACCGCATAGGCGGCGTAAACACTTGTGGAGACGCTTCGAAACGCAAATAGTCCGTGGTGTTTCTGTATCAGTTGGGCCACCCTTAAGAGGCCTCCATATGTAGAAGTTGAAGGACTTAAAATAATATTAATAATAATAATAATAATAATAACATGACCCACATAAAAATTGAAACGTAGCACTCAACGGATTTTGATACGAGCACCTAAAATACGTTTTCTGTGAGTACTTTTGCTACTGCCCATTCAATAAGCACCTTAAAAAGCTTGAAACGTCCGGCGCTGTTCGAGAAAATTGACCCGTGTCTAAAATCTAATGGACATTGAATTTTACAGCAAGTAATTGTGTGTTATTAGAGGTTCACCAACAGGATACAATAGGAGGTCTGCCTTCGAGACAAAAAGGTAGTTTTTTATATGTTACTAAAAGTCTGCAATTGTAATTCAATTTATTTGTAATCTGAGGGGTAATTTGGGAGCCGTTAGCTACCGAAGATTTATCAAAAAAGATGCTGAAAATCAAATTTTTGACAACACTTTGCAGATATTGGTATTTAACAGAAATAATATAATTTTTACTACCTAATTTTTTTTCACCTTCCACTCCGGTTGCAGCTCCGGCAAAATTTGTTGACCTCCAGCTCCGGCTCCTGTTTTTCACCCTGTAGTGTACCCTGTTCGCCAAATAAAGAATTTAAATCATGTGCGATTGCTTGACCATTAATATTTGTCAGGGTGCAAATGGAACAAGATATCCGTTTTCGTTTCCGGTAAAAACCAGTATTTGTGTCTGTTTAAGAAATACGGGAATTTCCGTTATATATATATACTACAAAAAATGGTGAGTCAAATTGACTCTCTCTGAAATAGGCTTTTCGGGACTACACAAACTGAGTCAAATTCGACTCCGCAAGAGTCAAACGTGTGACTCAGTAAATAGAATTTAACTCTGGTGGAGTCGAATTTTGACCCAATTAGTGTAGTCCCGAAAAGCCTATTTCGGAGAGAGTCAATTTGACTCACCATTTTTTGCAGTGTATGTATATTGAATAAACAAATATATTAAAATTAATAAATAATGCCAGATTTCGCAAGTTGAATACTGTAGTGACCCGAATAAGAGCGTGGCTGAACAAAATGGTGCTTGAACAACTTATTGAGGTCAGCTAGAAAAAGGAAATTTAAGGACAAAAATATGAGAGGCTGTACCTGGCTGAGATTGCCTCCATTAACACTGGTTGTTGTGGCGTTGTGGGTTTGGTTTGTGCTTTTCGACGTGGCATGGTTAGCCATAGTTGTTGAAGTGATATTTGCGTCACTTGGTTTGAAATATATACTGCCCAGATCAGAACTGAGATCTAAATTTAAATTATTGTGACGGTAAAACACAAGATTAATATGAGTTGTAGCATTGCTGTTTAATAAACTGATGGACAAAACTGGTGTAACATTGTTATTCAATTTTTTATTAAACAAATTAGTAAAAGCTTTTGGAGCAGACATTCAACTAGGTTAAACGTTGGGTAAGTCCGTACTGAAATTCATAATTTTCTGCTCAACGTTCACAATAAATGGACGTGATTTGTATTTGTTGATTTTTAACTAAATTTTTTGTTTTTAGTCTTATTGATATTAGCAAATTTTGCGGTAATTTTTGTGTTTAATATTATAAATTCTGAGCAGATGTCATATTTTATTATGCTAGAATAACACAGAAGTACCAAAAAACATTCATAATTTTAGTTAGAAAAAATTTTATTTATATGCTCGGGTAACGGTCAAAAATTGACCGGAGACCGGGCATTCCTGCTGTTCTGAGAGTATTTTTCCATAATATAAAATTCAAAATCGACCATAAACATGTTGGGCATAACGTGACCAAAGGGAGACCGTATGGCCACGCCGTCAATCTTTTAAAACACGTTGCCATTAAAAACAAACATCAAATTAGACGTATGCGCGTTCACAGCTTTAATTAATAGATCATGGTTTATATCCATACAAATTTTACCTTAGTTAATTGAATTGGAAATGATTTGCATGGTTTCGTTAAGTGGTATATTAGTAATAAAGAACTTACTTCAAAAGATACGATTATCTTATTTTACGTTCAATTTTTTTGACTTCGTTCACAAATTCGAATGATGACTTGGTAGTAAAATCATTGAGGCTGATTGGTTTTAGAATTGTGTCCAACCATTTCGCCAAATAGTGACATGCTAGGTTACTACTGATATGATTGGTCTGGCCGGGATGTCGGGTTGGTGAGTTTTTCTCAATCCATAGAGTAGGGGTAATCGGGACTTCGAGGGATTCAGTACTTTGCTGAAAATGGGTTTAATGGATTTGGTTTTAACAAGCTAATTAATGATACAACGGATTTTATCATCAAAATGAATAGTATATGAATACACGTTATTTAAATTATCGTCAATTTTAGTAAAAACCGAATTGTCCAATAAAATATTCGTTACTTTTTCAACGTAGTCAGTCCGGTTCAAAATAACAATATATACCATTAACCCTTATCGGGTTTGGTTATAACTAAAGATTTATCTAGAGCAAGTTCTTTAGGCTCTCAAGCCATATTTTCGGCATATTAGTGTGATTTTTGTACCTTTTGACCAGTTCTAAAGCACAGCGCCATTAAATTATTAGTGAAGAGCTCGCATTGAACAATAATTTTGTCACACGATGTTTTATTGAAAGATGCAACAAATTTATGACCCACAGACAGCTTTCAACTGCAACTCATTCAACTGTTGATTATGTCACTCACACGTTACCATACGTGCACTCGGTACACAAAATGTCCCCTCCGAAAAGAAATTCGATAGCTTGTCCGGCTTATGTTTTAGCGAAACCCTTCATTTTCCAGTATTATCACCGCCATTCGCGGACATCATAGGGCTTCACGGAAACTCTATCCAGACAAGACTGTTTTGTATTGACACAGTCTAGGACATTGAAATGTGTGAAAAACAGTGCAGTGGACAATATTTTTATATGATAGACACATTAGGGACACCTTAGCGGGGAAATTCAAATTTTGGTGGAAAAATTCAAATTTTGTCGAGAAATTGAAATTTTGGCGGAAAAAATTCAAAATGTCGCGGCAAATTAAAGTTTAGTCGGGAAAATTTAAATTTTGGCGGGAAAATTCAAATTTTGGCGTTTTTGGCGCGAAAAATCAAATTTTGGCGGGAAAATTCAAATTTTGGTAGGAAATTCAAATATTGGCGGAAAATTCAAATTTTGGCGGAAAATTTAAATTTTGGCGCAAAAACTCAAATTTTTGGCAATTTCAAATTTGGCGGAAAAATTCAAATTTTGTTGGAAAAATCAAATTTTGGCGGGAAAATCAAATTTTGGCGGGAAAATTCAAATTTTGATGGGAAATTTCGGCAAACATGGAAAAAGCAACAAAATAACGCAGTAAATTAATTATCTTATTTAGCGCTTACCGGCGACACCTTTAAGACTGTAAAACGACAAAGTCCGACAGTTCACGCAACTCTATATTTAATGTCCGTCAATGCAATAAACTCTATGCGGACATTTTTTATTTAGAGATAACATTTCCACACACAGTTACGCAATAACAGTAAAGCCCTATTCACACGTGCAAATTTATCCTGCGAGAACTTGCAGCCGCAACTTGCACTTGCAAGTTTTGTCCAAAATCCCATTATAAAATCTTGCAGCTGCAAATAATTCATCAAAAATCATAGCTAAGAATTTAATTCACATGTGTGAGCAACCATGCAAGGTCATTGAATTTATTGCAGCTGCTTTATCATTGCCTGAAAATAATTTAGTTGAATTTTTTGCTTTTAAAAAGTTCAGAGCGTAGAATTTTTTGCAGAGACGTTGAATTAATGCAAGCATCAAACATGTTTGATATTTTACTGTGTATGGGAGGCTGAACAAATAGCTGCTGATGTATCACACAGTATTTAAAGACAAGTAGCAAACTGAAAACTGGCAGATGAGCTTGGTTAGATTATGATGCGGCCAATTACAAGAAATTGAATAGATTATCCAAAGGGTACAGTTTCTGCAACGTGTAGTTTAACAAACGCTCGCAAATATGATTTGGTGACAATAACATAGCTAGTATGAAATCAAATAACAATGGCTGTTTTGATAAACCACTGTTTTGCCATTTGAGTTACACTATATCGATGCTTCCAAAACTACTTATGGCCAAACAAACATTACTCAACGCATCTCTATCGAACAAAAAATTATTGCATAGGTTTTTTGAATCAATGCCTCCCGCATCTAGCAATTAAAGTGTTAATTATAACAGTTTCTCCGTATTTAGAGGTCCTGCAAACTTTGTCTTACCCTGTAACTTTAATAAAAGTGTAATGTCAATTGAAAAGAGGGCGACAGTATTTAAAAGACTTCCCGAAGAAGCTCGAGAGGCAATAGTTGACGAAATTCGGCGCCATCCTTGCCTGTGAGATGTTCGGCATGCAGATTATCACGATCACGTAAGACGAGGTGGGGCAATTCGAGACATTTGCAATAGTTTGAAAGAAATGGGTCCGCAAATTACCGGTGAGCATGTGTATATACTGGAAGCTATCTTTGTATAGTTCGTTTACGAATAAAACGTGCTGTAAAAGCGCGTAACAATAATATAACACCTTGATTAATTACATATAAATATATCGCTCGAGCAAAATTAGCGTGTCGGCCGTTGAAGGCAGATTTTAGTGTAAGCAAAAAAGATTAAACAGTAACTGATGAAAACCGCATACACATATTCAATACTAAATGCTAAACATAAAACACAATGCTTAACAAGAAAAGAGTAGTAGAAAGATAAATAGTGGTTTTGTTTCGTACGAGTTTGTGCAAAATTGTTAAACGCCGGATATTTGTTAACTATTGCTTGTGTTGTCTCATGCAAAAACTCTATAAAATAAATATGAACTTTACAATTAGTCAAAACCATGGCCGTAGTCATTTTATCCTTCTTGGTTTCAGAAGCAAATCTTATGAACTCGTGGCACAGTATGCGAACTATTTACAAACAAACTAGAAAGCGCTTGCATGACGATCAAACCAAAGCAGGTTTAGCTGCAGATCTGTCTAATTTAAAAAAGTGGCCATTGTTTGAAAGTATGCGGTTCCTTGACGATGTTTTTGAATATTCCACAACCGGGTCAAACATGGTACGTCCGCTTAGACTTTTACGCAATGTATAACGTGAAATTTTTTCTTTTTGAAACTGGGTTCCGGTTTAATATTTAGCAAAGAAACCATCATTAGACACCGGTCCACGTTTGAAAAAATTGATTTTCACTTTGCAAACATGTGTATACTTTTTGTGCAAATTAAAAATTTTGAATAGTGCAATTTTAATGCTGCATTGGATCGGCATCCAGTTTCGGTTTTCTCAAAAATTCATATATTTCTAAGATTCAGGCATCAGGTAGAACAAGATCAGGTTCTAGCCTGTTGCCAAAGTACTTTTACAAGGATGATGATGTGCTATTAATTGTTCTAATTGTGACATAATTATGTAAAACAGTAGCTGCTTTGCTTCCAAACGCGTTTTCGACAACTCTCCTTGCCCTGGACAATCTGTAATAATTAAGTTATGATTTCACATATACAATGGTGGGTCCTATTATGTTGCTATTTTCACGTTATAACCGAAACACCATTATACTGGGTAGCTAAAACCCAACATTAAATACAAAAAACCGTGGTTGCCTAACACATTGAGCCAACTCACTGTAATGTGCAAAAAGTATTGGCAAGGAATCGGCAATTTTTTTGCAGTGCTGACGCCGATACTCTCGAAAGGTTACGTTTATTACCGATGCCGATGCCGACTAATCAGCACATTCCTTGATCTCGTACAGCATAAATTTTGATATCGGCACATCTATAAGTTAAACCCAAACAGCCGTTTACAGTTATTATTTTATGGGAACAATTAATATAAGTCAATCATGATATAAAATCACCTGTAGTTAAAGACGCGCTCGTCTTGCATTAATTGCCTTCGTGCGTATGGTTTCATCATCGTAGACGATAATGCAAATGCGTCGTCCCCCACTAAGACATGCGGCAGTTCACCGGTTTCCATGCTTCCATTCGACGGCGTAGTAGCCGGCGGAAGCACAACAGTACCGGAACCAAGCCCCTTTTTGAAATCGGTTGCTTCGTATAAGCTACCATCACTAGCTCGACCATTGCAACCGATATTGACGTAGGTGAAGGCAGAGTCCGAATTCGAAATAGCAAGAAGCACAATAGAAAACGTTCCTTTGTAATTGTAATATTGTGAACCAGAATTAGCAGGCACTTCAATGACAATATGTTTTCCGTCAACAGCGCCTACACAATTTGGGAAGTTACATTTTTTCTCAAATCCTGTAGCAATTTGTTTCCAGTCATTTTCTGTGTTTGGCATCTGAAATTAACCTTCCCCATATACTATGCTATACCCCAGCTCAAATTTTAGTTCGAAGTTAGTTCTGAAAAAACTAACATTTTTGATTAAAATAAAACTTCTTTCACAGCACAACGTTAATATTTTAGGTTTCTAACGATCGTGATGGTGAAAGTCAGCAACTCAATGAATCATTTGATGTGTTTAATGTTGATAAATCAGAAAAACCAGCCTGCCAGCGTACGAAGGCTGCTAAACGTACAAGTTCTAAATCTAATGACGTGGACGCGAAAATTATAGAACTTTTAGAGAATTCGACTAAGAAGGACGCTGTTCATGCCTTTGGACTAAACGTGACATCGCACCTACGCCTGCTCAGTGATGAGAAAGCTTCAGTTGTTAAAATACAAATTCAACAAAATTTTCATGACATAGCATTCGACAAGTGTGCAGCTCCGGCGTCAAACGATATTGTAGTGACACATTCTCAAAGGTCTGATATTGCAAGTAATTACAAAAATACTTCTGAAATAGCAACTGTTTATTTATTACCAACTGGTACGAATCATGTTTTTCCGAGGCAACCGCTTAATGTTGGTAACAGTTCACAGTTTTTACAAGTAGGATCTACTGATGGCAGTATTGCGCAGCTTGATGGAGTAAACTTTGCCACTACTACCTCGCACGGTCAGTTGGGTGCCGTGGAATCTGCCAATGGGGCAAGGGAAGGTCAACGTTATTCGAGGATTGTTTTAGGTAAAACGTTAGGGGGCAAATGCAACACACGCCTGACACGTGAGCATACAGTGGTTGGTGCAAATGTCAATAGTCCGAAGATAGCCGGAGGTATAGCAAATAATCCTCCTTCTCCCTCCAGTTTCGTTACGCTTAGTGCGAGTTGTTAGAAATTGAAAAATGTCTATTTGATATTGACAGTGTATGTCTAAACAACGCAGGTATCTGTGCATTTGCTATAATAAATGTGCTAATACCTTCATATATGTTGTTTTCAGTACGTTTCGTATGATCTCGCAAGTTTCGTGTACAATTGCCATTACTGTTGAACATCCTACTCTGCAATATATATCAACGTACAATCGAATGCTAAAAATATCACAGCCGGAAACAAAATTTTTCGAACATAAAGTGCGTTTTTCAACAATATTAAAATTTTTTTTCGAAACTACATATCCGGTGGTACCCACTTGTAAATCAAGTATATTGCATCTATTGGTTTTTAAAACTTTGAACGTTAGAATACCTAGTTTATTTGTAACATAATAAAGCATGGTTTACCTAAAGAAATTCGAAAGGTCTCTAAAGCTGTTTCCTGTCGCCAAAAATCTTAGCGTTATTGCTAATCGGTCTCTTGGTGAGATGCATTTTCTCATTGCTGTGTCTTGTTTTTGCATCGAAGACTGTACCAGGCGCAAAAGGTGCGAAAAACACTCAGGATCCATGTGAAAAAATAGTGTAATCAACTGGACTAGTGAACCGTAGCTCCCGATATAAGTGGCAGCCGCCTACTGCTTGTCGTTTCATTATCCATGGTTTTATCCACAATCGCGAACGCCTGAGTTTTTTCTTTTGCTACAGATTAATTAAATCAATGCTAATTTTCGTGGTGATACCATATCAGAAGATCCTGTTATGCAATATGTCAGCTGAAATCAATTAATTCTAACATATCAATCAATTTGCTTATTTTTAATTTTAGTGTTTTATTTTCAGATTTCCTGCTTTCATTTTTTGCTCTAGTGTTGATACTTTTTGTGTTACTGTTCGAATTTACATTTGGCAATTTGTCTTGTTCAGTTAAATAAAAGTTGAAAAGCATCTCTATTTGAGCAGTTATATTAACTCAAGCGAAAGGCTGCACCCTAAAAACAGGCATGCGAAATCTTTGGATCGAGATAATATTAGTTTGGAGATCCAGACAAGTATCGTCCCGTCTTTTAGGTTTATGTAGAACGACTGGGAATTTAATTTTTACTAATTAAAAGGCACAAATACGCCAGTAAAACGAGAACTTCTACTGGATTTGAACCCGGCTGCTAACAGAGTCCAACACACGCCTTAACCACTGAGCCATGTAAGTGGTCTATATATGTATTTAAAATATTGTACTGTTACGATTCAGATACAGGGACTATGAAATTTTTAATGATTTTTAGACTCCTCAGTTCACCCACAAAAAAAATTTATCATGCAATATGTCGTAAAGCGCCCATTAGGCAATCGAGACTAACACATTGGTCATCATTCCTATAGCCAGCCCTGACTTACAGTTCCGATGATTCACACGATAACGAAGTTCGGTCCACAATTGACGGAATATTTGTATCACTAATAATAACGCTCCAATTCTATAATGGACAAAAGAAATTTCAAGTCAAAAAATTAACAAACTTGTAACACACTAAAACTGTCCAATAAAACTGTTTCGAAAACGTCTTAAAACAACCAAGTCTCGAAATCCAACTAACTGCTGTTTTTAGATGAAACTTGCTCTTTTATAGTGCGAAATTTTTAGTTTTCAAGCCTGATTGATAGGATCATTAGACCTCTAAGATAACAAAATTTTAAATTTTAACTTTTTAAACTTCTTAGGCAACTAAATTTTAGCATACTTTTTCCGCTTGAATGAACAAAAACAAAAATCAGTTTTATTTTTATTTTTAGTACGGATAAAATACACTTTGCTGAAATTTTTGGTAAAATACTTTAAAATGCTAATGAAGATAATTAATCTCAAAAAGTGCCTTATAATTGAAGTGAATATACAGTTTTCGGAATATTTGTATTCAGGTCTGTGTAGAAATTTCGGGACGAGATACTGCACCTCCTGTAAGGTTTACGTTCATTAATAATTGCTCATGTTATAAGAATGCATCATCGAAACGCAAACGATCGAAGAGAAGTGAACGAAGTAGATAAAGGCACTTATTGCGTGTACAATAAAATAAAACTGAATAACAACCTTTACCTGCAAGTAAAAACTTTTCGTCTGCATTTACTAAAATACTCCAGTTTTTTGTGTGCATATTTGCTAATTACGACACATTTCACAGAATTGATTCGTCTAATAATTGTCGCTTTAATTAACAAAACTATTTTCTTGAAAATAAGTGAACTTTTTAACTATTCAATCAACAATATTAACATTAAATGCCCAGTGTATAACGCAATGCATCTATATCTTGCCAAAATAGCGGAATTTTCGGACAACTAAAGTCCTTCAATTTTTGCAGCCACTAAAACAACGACATTTTCTGCAAATCACGTTCTTTGGAAACAACTGCTGCGCAAAAATGAACATGTAGTTACGTATTTCCTAAATTGTTCTTGGGCCACCAGCGGGTTCGGCAGTGAGGGTTGGACATCGAAAAAATTTTACTTCCAGCCGTGCTTGCAAGCAATTCTAATTTCTCACGTTTTTGCGGTAAACGAAGTCAACACACAAATATGACTGTGCTCTAAAAACGCCTTGATAATTTTGCAAAATAAGGGCTGTAATACAACTTGAAACTTTGTTTTCACTGTATTATTGAATATGATGATTAATGAAAACGTTTCTAACTACAAAAAGTTTGCTGCTCGCTTTTACTTGATGACAATTTCAGAAACGTTCTCCTTCACAAAATATATGATTATGTTACATTATTGTTGCACTAATGTTATACGAAAAGTTAGTTTGAAATTTAGGCCGAAAGTAGAAATTTAGATGCAAGTTTCTGCAAAGAAAAACAAACTGGGTGATCCGCAACAGTACGCAATAAGAAATTAATCCATTCTACAATACGTTTGCAATGTACACAACTAGGTTCACAATTTACTACTATCATCGTTTATGTGTTTTGGGGGCTAACGCTATAACCGGGTCGCAAGGATACGTTTTGTCCCATGTTGATTTGACATCAACATTAATTTCCGGGCTCGTATTCCACAAACAGACAAAATTCGAAAGTCAGGTGACAATGGCTTACAAACAGCTGTCAAATAAGCTTCAATTTTGTTGCAAATATATGACATTTAGCAGGCCAAACCCAGAGTATCATATGATATTCCGCTACAGGGGATATAGTGAAATACACCGTTGCGTAGTTTACAAAATAAAATAGCCGGTGCAATTTGGGTATTACGCAACTGCAGTATTTCCCAAACTGCCTTGAACCCACACCGCCGGATTCATTACCATACGCTAACCAGTCGCCACCGGGTCCATTACCATACGCTAATCACTGAACCACACTGTTCTTTCTAAACTATTCTTAAAATACTGCAAATGTAATGATTTCAAACTATATGTATTTAGAAGTTGGCTGTCTTTCGACATATACACATCTTTATTGATGTTAGTAATAACACTATGTAGACAGTGTATTGTGACGTACCAATACGGACAACGCTAATTGAACGTCGCAACAAGGCCAAGTATATAACATCCGTGTGGCTTATATTTTACAAATTCCCGCCTATAAAATACTTTATGACGACGTATCTGCACAAGGTTAAGTTTATTTCCGCTCGGAGCTAGCAAGTGAGGAACGCGTAGTTTTCGGCAACGCTACCTTTTGAAACTTTTTTCAAAATACTATGCATGACCTATATGACGATAACACAACAAAAACTAGCTAGGTAGAAAGGCGCGTATTGTTTGATAATATTTGCATTACGCTGCAAATTATTCACTAAACTTCACGGCTAAATTGATCTAAAATTTACAATACGTTGCAAAAACTTGTAACTGCGAGTTCTGCGTACAATTTGCACCTGCAAGTTCTCGCAGCAAAACCTTGCATGTGTGAATAGGGCTTATAGCTAGCCTTTTTAAAACAGTATAGGGGAACGATGGATGTGCCGAGTGCACGTATGGTAACGTGTGAGCGACATAAAACGATGTTAAAATGTGATTTACGTATCATTTCCTTAACTATTTGCCCCTGGAAGTTTTGCGTTAGATTAATTTCACAAACATACATAAGCTTCCTTCCTAATGCCGTTAATCAAAACATTTTGAGCTGTCAATGAAACGAATGTTGAAAAATTATTATTTTATAAGAGTTGTATATTTGTCATTTCGCTGCACTGCAAGGAATTTAATTCTATTTTTTTATGATTAAATTCCCGTTGAGTACTTTGAGTCTGGGGTGATTGATATTGCCGATGTTAAGGCGGAAGGTTGGATTCTTTAAAAAACTTCGGTGAGACTGAAAATTCAATGCAGGTTTCAAGAAAACAAATGTCCTTTTCCGCTTTCATTTGTTTATTGGATAGGTTGAGCCAATTTCTCTGAAGATTTCGAGCTGCCTTTTTCCGCACTTATTTGGTTTCAATGCCATACCAGAATACCTTTTGAACTAATTTTTCAATTGCGCAAAGAGCTAATTCAGAACATTTTTCGGCTGTTAAGTTGGTATTTGTGCTAGAATACTCTTAGCGGATTAGCATAATTGCAGCTTTAAAGCCCATTGTGCTCTTAACAGATATGATACAACAAAGTAATATACACAGATGAATATGCCGGGGTCACGTGTTATCAGGCTCGTTTGCTTTAGCGCTAGACCATAAATTCGAAGCAGATACAGGTAATATGTACTAGCTAAGTTATCGCTGTTGTGACGTTCCGAAGAATATAGCAATTTCGCGGCGTCGGCAAAATTGCAATTTCCCGGGTAATATCCGAATTTACCAAAATCCCAATTTCTCGTGTATCCCAATTTCCCAAAATCCCGAGCGAAAAAGGTTTCGCCAAAAATCGCAATTTCCCAGCAGATTCCTAATTTCCCAAAAACCGAATCACCCGGGTAATATCCGAATTTCCCAAAATCCCTATTTCCCGGGTAATATATCAATTTCCCAATATCCAGAGCGAAATAGGTTGCGCCCGAAATCGGAATTTCCTAACTTCACAAAATCTCAATTTTTTAATCCCCCAAAATCTCACTTTCTCGGGTAATTATTTCGAAATAACGGAAATTCAGCTGTAGTCATAGTAGCTCAGGTCCAGAAGCCAACATGAATTTTATTGTTAAACGGTGAAATAATGTAAATTAAACAAACGAGTTGCACAAACACAGGTTTCGGAAAGCTGAGTCAACGAGAACCAAACGTAAAAAATGTTTGCAACAAGGTAATCCCGGAATACAACGAATGAACATTGATGTGGAAAAGACCAAAAAGCATTCAAATAAAGGTACATGAATGCTGGTCCCAGATGGCTCTCACTAAAATATATTAGCTGCGCCTAAGTTTTGTAGGCCTCCGGCAATACTGCGAGTGGATTGAGTTCCCGGTGTCCAAATGTAGCGACGTGTCCAGTATCGTGACAGATCATATGAGCATGACATTTGTGAATAGCACACCAAGAACAAAATAGCGATAGGAATAAAATTTTACACGTTTCTGAAACGTTGAAATCATGACAGGCATCTATATAGGTACAGGAACAAGCAATAAGTTTATCAGCCATTCTGAACAAAATTTAGTTTTTAACAACGTATTGAAATTGATCAAAAAATCTCAAATCCTTGATTCATACTAAAATGTAAACATTCTGTTGACCCCTTAAATGACAGGTTTAGGAACCGAGACCGGCTGGCAAGTTAATCCAGAATCGGATATCCTGCCGCATACTGTTAGTAAAACAGCAACGACACACATACCACTTTGCAACACAAATTTAAAGAAGCACAACAGTTACCCAAATATTTATTTTTACAACCGCAACCGATAATTCATGAGTATGAATACATAAAAGGGAAGGCAAAATTAAATATTAATCTGCGCAGGAAAATGAACTTTGCTGAATTATAATTATATGCATAATTAAGTCAGAGGGCCCAAATGACCGGTTCGAAACGTCAGAACTCGAGCGTTATAGGTCACACCAGATAAGGCTTCTTTTGGCAGTTATATTAATTTAGCTAATTAATAAATTTTTAGCTGTCAAATTTAAATTTTAGTGGACAGCTGCATCGAAGAAAGAAACCCATTCGTAGTACAATTTTGGCGAATTTGTACAAACATATAATCAACCTCCAAAGCAAATCTTCAAGCACAACAACATTAGCTTACATACTGCACTTAAATATTGGTAGTTCCAAATGCATAGCGACACAAAAAACAACTATGTATAATATAATGCAAAATGTTACACGACACAATACAATAAGTAAATTTACAGCGGTTGATGAGAATGCAATTTGTTGTACATAGACTTAGCTCTTAGCGCCGAACGTAGCACCAGTTTCAGATACACCACTACCGACGTTTTTGATAGCCATTGGAACTGTGTTTTGACTACTCGAATGGGAACGATACACAACCATACGTTCGATCATATTCTTTGCATACAACAAGCGTGCTCTTAAAATACAGAAATGAAATTATACGCATTGCTAAATAACAAAATTGAAATAAAACTACACAACGCTTGCTGATCAAAGTTCAGATTTTGAGAAACTACAAAATCCGTTCCAACCAGGGTGCAACCGGAATTTGAAAATTTTACCGGAACCGGAAAGTGAAAAAGGCATTTCACCAAAAATTTCATTTTAATCGTATTTTTTGCACTATTATTTGTGAAACAATCTTAGTCGAACATAGGTATTTATTTTATTTCTTGTATTTTAGATTTTGGTCGTCGACTGAAGTGAAATCCACCATCAATGGATTATTGAGCGAAGCGAAACTCCGAGCAAAGCTCGGAGTTTCGAAAAGCGTTTTATGTTTTGTACTTGGGGGTCGAAAGGTGGATGTCCGTCCGTCCGTCCGAAAAGAATCTCAGGAACGGCTGAACCGATTTTGATAAACATTTTTTGTTTGAAAGCCAATTATCCTGGGGTGTTAACCTCGCATTGAGGTTTTAAAATTTTAAGCCGTTTTTAGCTACAGGCTAATTTGCATAATTAATTAAGCCTAAATTAGGACTTTCCACAATATTTCACTAATTATTACAGTTAGAAGCAATCTAATTTTAGCATTAAAGGGTTTTTGGGTGCGAGGAATCTGCGTAGACTGTATAGAAACCTCCAAAACCGATAATTGAGCAGTTAGCTAATAAATAATTTGCATATTAGCATAGTTTATAAGCCTAAATTAGGACTTTTTACAATATTTCACTAATTATTAATGTTAAAAGCAATATAATTTCAGCACTAAAAAGTTTTTTGGTGCGAGGAATTTGAATAAATAGTTTACAAATATCCAAAACCGATAATTGAACAGTTAGCTAGTAGCTAATTTGCATATTAGCTTAATTGACAAGACAAAACTAGGACTTTTTAAATTATTTCAATAATTATTAGGGTTTACTGAAGGTTTTTGGGTGCGAAGAATCTAAATAAATTGTTTACAAACTTCCAAAACCGATAATTGAATAGTTAGCTAATAACTAATTCGCATATTAGCTTAATTGACAAAACAAAATAGACTTTTTAAATTATTTCAAAAATTATTAGAGTGGCTGAAGGGTTTTTGTGTGCGAGGAATCTGAGGAAATTGCTTACAAACCTCCAAAACCGATAAATGAATAGTTAGCTAACAAGTAATTTGTATATTACCTTAATTGCTTACGAGCGTTCGAGCTTCGCTCAATAAATGTAGTCCCACTACGACTGGTATTCGGAGTACAAGTGGCTTTCAAAAGAGATTCTTAAAAATTAGCAAAGTTAAGAAAACGGCCAAATTATAACGCCGGAATTTTTACATCCGGTAAAAATTTACCGGAACCGGAAGGTGAAAAGATGGCGGAACCGGAATTCCGGTTGCACCCTGCTTCCAACCATAAAATAAATGCTCAAATTCTCAACGGAAGGAGATCCTTGTTAATGTGAGCTGAACAGCGAGCAAACTGAACTGGCAGGATTTATACCGATAATAGTGGCGTCGCATAATGCAGTGGGCGAGCTGCAACAAAAAATCTTCTACTAAATCAACAAGGTCCAATATTACGGTGTAATGTATGTTTTCCTTGATTTTTAAAACTCATCCAAAGCAAAAATGTATTATAATAACTGAATCTGCTTACTCAAGATCGTCTGAACAACCATAGTTAGCAATGAGATCGAAACGGAACGTGCGACTCTCTTTATTTTCGTTAATGTACGTTACAGCACCCATCAACGGACATAAAATAATTTTGGTGTGATCTTGGAAAAAATTTATCTGAAAACAATGTAAATATACAAAACATGATCAACGCAGACGTCTGCCTTGCGATAAGTCAAATCGACATTGCAACTCAGCCAGTAACAAAATCGGAATCAATATTAAACTATACAATATACCATTATAGATAAATTGAAATGCTATCACGCTGTTGTTATATTAAGTAATTTAGCAAAAATATACTCGCGGATAAATTTGCGATAACCACACTTGGAAAAATCTGCGGCATATATTCGAAAATAACACAAAATCATAGTGCCATGGACTTAAAATACACAATCTTAGTCTCAAATAAGACAGAAGTGATAAATTGAGGTAGAAGTGCACAAGACAAATGTGCAACCCTACTCTAGCTTGTCTGTCGCAATGGCATATTACTGCGACCGACCGAAATGTATACCAATAAATTCGTGCTCAAATCAGGGTCGAAATGTAAACCAATAAATTAGTGCTCAAATCATGGTGGCAACAAAAGTTCGAATTCAGCAAAAATTTGCGGTTCCGATTCGATTGTGAAAAAAGCCGAATCGAACAGTCATATCCAACAATGTTCGGCAGTGTTTTTTCAATTTAAACAACATTTTGAAACAAAATAGAGATATTATATCTGAAATTTGCAACATGCAAGATTCGGATTCGGCAAATTAACAACGGATTTGGCCCAAGTCGTGGGTTTGGTACCAGCCTGGCTGAGATCTGACAAAACGAGATAAACTGGTGACAAATTGAATACATCTAGTAAATTTTTTGGTTTTGTTGAAGAAAACAATCCAAGTATGCAAAAGGTAATTTATGTGCTGTTACACATTAACAAACAGTCATACACAGCTATAACCTTTATGTTAAAAATATAAACTTGTAATATAAAACCTGAAGATTTCCATTGGTCAAATGCAATATAATTGCCGAGCGAGTACGAAACCAAGTCCTCAAGTAAGGTAAACGAACCAAATCGTCTCCAAGTTGAGGCACATATGTTCCTCCGGTCTGAAAATTAAGCAAACTATGTAAGACAAGAAAGACTGATCGGTTGTGCTCTGAGTTTCTTTAGTGTATACAAGACAGTTTTTCATTATCATAACGGCCTAAATTTTTCATGGGACTAAATAGTATATATATCTGCTGATAATTGAGCGAAGCGAAACTCCGAGCAAGTTAGAAGTCATCTAATTTTAGCATTAAAGGGTTTTTGGGTGCGAGGAATCTGCGTAGACTGTTTACAAATCTCCAAAACGGATAATTGAGCAGTTAGCTAATTGATAATTTGCATATTAGCATAGTTTATAACCCTAAATTAGGACGTTTTACAATATTTCACTAATTATTAAGGTTAAAAGCAATATAATTTCAGCACTAAAAAGTTTTTAGGTGCGAGGAATCTGAATAAATTGTTTACAAACGTCTAAAACCAATTATTGAGTAGTTAGCTAATAGATAATTTGCATATTAGCATAGTTTATAAGCCTAAATTACGACTTTTTACAATATTTCACTAATTATTAAGGTTAAAAGCAATATAATTGAGCGAAGCGAAACTCCGAGCGAAGCTCGGAGTTTCGCGAAAAAAACTTTTTTGTGCTGAAATTATATTGCTTTTAACCTTAATAATTATTGAAATAATTTAAAAAGTCCTAATTTTGCCTGGTCAATTAAGCTAATATGCAAATTAGCTATCAGCTAACTATTCAATTATCGGTTATGGAGGTTTGTAAACAATTTATTCAAATTCCTCGCACCTAAAAACCCTTTAGTGCTGAAATTATATTGCTTTTAACCTTAATAATTAGTGAAATATTGTAAAAAGGCCTAATTTAGGCTTATAAACTATGCTAATATGCAAATTTACTATTAGCTAACTGCTCAATTATCCGTTTTGGAGATTTGTAAACAGTCTACACAGATTCCTCGCACCCAAAAACCCTTTAATGCTAAAATTAGATTGCTTCTAACTGTAATAATTAGTGAAATATTGTGGAAAGTCCTAATTTAGGCTTAATTAATTATGCAAATTAGCATGTAGCTAAAAACGGCTTAAAATTTTAAAACCCCAATGCGAGGTTCACACCCCAGGATAATTGGCTTTCAAACAAAAAAAAGTTTATCAAAATCGGTTCAGCCGTTCCTGAGATTCTTTTCGGACGGACATCCACCTTTCGACCCCCAAAGAACAAAACATAAAACGTTTCGCGAAACTCCGAGCTTCGCTCGGAGTATCCTTTCCCTCAACAATAAAATTACTTTTCGAAACTTTCTAAATTTTCTTCAGTTTCGTGATAATGAGACAAAATACTTAATATGAAATCTTTTTCAAAATTAAGATTAATTTATTTCAACTCAGCGTTTTGCAACCAACCTGTGAATGACTTACAGCAATTAAATGTTCATTCATGTATCCAAGAAAATAGTTAAGCAGGATTATTTTCTTATCAAGTGATTGAGGATAGTTTTTCATGTCGAAATACGATTCGCTGCCATCCTTTTCAATATACTGCAAGGAACTGAAAAAGCATCACACGTTTAGCGTACTGCTGTTCTTTTCGTACAGCACCGTTTGCGCCGCAAGTCAAGAAAAGTTTGTTTACGAATACTGTAATAAGCCCATAGACCTATTTCAAACACAATCTACAGAAATTCAAGAGTTTTCTTTCAAGAATTCAGGGCTAAATCCAAGGATTTCCAAGGCCATTTTTTGCGTTTTTCAGAAAAAGCATATGCTGTAAAAATAAGGACAACTTGAAAAACACCATTCATTGCATAGCATATTACGAAAGCTGCTATCAACCAGCCCCAGATTGAACAAAACTACGGATTCATAAATTTCGGTCGACTACATGGTATATACTGTAATAGTAAACAACCTCACGAGTAAACCGAGCGATAAATCATTCACAGTAGATCTCAATACAATTTTTTTAAAGCGGTAGCACAAACTCGAAGGGTTTTCTAGGTTGTACACAAAATTCAAAAGTTTTCAGGAATTTTCAACAGTGCGGACATCGGACATAATTACCTATATACGCTTGCCCATGAAAACATTTGGCAGAATGTTGCTGGTTAACATTTGGCAGAAAGTAGCAGGTTACTTACAGAGTGGACGCGGTTCACCGTCCCCAAATTTTAGACATTCTCAGGTTCTCATAAAAAATGTTCGTTTTTATATCTAGAACAGAACAGCTTGAATCCTTATAGAGTACAGTCACGGATAGAATTACGTGTGCCGAAACAGCGACTGCATCCAGTATGGTTGCGATTCTATAACCGTGTCTGAGTTTTTGAGTGATCGCGGCTCAAACGCGGATTGAGACGATATGCGATCGTAGCCGCGATTTTAATTGGTTTGCATTCGTGGTTTAAACCGCGATTGCAGTTTCGGTTTGAACCGCGGTCGCAGTTGCGGTGTGAACCTCGGTCGCGCGCAAACGCGATTGTGGTCGCGTTTACATGCTATTCTAGGATTAATCATGGATTTTAAAACTAGTTTTCCCTATTATACTATCAAGCGTACATGGACGTAACCAGAATTTTAAAGTTTCCCAGACATTTTTCAGGTCGCGGACACCTATTACATAATGAGGAATGATCTATATCTTCTAAACTTTAGAACTACGTACTTTCCATTTCGGTTCAAAATCATTTTAGTGTTATCATTGTATAAAACACCGACACTTTTATCAGAAAGCTGATAACCAAGTCCATATTTATCAGAGTAATCAACCCATTTTCCGATCCAAAATATTGGCATTGCTCCTGGATCTTCAGCTTCGTCTATAAATTAGCACAGCCATGAAACTATATTAAAGTCAGCATCATACAAGAGGAATACGCGTATAAATTGTGTCAACATTCTCTGAGTTTAAAATCAAGGATTGCGGTGAAGACCTGCTCTTTGTTTCCAAACATGAAATTAATCTTAAAACTTATCAAACACTTGAAATAAATCACTGAATCCTGTATGTTATACAAAACATTAATTCCGATAATATATTATTACAGTTGAAATTCTCACCAAATTGAACCACTGCTCTTTGCGCAGGTTTTGAGTCAAGAAGTTTTATCAACTGTTTATGCAACTCGTTCAGGAAACAATCCTTTGGTTGCGACGTATCGTCTAAAAATAATATTAGTAGCTCGTTGCAGAGCTCTATAACTCAGCTTTAAATAGCCAGCAGTTACTTATAAATAAAGTTCAATCCTGAAATAAACTACGGTTAAAATTATTATGAACACATAAATTTTAACAACGGTCAACTCGCTGGACGAATCTCGAACGGGGACGCCATTTTGAGAAGTGCTCTCTGGTTCAATCAAACGGAATTTGATGAGTGGAGGACCTTTTTAAAACGCGTCCAGGATAAAAATCGATAGTAAAAATTTGAAATTTTTCATAGATGTTTTCCTATTTTTAGTAGATTTTCGCTTAAAAAATCTATATTTAATTTTAAACCAGGGGATAGTTTTCGAGAGGTGTTTAACCTGGTGGATTTGTAATGGGGCGAACTTCCACAAGGGAAACGCCATAATAAAACGTGTCCGTAGCAGAACTATGAAGAAGTGTGTAAATACCAATGATATAGTAGGAAATTGCAGAGTATAACCGGAAATTTGCATCCGGCTCTGGTAGAATTTTTGCTGGAAGTTCAGGTCAAATTCGACAGTGAATATTTTCGAAGTTTTGTACGAATATGTGAGCTTGTTTAAAATTTAGGACATAGCTTGTATTGCTGAGATTTATCAAAAGGAAGCTTAAACATAATTCTTGATACAATTTAGCAGATTAATGTTAAAACTAACAACTGGAGCATAATTTTTGTTACATAATTTTGTTGCGTTTATGGTTACACCTTGGTAAGTTGCCCTAAAACAATTTTGAATTACACGTATTTAGGGTGGTTGTGGCCAAACAAGTAATATGTATCTTAGGTTTCTGCTGAGAAAGAACTTTTAATCAAGTGAAACCCACTTCGGAAATTTAGCTGGCCATGAAATTTTGGAGTTTGAGACCAAGTCAAATATTCCGCTATTGGTGAGACTAAAACCACAGGTGTTCTAATAAGAATAAGTCACCTTGCTCTATCTGTTGAAAGCATTCTTTTGTATTTGGCACGTTGTTATCATTGACATTTGTTGTGACAGCTTTATTTTCTGGCACGGAACCAAGCTTAGTGCCTAAGCAAGGTTTTGCCACCGTTGTTGGTCCTACATAGCGGTTGTCACAAGACGTAGCGTTTTCTGTAATATCAAAAGCTGCAGACTGACGTTGTAAAAAACAATAAGCCATTTATGAAAGATCAATGGAGACAATTAGTACCCCGTTTTTAGTCACGGCGCCACCGAAACTTACGTGTTCAACCTATGGTTTCAGCACATATTAAACTCGGCATTTTTCAGCAATTGTCAGATACCGTTAAGTGTTAATACTGTTTTTTGAAAAATTTAGTACACACTTTTTTCCAGGAAAACGAGAGTAGAACATCTGTATGCTGTTTTTGGATATATATTTGCCAGGGCTCCACCGGAATATCTGAAAAATACAATTCCTGTTTCCGTTCCATTGTTTACTTTTCTAATGAATTATTATGTGGGCTAATAGGTTTGAGCCTTTAAGCTTAACTGAAATCAGCGTAAGTACGAAAGCAGAATTGCGAAATTAGGCTGTTATAAAGTAGTGAAACAATTTATTATAAGCAAAATGTGTAGAACATACATATACATCAGGGTTCCACCGGAATTCCTGTTACGTATGGAAATTCTGCAACATTCAATTCATGTTCTTGTTCGAAGGGATGGGCGGTCTCGGTCTCGACAAGTCTCGGGATTTGGATGGTCTCGGTCTCGCTTTTTCTGGTCTCGGCGGTTTGCAAATCGAGACCAAAGAGGTGAAAAACCGATACACAATTGCTATTAGTTGAGCTAGTTTGAGTTGAAGAAAGGACGTAGCAATGTGTTGCTCGTATTTAGTACCAAATGTATATATGCTAACCACTTAAAATTGGGTACTTGACATAGAAGGCCCAACTTCCGAAAAAAGCGATTATTTTATCACATTATGACATGGATGGCTTACGGATAGGAGTAAGCTTTAGCTTAGGTATGGACGTGGGAAAGTAAACCAGTTAATAAAATTGCACAGCATACGCAAGGTAAATGAGCTTTTCACAGTGTTGACCACCTAGTAATGTTTATATTGACATTCACACAGAATGTCGCATATAATCCGCTTAAGTTCATTTTCATATGTGTGCAACGTCTGCTATAATTGGAGTTGGTGATAGTTTTGTGAAAGTTTACAATCATTGCGTTTGTTCCACCATTTCTAAGTGAGAAATAAGGTTAAAAACAAACTTTGACGGCGATTTATTAGTTTAATTGTATGAATTAAACGGCATTTCAGAGTAATTAAAACTATTCAAACTTTCGGAAAAATCTTACTATTTTCGGTTACGGTTAAAATTGACCGAGAACAAAACCAAAAGACTCGGTCTCGCCAGGTTGGGTCTCGGTCTCGCTTTTTTGACCGACACCGCTCATTCATACTTGTTCACGCATTCAAAAATCACGAACCGAATTGTTTTAAGGTTTTGGCAATTTACTTATAATCTTTTATTGCAAAGTTTGTCCTTGCAAAACTATTACTTCGAAATTTAGTTCAATTTAGTTCACAATCCGTTTCTGTTAGGTTAAAAATCTAATGTGGTCTCGCCCGACATGCTGTTGAAATAGCTGAAAATCCGCTTATGCCATTTTTTGGCTAATTTTCTAAAGTCCAACAGTAATTCAACGAGAAAAATTGTTTCAGATGCGGGTTCTTGTTGCTGTTTTGGTTCCTGCAAAAAAGTTCAATTCATCCGCCTGCATAATTATGCTTACCTTGGTTAGACGTTTCAGTCAGCGGTGCTCGCTTTAAGCTTGAAGTAGAAGCTGTGGTGAACTTTGGTGCCGTTGTTAAACAACTTGTTGGCAATCGCTCGGGCAAATATCCTATAGTGATAAAATTTCAAATAACTTTTTAAGGACAAAACATTTTTAAGTGGTTGTTTCTAGGTTGAAAATGAAGCAAAATTACATTACGCGCATGAGTTTATGCGAAATAATTTTCAGAAAATTTTTCAAACATGTTATCGAAAATGTAAATTAATAGCGTTCAAGTTTCAGTCGAAGATAATTGCGGATATGGTGAAATGCGTATATAAAATTCAGCAGAATACAACTTCGCAGCTTCAAGCCTAGTCAAGTAAATCACGCAAGTATTTCAAGTTTAGCTTCAGACTAACTTTTTGGCTGAATCACATAGTGACAATAGCTTTAAGTCAAAGCCACAGTCTACGCACAAACATACAAAACAACCTCACTTAAAATATTTCAGCCCCTGAAGATCTGGTTTTTGGCCCAGTTCACAGCAATGTTTAGAGTCGACATCCAATGGCCATCTACACAGCACGTCTAGCTTACATGTAGTTTATCTATGTTCCTGCTATATATGACTTTCAACAATTGGTTTTTTGGAATGACAAAACGGCAAGTCGTTCGTTTTATTTTGAGTCAAAACTCTGTTTAATTTTAGCTATTTGACCACTAAACAAACTTGAAATTATGTTGAAATAAAATTTGATTGATGCGCCGTGGTATTTTACCATTTTTGAAAAAATCATATTCGAGCAACTGCTTTACTGTCGGCCGGTCAGAAGGATTTGGTTTAAGCATTTGTTCGATAACTTGTCGCGCTGATCCACTCACGCGTGATGGTATACGATACTGATTGCGTTTAATGCGAGAATATGTTTCCGCAAGTGACTCGGTCTCGAAAGGCGGTTTAGCAACCAGTAGCGTGTACCTGTTCAAAAACGCAAATATTTTACATATATTCTTCGTTATATTATTACGTATTGGCATACAAATTGCCACACTAAGTTTACTGGATATGAGTAAAACATTTAACAACAAAACTACTCAAAGAAAGCTAATTGTGTCCAAAGCTTTTTGGTCTGAATGCTCGCTTTGCAACAAACAGTTCCTGCGCAGCTTCTGGGTGCAGCCGGATATAAATAAACCGGAGACGACTATAAGATGATATTTCGATAATAAAAACTAAATTGCTGAATTTTGCACAATGTTTAAGTCAGCTTCACAAACCATACCAAACAGTAATACAACTCACAGAACGCATCCAATTGCCCAGATATCAACGCCGTAACTATGCCCATCCTTTCGCAACATTTCTGGAGCAATGTAGTTCGGAGTTCCGCATAAAGTCCTAAAAACAAATATATACTTAAATCCATTATTTCAAGCGGATGGGTGCTAAATGCAGTGTTGTCACTATGAGTTAGCGAAGCAAATTTATGGGTTTCACTGTCCAACACATAAACTTAGGGTTAGAACTCACATTTAAGATGTGATATAATTCAATGCGGTAAGTACCGTTGTAGTTGCAGGAGTACCACCGGATATGAAATTAGTGCATACGGGAACTGGATATAATTGAGCGAAGCTCGGTGCCAGCTACGCCTCAAAAGCGGTTACATTTACCATGATCAAACTGCTGCTGAATTATAACTTATTAAGCAAATGAATGATTCAACTAAACATACCAAACCTCAGGGACGGGAGTCTCAATGAAGAGGTTGAGACTGATAGTTAAAAAGTCTCAAATTCTTTAACCCTGAGACTTGAGACTTTTTTGAGTCTCAGAAATTTTTGCACAATACCGAAATATTTTAAAAAAATCCTAAATCACGAATGTTGAAGGTCCTATTCCGCTCAAAAACATTAATAATATAAGATTGAAAAAACAACATAAACATGGTAAAATTATTCAATTATTTGGCACAAAATATACATATGACAACAAACACATAGCATTGAAAGAGACTGATTTTATATCACGCAAAAGTTGCGCTGTCGCAGAATCATATTAGTGATACTGGCTGGCTCAATATCGCAGAATTTTCCTACGAGCCAAACTTGCGATCCATGGAAAATGATGCGTAAATTCTAGAAATGACGCTGTTTGAACATTCACCAGACAGTACGTATACTATATAGATTCACTACAGTTCCCATCTGTTGCATTTTGCATACTCAAAATTTTCCTACTTACTTACACGGACTTAGGTATTACGCGATATCGCGTTACTAAAACTCCACAACCACTTATTGATAAATTAAAATGTAGCATGCACTAAAATTTACTTCGGTCGAACACATATAACACTGTGTTATAAAATAGCATAAAACTTTCTTATAACAATAATAAATATTAATAAAACAATTTGCTAGAACTGGCGCTCCTGCCTGACATGAGTACCGGAGTCTCAGTTTCTAAACCTCAGACTTTCCAAAAGCTGAGACAGAGACTCCCATCCCTGCCAAACCTTCGGAAAAAGAAATAAGTACGAATATATATTTAAGTACGTATGTATTCGAAAAATGCTTGAAATAAACCCATTTTGCGTTTGATATGTCCTACTGCTGTACAAATTTTTAGACAGGCGACTAATCCACCGTTAAGTGAACCATAAATTTTGCCAAAGGAGGCTCGATGTAGGTAAGAATAGATACTATATTACAAACCGAGTTGGGCAAACCAGCGTGGCAATAAAAAACTGAAAGTTCGGAATCGAATTCGGTACGAAAAAAGATGATTCCACACGGTTTTCTGAAATACCTGTAGGTGTTAAAATAAAACCGGAGAAGACTGAATCTTTTTTAGAAAATATCGAGTGCTTGCGGTTCCAACCTCAATCCATTGGTGTTGATCTTTCAAAATTCACTTGTTTCTATTGCCTTCATAGTAGGTTTGTAAAATCGCAATGCCAAACGACTACAGATATAATTTTATGCAATACTTTAATCCAAATGAAGGTATATATTTCTCAAAATCAAGGTTCGAATTCGGAATCGGCAAAATCGCAATGGTTTCGGCTTTGGATTCGAAATCGGTCAAATAGTGGGTTCGGTGGCACCGAGTTTCCAACCGAGACCAAGACTACAAGATCTCGGTCTCGTTTATTTTTAGCTAAAACACTTGTAACCACTGCGATAGCATGGTCTGCTTCGTTATAAATTGTAGGTACTGCTTTGTGAGGAGCAGAGAAAAGTTCCAATCATGGATATTATTGAACACTGCAGTTATTTTTAATGCGTATATATTTACTTTCTAAGCCACCACTAATATTATAAACTAACTTTTTTCGTTCATCGTCATAATCCAACGTTGTTGCAAGCCCAAAATCACCAATTTTCAACAACATCTCGTCATTGAGAAACAAGTTGCCAAGTTTCAAGTCGCGATGAATCACACGATTTTCGTGCAAATAGATTACACCTTGGATCAACTGGAATGTATAGTAACGGGCTTCTGGTTCTGTAACTTGACGCCGCCGTTTGTGTAGTTCCATCAATGACTTAAAATACACAAAAATATAAAAGGAAGCACGAATATAATTACTGCGATGACGTCCACAAGAGCATCAGTGCATGTAGGGTCGCCCAGAGTCGTGAGACCGATGAGCCAGCACCAAGAGCGGCACGGATAGTCGGTTTCGGCTCGATAAGTCTTGCCTCATCTTGTTTGAGTCTTAATAGTTTGTATGAGTCTTAATAGTTTGTAAAGTGAGACCAAGGGCCAAAAACCTATTAGCTCTTTTCTGCTCAACCTTCATGATGAACAGAAGTCAGAGCGACGATTGTTTGTTATATAACCAACATTCGATAATCAGTTGTATTATTATTATTATTATTATTAATAATAATAATTTATAATAATAATAATAACAATAATAATAATAATAATAAGTTAAAAGTTAATTTGAACATAACGTCGCCGCTTGCGTGATTTCATTTTCGTTAACGGCTAAGAATTGACCGAGACCACAAATACCTGGTAAGAGTTGGGGCCGGTACCAACTGGGGCCAATGAATATTCAGTAAGAATATATTTTGTTTTGGCAAAATAGCTGTTTATTGTCAAACAATCCTTTCTTTGTTGAAAAATGAACCGTTGACTCGAAAAAAGTTTTCTTTTTTATAAACTGCAACGTAAAATAAATAAAATTAAGTTTTTATAAACTTGTGCATAATCGAAACTTCAGATTTCTTCAACTCTTCAGGAGGCATCGAGTAATGTAAATATTGCATTAAAAAGTTGACTTCGGGAAATCAAGTGTTATCCGGGGCCTGGGGGTTAGGTCTCAAGACATCACTAAGCTAATTTTATAGTACGTTGTATGTTGGAATAACATTTTTGGTTAAAATCCGATATGCACCGTACTAACCCGGGCGATGTTACTTATTGGTTAGAGCCAGCGTGCAACCGGAATTCCGGTTCCGGTTCCGGCATTTTTTCACCTTCCGGTTCCGGTTCCGGTAAATTTTTACCGGATTTAAAAATTCCGGTGTTATAATTTGGCCGTTTAAGAATCTCTTTTGAAAGCCACTTGTACTCAGAATATAAGCCGTTGATGGTGGATTTCACATCAGTCGACGACGAAAATCTAAAATACAACAAATAAAATAAATACCTGTGTTCGACTACGGTTGTTTCACGAATAATAGAGCAAAAAAATACGATTAAAATGAAATTTTTGGTGAAATGCATTTTTCATTTTCCGGTTCCGGTTCCGGTAAAATTTTCAAATTCCGGTTCCGGTTCCGGTAAATTGTAATTCCGGTTGCACCCTGGTTAGAGCTAAAACGTAAACATTAGAACTTACTCTTTTTCGGCATATTTCGAGTAAAACATAAACAAATTCGTTGTCCTCAAAATGCGTATGAAATCCAACAACATGTGGATTGCTCAATCGGCGATGAATGCTAATTTCTTGTACCATCTGTCAATATTAAATACGCACAAAAAATAATAAAGCACACACGCGAATGGCATAAATTTCAAAAATTTGTGTATTTCGAAAAAGTTTTTCGATCGAAAACTGACTATTATTACATTACTCATAAGGCTGAACGCAATCTAAATTTAAATATAAATTCCTGTTTCACCAGAGCAAAAGTTGGCGTAAGTACGAGAGGTCAGCCTGCCGTCATGGCTTTATCGGAGGTTATCGTAATTTCGGCAGTAAAATTTCCGTATTTTGATTTGGTAGTGTTTTGCCTCAAAGCAACCTATTAAACAGCCAATGCGCAAAAATAGCATACTTTATCTTTTTGGTGCTTTTTAACCAAGTGTGTTTTTGGCACTGCCTTTCCAGCAAATACATTGCCTTTGGAGTCAATGAGTTCGTAGCATCGCGCGAATCCTCCCTGAAACAATAAATATTTAAGATTATCATATGTAGGTGCATAAACCATTTGTTTTCTTTTTCAGAATCAGAACGAACGGTTTGTTTATATACTTGGTAAATAATGACGGGTTATTACTGTGAGGGCTTTCGTCGAATCGGTGACTCATTCTTACAATAGCGAACCCCACGTATATTAAGCTACGGCGTTCGACAAACAGGAACAACATTTCACAGGAAGCAAGACAGGTTGCGTTTTCATTAGCCAGTTTTCCAAGTTCAACACAGCCATGTGTTCACATGAGGAATGCGAAGATGAAATATATACATGTCGTGAAAAGCTTAGCTTCACCGTAATTTTCGAGACGTATATTTTTGATTTTTATTCTCATTCTTCATAATTTATCGCCTAACTATAAAAATTGCGAATCCTGTGCCTTACTAAATGAAATCCAATGGGTCTCGCATGCGAGCATTCTTTCAAATAGTGTGTGCATGGTCGGGTTCCACAGCAATGAATCATATTTTTCAGGAATAAGTTTCAAACTTAACACCTTACGTACAACGCATGCACTACGTAGTTAAAAGAATCCTCGCTCGCAAGGAAGGCCAACTGCATTTTATTCAGTCAATGGAGTAACCACAAGTTCTGAATTTGGAACGGGGCCACTTAAAGAAATACATTTGCAACAGATTATGTCACTATATAGTTGGGTAAGCTAGGGTACGACGGTTTTACTACGTATTTTAAGCGCTTGCAGCTTAAAAGAAGGGGCGTTCTTCAGGGTGCGATCGGATATTAGTTTATTGGATACCGGATATTGAATTTGATATTGTACGTATATGGTAAAATAGTTTATTCTTTCGCTGATTTTTAGCGCATTTAAGCAGGGTGCAACCGGAATTCCGGTTCCGGTTCCGGCATTTTTTCACCTTCCGGTTCGGGTTCCGGTAAATTTTTACCGGATTTAAAAATTCCGGTATTATAATTTGGCCGTTTTTGAAAGCCACTTGTACTCCGAATATAAGCCATTAATGGTGGATTTCACTTCAGTCGATGATGAAAATCTAAAATACAACAAATAAAATAAATACCTATGTTCGACTAAGGTTATTTCACAAATAATATAGCAAAAAATAAGATTAAAATGAAATTTTTGGTGAAATGCATTTTTCACTTTCCGGTTCCGGTTCCGGTAAAATTTTCAAATTCCGGTTCCGGTTCCGGTTCCGGTAAATTGTAATTCCGGTTGCACCCTGCATTTAAGGTCCGCTGATAAACTGAACTGATTTAATGCAAAAATGCTTTTAACTCCTCGCTCGCATTATTAGTAAAAGTAGCTCAAACCAGGGTGGCAACAAAGGTTCGGATTCGGATTCGGCAAAAATTTGAGGTTCGGATTCGGATTCGGTTGTGGAAAAGCCGAATCCAACAAAGTTCGGCAATATGTTTTTTCATTTTTAAGCAATAAAATTTTTAAATGAATCAATATTCTTTATTTCAGGTGAGAAATCTCAGAACTGACGTCGGGACGAAATATATTAACGTATTAAATGTTATACGGCTGGCATTGCGTTGATATTCTGAAACAAATTATAGATATATCTGAAATTTGCAACATGCAGGATCTGGAATCGGATTTGGTTCCGGATGCGGCAAATTAGCACTGTATTCGGATTCGGTCAAATCGTGGATTCGGTGCCACGTTGGCTCAAACAGTCCAAGTCTCAGTCTGGCGGAGCTTTTGAAAAGTGTCAGGTTTAGAACCTGAGACTGCTGTAGTGATGCCAGACAGGAATGTCAGTTGTGGCAAATGGTTTTACGTTATATATAACGTTTATAGTGCAAAACTAAGCCAGTAATCACTAATATGATTTCTGCGATAGTGCAAGTTTTATTGTGCGTTACGTATATATAAGAATAGGAATCGGAACGTATGTTGAATCGGGATTCTAATGGAATCGGAATTGCGGTTGCACCATGGTTGGTATATTTTATGCAAAATAAATGAATATACATAATTTACGTTGTTTTCTTTCTTAATCTTATATTGTTAAGTTTTCTGAGCGAAATAGGACCTTCAAAATTCGTGATTTGGTATTTTTCTGAAAGGTTTCAGTATTCGTACAAAAAATTTCTATGGCTACCAAAAATACCTCAAATCTCAGTCTCAAAGAATTTGAGACAGTCTCATTCTAAGGCTCAATTTCTTCATTGAGACTCCCATCCTTGCTTGCACAGAAATGTAATCGC
Organism: Enoplolaimus lenunculus; assembly: GCA_030248215.1. NCBI lineage: Eukaryota > Metazoa > Nematoda > Enoplea > Enoplida > Thoracostomopsidae > Enoplolaimus > Enoplolaimus lenunculus. The sequence goes on from JASANG010001733.1 coordinate 303,454, forward strand.
AGCAGATGTTTTAAAGACACTAAATTGTAATAAGCAGTTTTATAATATTCTGCACCACAACCGTAAATACACGGTATCCGGTACGTTTATACCGAATACGGATATCAGTTTTTGCCGGATATTAAACCAGAACCGGATATCCGGTCGCACCCTGACAATCTTACGAGGTTACGATCTCATGACCAATGCCCGACAGATTTTCAGTCCAGAGTTAATATTTAACTCCATGCATGCGTTACAAATACCGGTAGAAACTAGTACAATTCAATAATGAACTGAAAAAAGCACAATTATATAAAGACCGTTTCAGGGCATACAGCATTCGAAAGTACCTTGCAGCAACAAGTTCAACCCGCCTGAGCGTTATGATAAACTGAAGCTGTGACTAATATATAAAATATATGTTAATCACAGTTTCAATTATAGATTATCTATATTTTATATAATTGTGCTTCTTTCAACTTCTGGTAAAGTTGTCAGTAATATTAGTTAAAATTATTGTATTAGCGTTTGCGGGGAATTTTTGTCATGTTGAGCGATGAGTAATCTTTAGTTGAGTTGGAAGCACGATCTAGAATAAAAAATGGTCCAAAAAGTTGGCTTGCAAAATTTTAACCCTGCCCCCAGGACCCCCCAGATCATCTGGGCCCCCGCCCAGGATAACTGCCCCCAGCAAAATTAGCTGCCCCCCAGGAAACTCCTGGGGGCCCTCCAATGAAACGCCCCCCCGGCGGAAATTTTCAAGCTGTGGAGAAGCCAGATTACCATACCTAGTCGATATTATTGTGTGATGCTAATGACACCGTGCAATAGATTACGTGTCCCTGCGGTGTTTGTTCTACTGAAATTGCTAACTAAAAGACATAATATTTTGTAATAACCTCCCATGCATTATAGCTTAGAACAGGCTGCTTTTTGGTGGATTGCAATGGAGCAAGTGTACGCTTTAGACTTATATTTTGTTTAGGCTTAAGCATACGCTTAGGAGTAGACTTAGCATAAAACCTCACCGTATCCCATGTAAAAGAAAGAAACTAGGTAAAAGTGCCCCTAGAAGGGACAGATTGTGATATTTTTCGCTTGAAGCATGTAAGAGTTTAAACAAGGGTTAGTTAGACAATAGATCAGTAGATAATGCTTATAATATTAGCTCCATAACTTCTATGAAAATAGTTGTCATCTATATCTTTGACGGCTGTTTTTCAGTGTTAACACGCTTGCGGTCAGTGAAACAAGAAACATATGGGCCCAACAAACTTTCATCTGTTAAGCTATAAATTGAAACTATGGGTTTTCAAGGCGTTCTAAAGTACAACTCTCAACATGCCTTTCGTATAACAGTCAGTTGCTTTTAAAAGATCTCAACTGAGCGCCAGCAGAACATGTTCTTTGAAATATTTAGCAACGTTTGAATTGTATTTTCTAGATGAATAGTTTAAATATGTCATGGCTCAGAACACAATTTGGAAAAGTTCCTCGACTTCACATCATCAAATTGTCATGGTAAAGATAGCTAAAATAGTCAAGCACGTATGCGTGACATTTTTTATTCGATAATCAATAGACGCAATTTGTAATCTTGCCATATTGAAATATTTACTAATCAAGTTTTAGAAACATAATATTTTAAAACTCAAAAAATATGCTCTTCCAATGAAGAATGTTAGATTAATAGATCACTTATAAACTGAACATTGTAAAACCCAACAAACGCTAAAATTAAGCTATGTCCGCTGGGCCCATATGTTTCTTGTTTCACTGACCGCAAGCGTGTTAACGCTGAAAGACAGCCGTCAAAGATATAGATGACATCTATTTTCATAGAAGTTATGGAGCTAATATTATAAGTATTACCTACTGATCTATGGTGTAACTAACCCTTGTTTAAACTCTTTTACATGCTTCAAGCGAAACATATCACAATCTGTCCCTTCTAGGGACACTTTTACCTAGTTTATCATATGTTTCCACCTACTGCACTTGTTGCAGGATTTTGGCATTCTAAATGGGGTGTTTACAGCATTAAAAGCGATAAAATAGCGCTTAAAAATGAATTTTTTGGTAACAAATATTTTATTTTCCGCTTCCGGTATTTTTTAACTTTCCGGTTCCATTATTTTATAATTCCGGTTGCACCCTGCCAAGGTGTTTTCGTAAATCCGGACCCCATTCATAGGAAGCAAAAACAGGAATTCATTTTGTCGCTTGAACATGAACAGGAACCGAACAGGAATTGCAACGGCAACATAACCCAACTTCGTACTACTAATTGCTTAAAATTAAAAATGCATGTTCATGTCGAGTTTTTTGCTTTTTTAATATGCGGTTTTCTAAGTTCTTACGAACCGCGGAAAACAAACTTTTATTTCAGCCGATCCTTCATAAATTGCCATAAACCTGCTAAATACCGGTTACTGCGTCTTTCGGTTTAAAATTGAAACTAACCTTTCCAAGAAAGCGACCCTTCCTATATTCTTCTCCAGTTTTCGGGTGAACAATTCGATCGGGAATTTCTTTCGGTGGAACTTTTTTCTTGTCAATAGGCATATTACTCATTCTGGAAACTCACACCAATTCACTGCAGAATATTATACGTATATACAACTGCGACCGGACTATCAGTCTAGGTAGGAACCGGGACTTCAACCTTTTCATTTAGCAGCTGCAAAAGCGGGTTACTGATCGTTTCGAATAAACGACACTGTGCGTGTTAGGCAGACGCTGTTACCACTGCGCCACGTAGTGCGCGTCTCTGACTGCTTCTATCTTCGACTATATGTCGACCGTATGTTGCCGGAAAGCTTACTATACACAATGTGCATATACGTATATTCAATATTGCATATGCACCAGGACAACATAGTCAGTTACTGAGTTGTTACCTATCATTCCGAAACATGGTTTATGCAAGATAACAAATGAGATAGGCACTAAATGTAACATACTACTCAAGTCACACATTTTGAAAGTGCGGAAAATTGAAAATTTCACTAGCTAAGGTACTAAATTTATTTCATGGCATAGCAGAACAGTTGAGCTTCGAACATAAAATGGCCAATGTAAAGAGTAGGGGCGGAACAGTATTATAAGCATATTCCTAAGCCTAAGCCTAAGCCTGAGCCAAGAAAAAAATTGTCTAAAGTTTAAGCTTATTTTATTCTAGACCCACAGAAAAACGCTCAGCCCCTGATCTTTACATGGGCCCATAAAAGGATAAACGTGTTTTTAGAAACTGATAAACGGTTTTGTTATTTAACTTGACGCGTTAACAGATGTTGAATAAGATTGACGAAGTTGTATTGCTAAGTTTTACACCATGGCCCACAGCAAGCTACTGTAAGCTGGACTTATTAGATGCTTAGAAAACTTGGTGTTATATTTGGCAACTTAAAGTCTGCTGTTAAAGGTACCAATTTATAATCAAACCTTGAACTTCATCGATTCATGATATTTTTCCCAACTTTCAATTTGGAATGTTTGCATTATACTTAGCTAATACCAAAGTATTAACATAAACGGTAGATGCGTGAAATAGCAGGAGGGAAAAATTGAGCGTTTGAATTCTCAGACAAGCGTTCATCCAAGCGAGTTATTGCTTGCCACTTTTAACTGTTAAAACCGTGTACAAGTCTGACAATCGTTCAGCCAAGCGGGTTATTGCTTGCCAGTTTTGGATTATGAGTCGGGGCCCGTAACCAAGGAAAGGGTGGCCTCCAGGGTGGCAACAAAGGTTCGGATTCGGGAAAAATTTGAGGTTCGGATTCGGATTCGCATTTGGTTGTGGACAAGCTGAATCCAACAAATTTCGGTAATATGTTTTTTCATTTTTAAGCAATAAAATTTTTTAAATACCTTGCTATAAAAATCAATATTTTTATTTCAGGTGAGAGATCTCAGAACTGACGTCGGGACGAAATATAGTAAAGTATTGAAAGTTATACGGATGGCATTGCGTTGATATTCTGAAACAAATTAGATATATCAGAAATTTGCAACATGCAGGATTCGGTTTCGGATTCGGCAAATTAGCACTGGATTCGGATTCGGTCAAATCGTGGATTCGGTGCCACCCTGGTGGCCTCCCCTAAAATGTTCAACATTGCTTGTAACTCAATGACAAACCATGTATGGCCCTCTTGAATAATTTCTGCCCCTGAAAGCTTTGGACGTTGCAATTTGGTCCTGTTTTGCCAAAAATATCCGAAAACTGTAGGTTTTTGACTCATGCACTTCTAAGTGATTTGATTCGGTTTAGTACGCTCTGGAGTGTTAACACCGTGTTTTGCAGGTTTAATACAAGTAACAGAACAAATAATACAGCAGCGTACACAATATAAACGTGTGCGATGCTAATTTGACTCACGAATTCCGCGATTTTACGAAATTTCGGGATAACTCGCAAATACGTCAAAATCGGGTAAAATCCCAAATTCCAGGTCAAGTACGGGTAGAAACAGTCCAAATCCAGTAATTTCACGGCAAATCTGCCTAAACAGAACTAAACGTAACACACTTCACGCAATTGTGAGAAGTTCGTGATTTTGATTCAGCCCTGTATCCTGTATCCTTTTTGCAGTTCTTTTCTCGATGTATGCTTATCGCTCTGATTTAGTAAACGCGGCCGGTAATTGTTTATTAACTCTCCCAAATCCGTTATAACACCAAATATTAAATACCAGTAAATCACAGGTTATACAATTTAACTGGCAACCTGAGCCGGAATCCTTATAGCCGACGCCTGCATCTGTTTAGTCCAGCCACTGGCTTTACCGATACCAATACATGTATTCCTTTCCAGAATCCGTGCAATTCTAACCCCGTTAGAATTACACCCTGTAAAACCGTGTACTCTAACCCCATTAGAGATACACCAATTTTTGCCGACCAATCTAACCCCGTTAGATTTGGCCCGATCCGTTGTAGAATAATGAATCCAACCCCGTTAGATTTATTAGACTACGATTTCCCAGGTTCTCCGCTAAATCCCAAGTTCTCCTTTAGCACATGACACCAGTTTCCAATACTGGGTAAACCTGCGCCCTGCGCAACACGAGCAACACGATGTACCTTAATTTCCTTCACATACTTACGCCACCGTGGCAATACTTAAACTAAATCCGTTCAATCCTACTTACCCAAATTCCACTTGCTGTTCAATGCGTCCGATACGTTAGACCAAATTAAAAGCCGGTAACACTCTGTAGGTTAGATATATGAAATTCGCACCACCGTTCACTCGCTCTCCAATAATAATAATGATTCCGGTCTCGGCTATCCTATATGCGCGTCTCGACTTCATTTGCATACAGCCGACACCCACAATTGGGTGTCCGCTACTGCTTTTGAGGTCCAGAGCCACTCACCCTATGTATTCCTTTGCCACAACACACTACAACAATAACAACATTATCCAATAATAAAGCACCATTTTGGTGCTGACATAACCTAGCTATGTCGTTAGTAGCAAATATAGCCAACACCGTATGCAACATTATTCAATGGCCTCGCAGGGCCCAGGGTAAATTTCGCATTGCAGGCACAGCCGCCATAGCATCGATTTTAACAATTCTACGCCTTGTAGCAATGCCTAAGCCTAACTTAAGTTCTTAGAGAGACTAGGTGGAGCCAGGGACTCCCTTAAGGTGTGGTTTTGATTTAGGGCTTTATTTTAAGTTTTAGTTTTTAATTTGAAATAGGTTTAAGAGTGGCAGAGCCACCTACAGCAATTATACCGGTAACGCAGAAAGTTGCACTCTTTGCAACAAAATATACGCAATTTTGCGTAAACACTAAAACGTCGCTATAAAACGCTATTTCTAAGGACAAACTATTATTTTCGCTATGATATCTCTCTAGAGCCGCTGTTCTGGCTGATATCTGACCGCAAACTACCAATTCTACCAAAATCCGTAATATCCACAGTGTATCAGAATGTCCGCTAATCACAACGTCTGAAAACGCACCTAAAAGCTAGCTAAGTTAATAAGTAATTATTTAGTCGGAAAACTCAAGGATGATAGCTCGAAAAATTGGCAGAAATAAGTTGGGGAATTTTGGGGAGATTTTTAGTAAATTTAAAGGTTTTTAATAGGAAAATGGAATGCGCTAGCAAAAATAAACCAGAATATAAGAAATAACGAATACAGGCACACTATAAGGCGAAATAACAACACATTCATAAACTACTAAATCGACTGGACTCAAACAGACACAAAGCGACGGTAATGTCGCATAAAAGCGGGTTTGCAAGCGCTAGAGGCCACGGGAGGACGTAAACAGGGCCCGCGGTAACTGAGGGCGGGGAAACTGTGGTTTTTGGGCAACCACAGGACCCCTGCCCGACACCCCGTAGCAAGGTGAGCTGTTCACTGGCCTTCTATGAGTACGCATTTTCACTCGAGTTGTTTATATCTCACTGTATACTCAGAACTGCAAGCTCAAAAATAGTGCCGTTTATGGCAACATTTGTAAACGGTAAAAAATTTTACGCGTATTTTTAGTGCTACGGCAAGAACACGGTAAGTAGTTGGTGCAATATCGTAACCTGTAGGTGTTGGTATGCTTAATTTTGAAAAACAGCTTGCGTATTTTAGGTACAGTTAAGTACGTTGCTTGCATTTATATGCGTAATAATACGTACAATAATCGAATTACCGCTAAATTTTCTAGTGTTTACATCACGCTATTATGTTTTTATCATAGCGATGTACAAGTCACATATATGCGGTTAGCGTTATGCCTGATTTGTCAAATGTTAGGCATGGTGTAACTGTAAGAACCACAGTTTTAGATCGAATGGAAATTCCAAACCAAAATAACGTAGATTCAGCGTCGGAGGTTGCGGCACAGCATACTCCGCCACCAGACCCTGAAGCAGGTACCTACTGTTTTCGTCTTTCTGTTATTAGAGATGTCATGGGGCTAAGCCCTGGGTCGGGTTCAGAGGGTGCCGGGGCTACATGATATCGTGGACAATACCATGGACGGTATCAGAAAAATAGTGTCCCTAGGCACAATTTAGCCCGAATCTGAACGCAGCACACTAAGTTTATTACATAACCATAGGCAAAATGTCGGTCTCCGTCAATTTTTGACCGTTACCGAGCATAAAAATAAAATTTTTTCAAACAAAAGTTTTGAATGTTTTTTGTACTTCTGTGTCATTCTGGCATAGAAAATGTTGCATCTGCTCAGAATTTATATATTATATTAAACACAAAAAACGGCGAAAAATTTATAGTCAAAAGTGACAAAAATCAACAAATACAACTGACGTTCGATTATTGTGAACGATGAGCAGAAAAAACGGGAACTTGCCTTTCTTCTTTGGTTTCGGTTTGAAATCTACCGGGACTCAAAAAACCGAGACCGATACTGAGTCCGAGACCAACTATGTCCCGGCAGTTACCGAGACCGAGACCAAGAACGAAACCGAGCCCACACATCCCTGACGATATCGCAAATAACAAATGCATTAGCACTAACTTCACAACATGGTAGTATCAACTTAATGTCGCGTAACACGATATGATAAAAAAGGTGCCGTACTCCCAGGTGTATGCCTACGCAAAAGATACATAAAATTCAAGTTTAGTGTATTTTTAAGGGTAAAACCCTGGCCCCGGGACATCTCTACTATTATGTGTCGTTAATGGTGTGTGATTATTGAACTAGGCAGTAGGTGTATACTCATAAGTTTTTAATGTATATACTGGAATGGTTTAAAACAGCAGTTTATTGAACATACGCACAATTTTGGATACACGATAGTTTGGCAACGAACACTAATATATTTATGCTACGTATTATTTAAATTATTTAAGTGCACATTAAATTGCTTGTTTTAGAGAATTACATCGAGTTAAAGACAGTTCGTTTAGATCATTACGAAAAGGTGAGTTGTTAATGATTGCAACTGCAGCTGTCATTTATGCTATATAATGTGTGCTTCCTTACAAGGTTTTTTGTTTTATGATGTTTAGATTACCTTTTTCGTGATGGTGATCATTCCAGTAATCGCATACTACGTATGTGCGCTATTCCTGCTTAACTTTTATTAAATTACATAAACGTATATAGCGTTTTACTTTGCAAATAATTATACATAATCGTTAAAACGTGCTCGGTATGACAGCAAAACATAATTCTGAATTGCTTTGTAAATCTGATTTTTACACTGAGAACGATTAATTCCAGACAAATGTAAAGCAAGTATTACGCCGTTAAATGTTCCTGGCGAGGTTAAACGACAATTTTAGACCCTATTTCAGAATAGCAATTATGTCACGGTACGAGTTAAAGTTCGTCCGATTCAAGGTTCCGTCAATGTAACATTTGCCGAGAAATCGCTTGAGATTAGATTCCAAACTGAAGAAGCTAGTTTGTTGCGCGAGCATGATGCTACCATCAAGACAATATTTATATGGAGGCCTAATTTAATGTAAGTGTAGAGAATCTTGAATATTAAAGTAAACAAAGCGTTTTGTAAACAAGGGTAGAAAAGTCAACCTGTTTGCCATGTTTGACTATTGACAATAAGTGTGTGTGAAGTCATTTCTAATATTCAGGAATTCTTAATTTTAATAGTTTAGTGATGTGCTACCTACGCTTCAAAGTGACGAAACCGAGCTATACAGAGTAGATGCATGCATTAATAATCGGACAAAAATGCAGGTTTTAACCACGATTTGCATATGAATTCATTTTCAGAGAGGAAATAATACCGGAGCAGTGCAGCTTTGGCATCCAGGGTATGTTAGAGCTGTCGTTGCGTAAACGTGTTCCCATGCGAAAATGGTCAAGCGTTATACCGCGAGAAAGTATGTCACACACAAAAGGCTATTAGGTGGCTTCAGGGTACGACCGGAATTGCAATTCCGATTAGAATTTCGATTCAAAATGAATTCAAACAGAATTGAAAGTTTGAAATTTTAATCTTACTTGTTGTGATACGTTAATAAAAATTCTGCATTATTTATCTTTTAAATTGCTTTCGATGAGTTAACTTATCAATAATTGATTGTAGTTTAGCTGTACAGAACCAAAAATCATCGCCAATTTGTTCATGCGGCCTTTTTGAAAATTGTTGCCAGACAACAGATGCCCTGAACAACATTATATTTGTCAATACAAATTATCCGTACTGTTACAAAATTTTCAGTCCCGATTCCGATAACAATTCCGCTATAAATTTACTGTTCGGATTCCGGTTCCGGTATAATCCAGTTCCGCTTTGCCCCTGGCTGGCTTATATGTCATGTGGCCTTCATATTTCATTTCTTGTGTTTGAACTTGACTTGTAAAAACTTATCTCTATGTTGTGATAGGCGTTATCGCAACATAATTTCAATTACTTTATGGCCTGATATCAGAATACCTTGCAAGCTATAACGCTGTTCTTTCTTGAAATGACGTCCTGGGTTGCTTATATTATAACGATCTAATATTTTGTTTCAGATAGTTTACCGGCCAATTATAAACTGAAGCCGAACTGTGAAACTGGCAGGGATCTTACAGTACATAATTCAGAAAAGCAACAAGAACGTTCTAAAGAAATATATCAAGAGAATAGCCAGGTAGGTGTAAAAACCTTAACAAAGCAAGCCATTTTCCTTAGACCGTTGCTTTAAAATTACCTGTCTATAAATTTTAGGTAACTTTGTAGACTTTTGACAGTTTAATGATATTGTTTTATAAATATGTCATTACAGCTATCTTATTCAGTAGTATTAATTGTGTCGAAGAATAAGGTTGCGGCCGGATACCAAAAAACTTTAACCCGAGACGAAAAATTAAATATCCGGCCGAAACTGGATAATTAAACCAAATCTCACTACTAATGAGCTTCTGCTATCGATTGTAAATTATAAGATCATATGCGGTCACGCAGCCCATATCAGATGTTTCTTGTTTGAGCGCTCGATTTTTAAGTGTTGGATGTTACTAAAATTTTGCAGGCAATGATGCCAACTCCACAGACTAGCGCAGCTTCTGGAACTAAACTAAAACCAACCTGTAAGGTGGAACCTTATAGCAGTGGAGGCCCAGAGAAACAGGGGCTGTGCCATCAACCGGAGTTTACAGGTTAGTTACGTTTTGCACAATCTTACATACTGATTAGAGTTGCTTCTTTATTATGGTCATGTATATTCGGACCAGAACACAGTTCAAATCCAACGGATTATCATTGATATAGATAGTGAAACTATACTCAATTGCAGATAAATGTGTTGTCTTATATTTAAAAGAAAAATAAGTTGTAGTTAGCTGCTAAATGTTTTGAAATGTCATGGTGGGGTAGGGCCAAACGCAACAGGTGCTAGTATCTAGTGTCATGCAAAACCTGGTAAGTTGCATAATCTGATCTTGGTATAACACACATTGATATAACTAAAATAAAACTTAATGTATTTCATAGGCTTGCGTAATATTGGCAATACTTGCTACATGAATAGCGTGCTTCAAGTTTTACGAAATACCGCCGAACTGCGCATGTATTTCAAGGGTAATGCTAATGTTTTTAATTTGAACAGTATGGAGTTATTTTTCTCTTTCTTGTCCGTGCAGAAGTTCAATATTAATTCAATGATGTATGATTTTATTTTTGATACAAATCTAAAGTCTGGCAGCATCTACATGGACCTGTAGTCCAATGTTATAACATTGTTTTAATGTTTCTTGTGATGTGTAGGTTAATATAATCATTGTGCGACCGGATATCCGAATCCGGTTTTATATCCGGCAAAAATCGATATCCGATCCGATATAAATTTACAAGGTGTGACTAGATATCTGGTTCCGGTAATATCCGGCTAAAAACCAATATCTGGTTGCTTTTAACAAGTGGATGGAACAGAGTGGCACCGAATTCACGATTCGGCCTAATCCGAATCCATTGCTAATTTGCCGAATCCGAATCTTGCATATTGCAAATTTCAGATATATCAATAATTTGTTACAGAATATCAACGCAAAGCCAGCCGCACAACTTTTAAACGTTAATATATTTCGTGCCCGACCTCAGTTTTGAGATTTGTGACCTGAAACAAATTTTTTTCATTAATATAATAAGTTATTTAAAGTTTTTATTGTTTAAAACGGAAAAACATATTGCGGAACTCAGGGTGCAACCGGAATTCCGGTTCCGGTTCCGGCATTTTTCACCTTCCGGTTCCGGTTCCGGTAAATTTTTACCGGATTTAAAAAATCCGGTATTATAATTTGGCCGTTTTCTTAATTTTGCTAATTTTTAAGAATCTCTTTTGAAAGCCACTTGTACTCCAAATATAAGCCAATGATGGTGGATTTCACTTCAGTCGACGACGAAAATCTAAAATACAACAAATAAAATAAATACCTATGTTCGACTAAGGTCATTTCAACAATAATAGAGCAAAAAATAAGAATAAAATGAAATTTTTGGTGAAATGCATTTTTCACTTTCCGGTTCCGGTTCCGGTAAAATTTTCAAATTCCGGTTCCGGTAAATTGTAATTCCGGTTGCACCCTGCGGAACATTGTTGGATTCGGTTCTTGAATTCGGCTTTTCACAACCGTATCCGAACCACAACACCGTACGGGTGACGGACGGCACCGTAGTTGGCGCACGGCGCCGGGCGTCAAGTATAGCGCATTCTTAGTCAGACCATTTAACTCGTGCACTTTTTATTTAGTGTACTTAGTTGAAATTCATGCAGTTTAACTTTGGTTAGCTTACAATTAACTTATTAAAAATGTTGCGTTACATGTTGTTATAGATAAGCATCATTTGCGCGAATTAAACGCTAAAAACCCTTTGGGAATGTCTGGAGCGCTTGCAAAAGCATTTGCAAAACTGATGGCGGAGATGTGGTCTGGACGGACGCAGTATTGTGAGCCCTCGGAGTTAAGGGTATGCGCAGATAATGATTTGGATAATTGGCATATTCTCGTGGTTATTGTTTTAAAATTTTAGATTGCCGCCTTTCCGTGCGGTTTTTTAATTTAAACGTTGATTTCCAAAAAGTTTAACGCGCTTTTTGCACTTCAGTTTACAGCACGTCTCACGAGTTTTAAAGGAGGCGCAATACAATCATACAATTATAACCATATATTGTTTGGTAGCTGTCTGTAGATAACATTTTTTCTCCTATTTAGCAGGGCATTTTAGCACTGCTACGTGTTTAATTAAATTTCAGGGGTTGGTTGCCAGTAAAGCTGCTCAGTTCGCCAATTTTGCCCAACACGACGCCCAGGAATTTTTGTCGTTTCTTCTTGATGGATTACACGAAGTAGGCACATGTTTTATTTTATTGCTGTTAAGAATTCTATCCGAATTTACGTAATTTGTGCCATGGGCTTCAATTTTTCTGGCATTGTGCTATATAATTATGCTCAGTTAATGACTGCAAAATTATGCTGCTTCAATTTGCTCTTGATCATGCACGAACGGCAGTTGAAGTTAGGAAATGCTGTGGCAATCAAATTTAGTGGCGCGAATCTCAGTTGCCAATGAAATAGAAAACCTAAATTATTTTGCCGTACAACATGCAGAAGATTTTTAAAACATTAACAGCTGTTGTTCATTTGTCATTTGAGCCTCCCTTTCTGAAACTCCCGAATGCACATCCGTTTACAAATAGCTGTTACATGCAAATTAGTTAAATCATTGCTTTTTGGTTTGTTTTCGTTAATTTTGAAAGAGATAACATTTTGGTAAATTGTAAGCATTTAATTATGATTCTAAGTACAATTTAGCAAGAAAGCATGATTGCAAATGGCATAGTAATTGCAGGATCTAAATCGCGTTAAAGACAAACCATATACGAAGAGTGTAGAATCAAACGGCAGGCCTGATTCGGTAAGTTCTAAAGGATTATGTATTGTTTGTAACATTAAAACAATGTTGTAATGGACATTCAGTGAGCGATGCCAAACGATTCTAAATTGTGCCTCTCGATATCTTTTATGCTACTTATTCAGTTTTCTTTGATATTTTTTCTTGAAAGGCGATGTGAAAATATTGTTTGACGGAATTGAAAATATGTCTTTCTTCAGATAGTGGCGACTGAAGCGTGGAATGTTCATTTACAACGTAACGATTCAGTAATCGTCGATTTGTTTCATGGACAATATAAGTCAAAGTTAACTTGTCCGCAGTGTTCCAAAGTAATTTCGCAGACACTGTTAGTTCTTTCAATTTGTCAGAGGGAACCCAAAATTGCCTTGACATTTAATAAATACTTACAAAAAACAAGTTTTAGTAGTTTAGTTCGCTAAGCTCATGAGTTTTTTGCTGGTGTGACCGTTGGTTGCGCAGATGGATTTGACATATTTTATCACACGAGACAAGTTTGTCATTTTATCACGCAGAATTATTCTTAACTATGATTTTGTATTGATATTGATAGATAAAGCTTGTGGTGTATCGGTAGCTAAGTTTTCTTTAGTTGCTGCTAACATAGTGGCGATGTGTGCGGCCTATTCCTTTCCATTGATCATTAAAATGTGACATTTAGCAATTTTTCTGGCAAACTCTCAGAGAATTTTCGGCATGTGGCGCAAAAATCGAGTGGTGTAAGACTGAGCTAATGTTTAAGGTGGGTTCTGTTCTATAGGTATAGAAACGTCTATTGAGGCACATTATCAATTGAGAGCACACTATGGAGTATTAAAATGAAAAATTCAGTCATGCTAAGAAGCAATTTTTTTCCGGGGAAAATGGAAAAATTCGTCTTTCTGCAAAAATAACCCTGTATGAAGGTTCGCTGCTGGGTTATAGTTTCAAGATTGAGCATTATTAAGCATAACTTCACGCGTACTTTTAAGGTGTCGATTACGTTTGATCCATTTTTGTACTTGGCCGTCCCGTTTCCGAAATTACAAAAGAAAATTGATGTATATCTGTTTCGCGCTTCGCCATTCACAAAACCGATCAAGGTGCGTATGTTTTAGTTTTTGATGTAAAAACCAATAAAACCATGTTGCAGTAGTTGATGCAATGTTAATTTGACTGTTATTACAATTGATCTTATTGACTTAAATTATTTCTGCGATTTTTTCAGTTGTCATTGTGGTTTTGTATACACGCATTTAGTAGTGGCTATTTTAGTTCTCACTAGTTGTAAAAGAAGATGCTAAATTTGGCGGTCTTGCTGAACAACTAGGTTCACTGGCAGGAGTGGATCCGCGTTTGGTAAGTATTCGTCTGTAGTGTGAAATGCGAGCAATAGAATGCGATGCCCAGAGATTCATTTATATGTTCAAAGTTTTAAGTGCTAATACTAAATACTGAAGCACACGCGTTGTATCATCAGAATTTAGTAAGGAGATTAATTGAAGCTGTATATTTTTCGATGTTTTACTTAAACAATCGATTTTTGGTTTGCTTTTACTTTATTTTCGAATAACTTTAAGGCCTAAGTTTTTGTGTAAGTTCAATCAGTGACTCTTTGGGCGTTGAAGGCACCAGGTCTTTCTTTGTTTTGCAGCTGGCTGCAGCCGACGTATTTCAACATCGTGTATGGAAGTTTTATTCAAACGATGATCTTGTTTCGTCGGTTCAAGCAAGCGATGTGACATTTTTGTAAGTTAGCTTGGAAACACATATGGCTTGGGATTTTGTACCGACAGGGGTGCAACACCACCATTCGCTGAAAGCGTACCTCAAACTTGAGTTCTGTGCGAAATATTTGCTTTATGCCGTTAGTGTTTCCGACCGTTATGTTTGAAATAACTTGTTACATCATTTATGTATCAATGAACACCCATAAGTATACACATACATTATATAATTATTAGGATTTGTACGTAGTTTTTTGAACGTAGAAAAATATGCACATTTTTCGGGTGCTAAGATGAGATCTTCTGGTGTCACTATCCTAGGACTATTACCCCATTTTTTCTGAATATCTATATTTCCAGCTTCGAATCTCTGGATCCTAGTGTTATTGGCGAACCGGTGCACAACTTTTGGGTTTATCAACGAAATCTGGTTGGCCGGCATGGTTTGCCTGATGCTTGTGAAACCTGCCATACTTCTGGCGGCGGAACAACGGATCTTCGAGTTTGTGCCAGATGTTATCGAGTCGTTTATTGTAATGAGTAAGTCTGGGTGGTGCAAGCGAAGCTCAAAACGAATTTGCCAAAATCGGAAATCAGCAAAATTAATCGGCGAGGTGAAATAAACTTTCTCAATTCATATTAAGTAGAGCTTGTGTGTTAGTACAAAGATCAGTGTTCGTTAAGTTTTCTTTTTAGTTGAATGGTTTACGCTTCAGTGTAATCGTTATTATACACGGAAATTAGGCTGTTTCTGTGAGTTGAGGGCAAGCTCCTTACTCCTACAGAGGAAAAGCTGTGATGAGGCAAAATGCGTGGAAAAGAATCAGATATTATGTGCTTAAAATAGGTGTTTGTCTTTATGTACCCCGCATCGGCCTGTAATTCATGTATGACGTTAATAACTGGTGCAAATTATGCTTTATCACCAAATTGTAATTTTTGTGTTTGCAGGAGGCTGACAAAAGTGTGGGAGGTCCGCTGTGCAGGTCAGATAGTCTAAGCTCGAATTTGGGCAGTCCCCCGTCTAACATTAGGGTAAACTTAGCAACCTAGCGCATACTTTATAACCAAAACCTACAATTATTTCTAGAGCATGTCAAACGAAAGATTGGCAAAGTCATAAACCTGTGTGCAACCGTGACCGACGTGATAATGAAGATTTAGTCGGACAGCCGTTTATGCTTAGTATTCGTGCTTCGCGTTTAACGCGTCGTGAAATTGAACAAGCCGTAGAAGCACGGTCAAAGTAAACGGAGTTTATATAACCATATTATTATGCCACATACATTTGGGGCATTAAAATTTTTGTCCATGTTATTTATAGAGACCTTCTCACATTGAAAGAGGAAGACTATGGGTGTCAGAGACTGGGAGATTTATGACTACACGTATAGTTAGGCTTGGATTAGTCCGCACTTTCTCATAGTTGACATGGGCTTGAATATGTTTGAAGTGTTCAGCTGGTTTATTATATATTTAGTTTCTCAGATATTATGCAATAGCTGCTTGCAAGTTCATGTTCGTCGGAAATGCTAATTGGCACAGTGTTTGGTTTAAATTAGTGCCAAATTTGCGTTCGCTAGAGGTCATTGAATTAATGGTTGGTGCAAGTGTGTATCATGTTCTGCTAATAGCAAATGACGATTACCATGTGAAATGGCAATTATTGACTAAAAATTTGTCTCTCTTGAATTGTATTTCATTGTCTTAACCTTTTACTTACACTTAGAGATAATTTTTATGTAACATTGTAATTTTCACATAACGGAGACTTCTTTCACATCAAAGCATATATTTTGTTTTTAATAAAATGTACGTATTTTCTTGGTTTAAAAGAATCTTTTAGCTATGCTTAAGGAGATTTTTATTAAACGAATATTTTTTACATAACTATGAATTCTCTCAAATTAAATAATATAATTGTGATTTAGGTTTACAATTGATGTCTTTCAATTTCCATCGTTAGCGTCTTCGCCACAACATGGCACTAGTAGCAGTGGTACAGTAACGTCAGGAAATACACTCGATTGCAATATGTCTTCTAATAATTCGTCATTTGATCTGGCGACGCCAACCAGCCCAACGTCGACTGAAATTATACCGGAATGTCCTAAAACGCCCACGGCACAAGATAGTTCTATTCAGGTAAGAGTAATAAACTGTCTTGTTTATGTGTGTATTAAGCTCTGACTGAACGATGTTTGTTAAGCTCTGAGTGAATGATGCTAGTGGAAGAACTATTTGTCACTGGCGGTCCCAATATTTTTTCTGCAGGGGGGGCAGGGATGGGAGTGGTATTTGCCCCGCTTTACAGCAGGATGCGACCGGCTATTAATTTACCAGAAACGGATACAGATATTTAATTTACCGGAACAGGAGCGGATACCGAATATTGTATATGTGAAAATTGTTTGTTTTTTCGCTATTTTTAGCATGCTCGAGGTTTTCCTCTTATAAATTCATAACTGCTTCTGATAAACCTAAATTATTAATTGCAGAAATGCGTTTAACTCTCGCTCGCTTACGTAAGTTAAAAGTAGTAAAGACGCTCTCTTGTATAAAGTTTTATGATAATCGGTACCACAATCATAAATATCCGGTAGGTTTGTACCGGAAACGGATGCGGATATCAGTGTTTGCAGGATTTTATACCGGATCCAGAATTTGAAGTAATTGAGACCTGCTTGAAAATACATAATAACTATTGGGACAAAAGCGGCAAGATGATTTTTGTCTAGAATCCATGCCCTTCGTACGCTATTCGTAAACTCAGTCTAATAAAGCGAAACTATTATGAATGCAATATCGACGTTAATTTTGATAATGATAATTCTAATTTAGAATACGAGAGTAAGACATTGGTTATGAACCGTTCACAATCTTTGAGTTGCTGGCACCGATTTCTACGGGTGTCAGTTTAATTTTAATATTGCATACTCGTTAACTCCATATTTGTTGTTCTTTAAAAATAATAGTGAACAGCGCCTTAACTTATTCAATTTGATTTCTATTTTGCTTCAATTCTAACATTTTAGAGTTACATTACTATTTAGGTGCACAGCGATGTAAAGATAAACAGTACACAAGCCGCTGCGACTTCAAACGAGTTAACTGTTCACGCAAAAGACACAAATAAAGGAGTGCCGGATGACCCTATGCCAAGCAATGTGCAGCTTAACTGTTTTGAAGTAAGTATTGGTAATGTTGAATGAAACACGTGTAAGCCCAACTGATTACTTTATTTCTCAGGGAAAGAATCTGCAATTGCTTCGATGCATGTACTGCAACAACTACGTTGCTTTCTGCATTGTACACTTGAAGACTTTCTGCTGTATTTTCATGTGGTACACTCGCACAGCTCCATTAAATAATGATATATATGTGTGTGTGTGTTCCTGCCGAAAAATTCAATTCCAGTTCATGTTTCTGTTCCGGCAAAATTTAACCCTTTTATCTATATGTGTATGCGTGTGTGTGTGAGTTCAGTATTTTTACGTGGCGAATGTTGTGGTTCGACTGACCAATTTAAAAATAACACATTAACCGGGTAAACATAATGTTAATCTAATGTTTACAGAACAAAATGAACATACAAAATATTGGGGAAATCGGTAAAAAGATGCTGGTGTTTGTACCGGCACGGAAATTTGCGCCTCAAAATAACACTACGACAAGGAAAAACTGTTTAAAAATTCCGTAATGTACTCTAGTTGTCGTATAGTATGCATTACGCTAAGGCTACTCTGACAAAAGCATTTAGCAATAACCATCATTTGTAGTTCGACGTGTACCTAGGGGACACGTTGGGGTCTACAGCATGAACTGTAAACTGACTTCGGGCGCCCACCTTTTCTAATGCGCATTGAAGCAACTGAAAGGACTTTTTTAGTTTCAGTGTTTCTTCGTTTTA
Organism: Enoplolaimus lenunculus; assembly: GCA_030248215.1. Lineage (NCBI taxonomy): Eukaryota > Metazoa > Nematoda > Enoplea > Enoplida > Thoracostomopsidae > Enoplolaimus > Enoplolaimus lenunculus. Next base: position 321,905 of record JASANG010001733.1, read on the forward strand.
GCAAACCAAAGGTCATACACTTGCAATGAGCACCCCAAGTGATAAATCAACGTTGCGATCGATTCAACACAAAACACACCCAACGCAACGACAAACTCCTGGGCGTCGTGCCACGGATGTTCTGTTTTTCATGAGCAAAGGCGTATTGGAAACGGCGAATGGATTTCGAACTGGTGAAACGATTAAAACTAAAAATGGTAATGAATGATGTATCATGCCGCCGCCAGTATTTTTGGAAGGGTATATTACTTGTCGCTAGTTTTCAATTGTGTTTGACGCAAGAAATCTACTACTCCGGTGACCTAATAGTTTCAAATGTACTAACTAGTTCGAGAGTGCGGGGTATTCCTCGTAGATTTTTTATTACCGCTTTTAAATAATTCAATTAACTCCAACTCCTTGACTCTTTCCTCCTTCCCCTGGCGGCGTTTGCCCAAAATTGATTGGATTTTTAAATTTTTGCATATTTGAGCTTCTCAGGATCTTCCCTGATTATGCCACACCTAATTTGAATCTTTGAAAAATTCGATTTTTAAGGTCCCAGGGACCCAAGCCCGAAGGTAAGTGTCAGTTCATTCTATATTTTTCTATTTTACAAAAATGTCAATCGTACTTCAGAGGATGATGTTATGGATTTGTCGAACGTGGGACTTTTAGTAATTGATTGGCGCAATAAACGTGGAACAAAAGACTATTTGTCGGTGAGAGACAAAGAGACTCCAGTCAAACTGGTAAGTTATTTTTAATTAGTTACTTTAATAAGCCAATGAAGTTAAGCTTGGCATAGGGCAGAGTTCAACGGGAATTTCTCTTTAGATTCTAGTTCCGGTGAACTTCAGTTCCTGCTGGGAACCTTGCTTACAATGTTCAATGAGCGGATGCAAACAATGTAGCTTGAAGTTAACTTCATAATAGCGCTTTTGTGAATTGAAAAGCATTTTTTGAAAGCACTATATTAGAATTTGGTATACTTTGCATACAACTGGTTAACAAACTTCTTGATAAAATGTATTTGTTTGTTTAATTTTTTAGGATTTTGACGTTTATTGCGGTCCACGGTCAACAAGTAGTCATGGTATGTTCACTTATCTCACTTGCATGCTTAATTAACAGACTTATTCAACCGATGTCTGTTGATTGCAAATATAAAACTGAGAGCAATAAGCCCTATGATTTCGTGGAAAGGATGTTCACTCAAATTGCGTCAGTTACTTTAACGTTCATGGTCTTCGTGCAAAATATATTCACTGCGTTTACATCCAAACTACTTGACTTATGCGTGCTTTCTGTGTAGTGGCATCAAATTCGGTCATAAGCTTTAGTTATAACAGTTACCGTGTTTTTGTTTAGGACTACTTAGTCTTAGTCAGAGAGCAGACTTTTAAAATATCTGTACATATTGGCAGGAAGGATTATGAACATGACTTAAATCAACCGTTATCTTAAGTCTAGAATACAAGTTTGTATATTTTTGTTTATTTTCTTGTCGAAAGTTCTGCTAATCAAGTCTATCTCACTGGAGTGTTACCTGAAAAGCAAAATTAATACAGGTTCCAGACGTCATTATTTATTTTGACGCTAAAATCTCTTGAAAACCACTGACTTTAAGCTATCAAGATTAAGTTAAATCACGACTTAAGATTAAAATCAACGTTAACTCATATGTCTGTAAACCAGCGAATATTTGGTATTGATAGTATGTTAAAGTTGCGCATAAGATGACGTTTTGTCTGATTACTTTTTTATCTAGATTCAACGTCACAACTCGATCTAAGACAAATGCTTGAGCTCTTTACAGAAGAAGAGAAATTGGACGCTCACGAAGCATGGTAAGACATTTTATTTTTAGTTAGAGTCAAATCACTATAACTTTTAAATCCTAACTTGTACATCTATCTCTTGTGCCGATTTATTGTGCGAAGCGAAAGTCCGAGCAAACTCATAGTTTCGCGAAGTATTTTATATTTTGCGCTCGAGGGTCAAAAGGTTGGTGTCCGTTTGGCCGTTCGAAAAGAATCTCAGGAACCGCGGAACCGATTTTGATTCACTTTTTTTGTTTGAACGCCTATCATCCTGGGGTGTTAATTTCGCATTGGTGTTTTAAAATTTTATGCCGTTTATTATCTACAGGCTAATTTGTATAATTGGTTAAGACTAAAAGGATGCTTGGGTGCAAAGAACCTAAATAAAATTTTAAACCTCCAGAATCGTTGAATAAACAGTTCGCTATTAACTAATATGCATATTTGCTTCATTGGTTATACCTAAATTGCGAATTTTTAAGTTATTTTACTAATAATTATTAGTGTTACAAGCAATCTAATTTCAATTCTAGTAAATCGTGAGTGCGAGGAATCTGAATAAATTGTTTACAACCCTCTTATACGAATAATTGAAAAGTTAACTGATTGCTAATTTGCATATTAGCTTAATGAAACTTTTAAAATTATTTCAGTGATTATTTGAGTTACTGAACGTTTTTTGTGCGCGAAGAATCTAAATAAAATGTTTGTAAACCTCCAGAAGCGATAAATGAGTGTTAGCTAATATTTAATTTACATATTAGCTTAATTGGTTAAGCCTAAATTGTGACTTTTAAGTTATTTCACTAATTATTTGGGTTACGAGTGATCTAATTTCGGCAATAAAAAATTTTTGGGTGCGAAATATCTCACGAAATTGTCTACAAACCTTCAAAACCGATAATTTAATAGTTAGCTAATACCTAATTTGCATAATTGATAAGCCTCTGAGCGGTTTTTGGGTGCGAGGCAGGGTGCAACCGGAATTCCGGTTCCGGTAGGGAAATCCGGTATTTTTCACTATCCAGTTCCGGTAAGAAATCCGGTATTTTTCACTGGAATTTTCCGGTATTTTTGGTATTGAAAATTATTTCTCATTCGAAAATTTATGAAAAATTGGCATATTAATCGAACTTATCTAAAATTGTCCTAGCATGTATTGCCAAAATTTTCAATTTGTGCCACACTCCATAATTTATCATATGTTTCCACCTACTGCACTTGTTTCAGGATTTTGGCATTCTAAATGGGGTGTTTACAGCATTAAAAGCGATAAAATAGCGCTTAAAAATGAATTTTTCGGTAACAAATATTTTTTATTTTCCGGTTCCGGTATTTTTTAACTTTCCGGTTCCGGTAGTTTATAATTCCGGTTGCACCCTGGTGCGAGGAATTTGAATAAATTGTTTACAAACCGATAAATGACTAGTTAGCTAATAACTACGTTGCATATTAGCGTAATCGCTTAAGTGTGTTCGAGCTTCGCGCAATACATGTAGTCCCACTACTTCTGGTATTTTATGTCAGATTTCTTATCTTTTTATCCATTTCGTTTTTTTGGTTTTTTATTTTGAATTTATTAGACAAGTTTATAAACTTTTGTTCTGTTATTTAAGGTACTGCAGCGCTTGCAAAACACACCAAGAAGCGACGAAGCAAATAACGTTATGGAGGCTGCCTCGTCTTTTAGTTATTCAGTTAAAGCGATTTAATTACGGCGGTTTGTATAACTATTCGAGAATTAAAATTGAACGCAAGGTCAACTTTCCTGTCAAGTACGTTTTGAACTGAATCTGGAAATTATTTAGTTAGTTTACCGCGACAGCATCCTCTTTCTCCTCCCATTTTTTGTAAAAGCGTGTTTCCAGTTTCAGTTTGGGTATTTTATGGTAACTGTCACTATCAAATATCCATTTTTAAAGATGGTTTAACGACTTTTTTGGTGCTGATAAAAGCTCCGAGAAGTGCTGTTTTCGCGTTATATTTTTAAGTTTTTAGCTGGTTATAAAACGTTTTAATACATACATTACATAGAGGTTATAATGATCTTTCCACTGTCAAAAAATGGTTTGTGTCAAGCAAGGAGCCGACAAAATTTGAGAAAATTAGCTACCTTGGTGTACGCTGCACCAAGGACAGTTTTTCGTAATATGGCTTTATTATGCTACGCTGGAAAGTACATTTCTGGACTTTTGTAGATAGATTTTGCGTTTGTTGTTTAAAGTGGTAATAAGCAAGATTTTTAGTTTTTTCCCAATGTATTGAATTCAGTATGGCTTGTGTATTTCTATTTGTCTTCAGAGGACTTGATTTGGGACCGTATTTATGTCCGGGCGCTCCTCGTAATAATTCGTCGATATATGATTTATACGGTGTTGTATGCCATATGGGAACGACATTTTTTGGCCATTATGTCTCGTATGCGCGTTTGTCAAACATACAGGATTCAACGCAGTCAGATATAGGTATGTAGGTTCCTATTGTACACTTGCCCGTCCACAGATACACTTAGGCTGAAGACAAGACTTGCCTATGGTTAAGCTAAAGCCTTTGCCACGTCTAAACTAAATATTTAAACGTAACTGTAAACTTTAGTCTGGCACGTGAGTGCAAGTGTACAAAAACCGATTAGGTTTGCAGCTATAGCTGTATTAAAAGCTAACAGTTTTGTCGGCAACCGGTTTTTGTAAGACGAATGAAAATAATTCTGTTTTTTCAATTGTAGTGTGGATGGAAATAGCATGTGCTCGTTTGTTAAGGTTTAGTAATGTGGAAAACAACGTACGTTTCCTTCCTTTAGTTTGAGCTGAGCTTTCTTGTATATTTTAAGGAATTCTCTTAGTGTAAACTGAAAGTAGTCAAAGAACAGTACTCAAACAATGCTTAGGGTATCGCTATACTTTTTGGTTCTATTAATCTTTAGGTTTTTCGTACGGTGCGGTCTGGTATCATAATATGCAAATGGTCGTACAGCGGAGGACGGTACTGCAGTCCAATTTATAAATATAAAATTTTAACCTGCGAAACCATAAACGTAATTACTTGTTTCAGGATGGAGATTGTGCGACGATTCTCATGTGACTCGGGTAACCCAAGAGTCTCAGCTTGTGAGCAAGGATGCCTATCTGCTGTTTTACAAACGCCGTGATCAAAATGATACGTACAGCGAAATGTAAGCTTATTTTGTTGAGTGTAATAGCATGTATTGAAAGAACAATTTTGTACTCCTTGGGAGTTTTCTCGGACTCTTAGTAATTTTCTAGGTTTCTGATATGCTTTTATAATAACGTAAGCTGTTATGTATTTCATAGGCCCAAAGCATTTGACAGTTGGTTCAAAAGCTGTATTTTTGCCCTAGAATAGGCTAGAAGTTATTTCCGTGGATTGTTTGTATCGTACAAAAATAAAAACTGCTAAACGATTTAATGCAAACTGTTCAGTGATATTTAAAAAATGTAGATTTTCGGTAGTTTAGTGTTTTCATGATGGCTTTACAATTTTGGATTCAGGTTATGCTCTATGAACGAACACCATTGTAATACTGTGACCGATCTGAATCAAGAACCAGTATTGGACGTAAACCTAGAAACGTCAATGCAGTCGCAACCTACTACAGCAACAACTTTCGAACCTATACTTGTAACCCCCGTCTTGTCGGATCCAAGAGTTTGTGGCGCGGTGTGTAGTTCTTTCGTAAATCGTTCACCAAATTCGCAAATAAAACCGCTTGATATCGATACAGGAGTTTCCCAACAGCGCTTTAAACCAAATACTGTGTGTGATCAGCCGGTTAATATGCCAACGGCTACCCAGTGTTGTCAGTCTGTATGTGTCCCAACAGCTTGCGACGGTTATACTAACATGGTATCGACATGTCAGTCGCTGTCGGGCTGTAGTTGTTCTGAAACAACCTCGGCAGTACTTGTGTCACCGACGCATAGTTGTTGCAGCAGCGATTATAGTAGCAATAGAAGTAGTTGTACGTCGATGTCTACCACCGCTTCTGCAACATCTCGGTCGACACAAAGTGGCAGTGACGCTGTCGAGGGTCAAACGGTGGAGCCACACCGCTGGGAAACCATGCCTGGAGAACAGGGATGTGTTGCTGCAGGCCTTGCTGGGGTATCAGCTGATATGATTAATTGTTCTTTTAGTGGAAATACGGAGGTGGGTTGTGAGGACGGTATGTCATCAAGGCATGATTTACAGGGTGTCGTCTTGGCCGGAATGTCGGAGAAGTTTTGTTCTGAATCTGTTGAGCCTGTAAACGAGTCGTCGAAAGAATGTTCTGTTGAAAGGTTTTTGATCGATTCTAATCACCACTCACCTGAGTCAGCAATAACTACTCTTCAGGACTGTGTTTGCAAGGAAAGTACTCAAACCGAATGTGGTGAAGATAATCTTTTACCCGATCCGGATACGTTGCTAAATATGCATATTGATGAAGTATGTGAAACTGTAATTAAAGGTGTCAGAAATGGACATGGTAGCGGAGGAGAGATTTCTGATAGTGGCGAAAATTGTTTATTGCATGATGGTCAACTTAGTTGCAGTGAAGTGATGAGCGAAGACTGCGATGAACGAACAACCTGCTGGTCTGGTATTGGAGTTAGTTACAATACTGATGCTGAATGCGAAGATAGCGATACGTATCATACGCCACCATGGAGTCTATACGATTACGATGTATGATCGGTACCCGCTTCTGTGCCCGAGTCAACCAAAATAGGGTTGTTTTTTGTATATTGCTTTTTGAAATTGGTGATGTTATCTGTAAGGAATTTGGCAACAGTGATCAAAAATTTTAAACATTTTGTTTGTATTTCGGTTGGTAAGACATTTTTTACGTTTGAGATTTTTCGATTAATTTCCGTATTTCGTTTCCGGTGTTTTAAATACTATTCGTTTTCAATATGTTTGTTTGATTGAGATACACACTCGTTAAATTATTCGCTTGAGCTTGCGCTTTTAGCCTGCTCATTATTACTTATGCGTTCTATTGGTATGAATTTGAGCTATAACGTTGTGTACAATGTACAGTATGGCTGTTGTGTTTTATAGGACGAGTTAGCAACAGCTAACCTGTGGGCTACAACGTATTTGCCCTAGCGACAACTAGTAATTTCATGCACGTATAAGTAACAGTTCACCCGTATCCCACAGATGGGTTGTGTTATCCTATCGAAATACGTTTTGTAACCTATGGATGATTTGCTGTGTCTGATAATGAACGTTGTCGTCAAGGTAAAATGTGCATCATACATTAACTACAGAATAAGTACTGAGCTTACGTGAAGTTGTTTTGCATCAGAAACATGAACAACCCTCTAACAGCAATGTTTGAGACGTTTTGCATTTGCGCTGTGTAATTTAGAAATTTGGACTTTAAAATAATACAACTGCCATATACATGAAATGCTTTGATTGAATTATCGTCAAAATCGTTACTGTTTTAAAGATATTTTTTCTTACCGCTTGTGGATACTCGTTCATGTTTTACGCTCATTGTAAAGCAGAGAAACAGCAGTACTTGTGAAAGATACCGGAGCCGGTAGTTTAAGTGATGGTTGCTTTAGTTATTTTAGCAAATATGTATGGATTATGTTTAAATCTTATGGTTTTATCCTTATTTTTACGACGTTTTACAGTTTTTTCTTGCAACATTTCAACACCGAAACTACTGGAACCTATGGCACAAATGTTGCCGGAACCGTAGGCAGACCTCCGGTGGTACAATGGTGAACGATGCATAAATCATTTAAAACTCGAATTACGTAGGGACTTTACGCAACTTGAGTTCAAACAGAGTGTATACTTAATTGACTGTATTCTCAACGTATATAGCATGGGCTAGTATGTGTTGGAAGTAAACTTTTGTAACTTGTTACATAACTGGAGCGATTTTTTAAAATTTTATAAAGCTGCTCTGGCAGAAAATCGGCTTCGGCTACGATAGAATTGTTGCCGGGGGTTCCGGCAATTTCGGTAATAAAATTTTGCATAATTTTGCAAAATTTAACTGTTTAGCGCGTTCTGTTTTACTTTTGTCACAATTTTCAGGAAAGAATTTGCAAAATTTCGTAGAAACTTAGCGTAAAACCAAGTAACTTACCAACATTGCAGATATGGACTAAAATTAACTAATTAACCATAATTTTTACTACCTTTCGCCTCACCTACTACGGCTTCGGCAAGTTTCGTTGACCTCCGGCTACGGTATTTTTCACCTCTGGTAGCACCCTGTTGCATACTTCATGAGATTATTTGAACTACCCCATTTCGTTTTACATCCTTCACTGGCAAAATTTTGACGACCTCCGTCTCCGGTATTTTTATCTCCTGTAACACCTTAATTGTAAATCACTGACTTATCAACATTACAAGGAGGCAAGGCGTAAACAGATAGTCAAAATACCAGAACATATTGAAGTATAAAGTTTTAAAAGTGTTCATTTTTTGCCAAGATAATTGAGGCGTGCATAAATTCATCAGTCTTTCAAAGATTTGAAAGAAAAATGGCGGATAAATGGAAATGTTTAAGATTTTGGATGAATTAATGACAGGCCCATGTAAAGATCAGGTTCGGACCGTTTTTCTGTGGGACTGCAATAGAGTAAGCTTTGCAATAGACTATTTTTTTTGCTTGACTTAGGCTTAGGTTTAGAAATATGCTCATTTTTAGGCTTACGCTTAGGAATACGCTTCTAATACTGTTCCACCCCTGTTCTCTACATTGGTCATCTAGCACATGCCCCTCTTATATACAGGTCGCTACAGTATCCGTTTCCGATAAAAGTCGTCCATTTCCGTAATAGAAACGAGAAACATCCACGTATATGTAAATCTCGCATTTTTTGTTACAGACTCGTCGAATTGTGTTTGCGCCTCCTGGAAAATGTCAAAAAATTTTGGCTCAAACTTATTTTAAAGACATACAGACAAATATGTCCTAAAATGTTCCAAAAACGCACCAAAACTTAAAACCAAATTCACTATAAAACGATTTAGTTGCTGCAAATAAAAGAAAATTTCGCTATCAAAATTGCCGGAATGTCTGGCAGAAATTCTACTGGAACCGGAGGTCCATTTTTAGTCGGGGCCGCCGCAGTCAAACCTCCAGTTGTACGGTGACAAACTCCGGATACTCCGTAATCCCAAATAGCCGTGCAAAATTCCCAAGAAATCCCCAAGTCAACCGTCGAAACTAGCCCCGCTAGAGTCGACAACCCAGAACAACTCCAAATAACCCCAAGAATCCCCTTATAACATACCCCAAATAACCCCGGTTTTCCCCTGGTACTGCCCGAATGCTCCGCGCTATGCGCAACTGGAAACGATTCCCTGGTTACGCCGGTTTCACCGTGCTCACATTTGGAGCTACCGTGACACTTTTGCAATAATTTCCTATAAACCTAAGTCACCCTGTCACTAATATACCAATCAACTTACGCAAATCTCTATAAAATAACTCAAAGCCCCTATGTAAAATGGCAAATAAGAAATCGCCGCATTCCGTAGGTTAACAATACAATAATGATTTTTGGTGGCTGGCTACCCCAGCCCCCATGTCGAGTTGATTTGCATATTTTTGTGTGTCCCGGGTGTCTCGGGCACCTTAGGGACACACATTTCCGCCATTGCAATAAACTACCAACCACAACAACAACAATATACACCCCCCAAACCCCTAGCTAAGACATTTGGCGCAATACGCCAACAAAAATATTTAATTAATGGCCACGCAGGGCCCCTGAGTACAATTACCTTGCGGACGCAACCGCCACGCATCGATTTAATAAATTTTTACGCCGTTTAGCAACGCCTGACCCTAACATAGGTTCTAAGAGAGACTAGGCGGAGCCGGGGACTCCTTTAAGGTGTGGATTTAGGTTTGGTTTTAGATTTGTTTTAGTTTTTAGGTTGAAATATATTTAGGAGTGGCACAGCCACCTACAACTGTGCACTCCGGGTATATTTGTGTCCCGGGAAATTGGGACGGCCTTTATAGTAACATGGGCAAAGTAACAATAGCCAAAAGTATTCTGGCAATTTGCACTGCATAGTGAGTTGATTTCTTTGGCCAATGTAATTAACAAAAGCGGAACAGTATTATAAGCATATTACTAAGCCTAAGCCTAAGCCTAAGCCTGAGCGTAAGAATGAGCATATTCATAAGCCTTAGCTTAAGCCTATGCCAAGCAAAAAAATAGTCTAAAGCTTAAACTTACACTTTTCTAGTCCCACAGAAAAACGTTCCGACCCTGATCTTTACATGGGCCATTTTTTAAAAAATGCTGAGATACTGTGTCTAAATAATCCGCAGAGCAACAATCTTATAGGCGTAAGTACGCATGGTACAAAACTGCCTTCAATTCCGGCAAAATTACCACCTACGGCTTCGGTTCTGTAGTGACCCGAAAAAGAGGGTGGCCTGATATTTATTTGGCCTCTCTAGAGGGTACGCCCTCTGCCAATGTTCGGTTTTATGGTCTATTATTTAGTTTTAACCCGCCCTCCGTCACCTTTCGTTACTGGTATACCCATATCCGGTGTTGCAACTATATTCGTTGAAATAAACGTTCATTTGACTTAAACATTGAGCGATAATATAAGGTTATACTTTGGGATGTCCTTTAAAACCTTAAGTACGCTTTAAAGTTTTGCACTTAACTTTATTTGGTCCAAGTGTCATTACTACAATTAGAGATAATTGACATTTATGGTTTGTAGTTAGAGTTTAGGGACTCTATCTGCTTGCGGACTTCTATTCATTGGGCTCAGAATGGGGACTCCATCTTATTACCCCTCTTAATCGGGTCACTACAGTACAATCTCTGCTGGAAGTTCCGTTGTGGACTGTTTGCGTTTTCAAGAACCAGTTTTCCAAGTTCTGCAAAGACCAACGTCGAATACTTTAATGTGAGGAATGTGCAGATGAGTGTTATGCAATTTAAAAATTATCAAGCATTGCAGGGTTGCAACAGGCCCGTGCCTACATTTCTGGTGCGAGGGCGGCAGGCCTTAGCGAACCGGGGCCTGGCCGCCAGACGAAATAAATCACAGCAGTTCCATATGCCAGAGCCTAAACCTTAAATAGCTTGTATACACCTCGTTACATAAGGACATTTTTTAAATCAAGGATGATTCTCTTTGTTTTCGGTGGGATATATATTGGCCACACTTCTGCGCTTAGCTCCGACACTGGTTTCAGAATGTTGAGATCAAAAAATCATTAAACGTTCTTCAGTTTCTATCAAGAACCGCCGTAATAAATAATTAACAGGTAACTGATTGCGACAACCAGCGCCGGGTCCAGGAATTTCTGACGGGAAGCGTGGTGACCGTTGCAAATGTTATGAATAGAGATGGTCATCGGATGTTTTTTATATCCGGATATCCGAAATAGGTTTTCTATTTTGGATATCCAAAACTCGATCGTGCGATTTTTTTGTTTCCAAACCTCAGTTTTCGTTTCCCAAGCAATTGTTTTAACTTGTTGCTCAAAGGAAAGGTACCCTGACCCACCAGCTGATTGCTATGACCGTAAAACATACAATTCTATAAATAGTTAGTTATTATACACCCTTCCTTCGAACTATATATATACATGAGTCGTTTTACGTTTACGAGAAGAAAGACCCACATTGAAATATACTTAAGCTAAATCGTACAAACATCAGTCGATGTTTGTTTTAGTGGTACCATGGTTTTACCGGCAGATGCAAAAATTTCTGACGGGGAAGGCCTCGTAAATATTTTGAAACGCAATTTTTTACCAAAAAATTTTTCTGAGGGGGTAAAAGTGTAAAGTAGGGACCTAATCATTTATTACAAATTAACTTTCTGAGGGAGGAAAATTACAAAATTTTACAAAAAATTCTGAAGAGGAAAATTGTAGGGGCGTTACCATTTTATAAAAAATTTCTGACGGGGGGGGCGTACCTACGCCCGCCCGCCAACCTTCAAATCCGCTGCTTACATTTTTAGGCTAATTTTGTTTGCTTGGGCTTAGGCTAAGCTTTGTTTTGGACTTGTGTTTATTACGCTGAGGAGGCTTAAACATAGGAATATGTTTTGGTTGTTAAAAGGGAAGCTGAGGCAGTCGAGCAGGATAAGTTCCAATAATGAATTGCTTAGTGTGAGGGGTTTGGGAGGCGACAGTTGCCATCCTGCTTACGAACCACTGAACTTGTGGAGGGGGGGTCAGGGTGCGGCAGTCCATCTGAGAATCCAATTAAAGAAAGTTTTTCTACTGCAAAAATAGACATTGCGAACCAACAAAGTTGACACTAGGAACTATTTTACACGCTAGTGGATAGTGCCGGAGCAGACAGGTACGGGGACTCCATCAAAGTCGGGCACCCCAAATGTGAGGTATGCGGGTGGCGGCTCCGGCCGTGCATGTGGCTCATCGATCGGCTACGTACGTACATACAGACGCATAAAAATATAACTGTTCGTAATACGAGAGTATGGTTCCGTCACCAAATTAATAATAATATATCTAGCGTAGTACAGGCAACTTCATCACTTATTATCCTCGATATTATAGAACGTGTGAAAGACATATGTTTAGTTGTTCAGAGCCAAAACCGTTTGTTATTAAACCTAAAACACGTGCAGATGCCAGTGACACAACAAATTCTTTTCAGACGGTCTGAAGGCCCCGTCTGTTTTAAACGTTAATTTTTGGGTACAGATTTTACAACAATGCTTTTTCCTTATAAATATATTCTGTTGAAGTAAATTTTTTGATTTTTGGCGTAGCGATATTTTAACTAAAAATATATGACAGAATTTCTATGAAATTATACTGAAAATTGAATGTCAGTTTCAGAAATACAGCCCCCCCCCCAGTTTTTAGTCCTGTTATCGTCCCGGAAAACCGTATTCCTATTTTCGATCTCCATGAAATATTAACGCAGTTTTCAAAATCCAGTACCATGGTGATGTCAAGTTCTGGTTTTCCAATGGGAAATTGGCAACTGGTTTTAATTTTGTGTTACTAAATGACAGTTTCTGCTCTACAACACATTGTTTACTCTTCAATTTCCCACTGTAATTTTTTGGTTTGCTCTTCCATTTCCCACTGCAGTTTGTGGCTCTTTATTTCCTTTTTTCGTATAGGCCAAAAATCTCATATCAATTTTCCAATCTTTTAACCACTGTTTCTACTTCCCATCGCTATACTTTGAAAAAATGCTAGTAGTAATTTGGCAGCCCTAATATTCAGTGAATCTTGAATGCTTTATACCGACTGTTTATAAAATGTCTCAATTTAATACCTGTCCTGTTTTGATTTTCGTAATTTACATTTACTGTTTTTATAAAAACGTATTTGGGAAAAGACCTTTCTGATTTTCATGTCAGGCGGGCGCAAGATAAAATGGACGACGCATTCTATAAACGTATTACGCGCGCTCAATCAGAAATTTATGGATCCACCACTGTTTTTTGCATTTCATTTTCCGATACAGATTTTTGTTCTCTACACACAAAAAAGTATTTCTGAATTTATTCACAAAAGTATTTTCTGCTGCACATCTGAAAAGTTTTTTGATATTTAAGACAATTTTCCTAAAAATAACTGGAAAACGTTTATTTTCAGACTTTATTTCAAAACTTTTTTGAAAACTTTTCTGTTATAACAGAAATACTTTTCAAGTGCACCTTGCTAATTATATTTCTTAAATGTGAGAAATTTTTTCTTAAATATCAGAAATATTATTTTGAGAGTAGTGTGTGGAACAGCTATAGTGAGTTGATAAAGAGATCTTGAAAACAAATCGATGCGAGATATGCGACAGCCGCGAATCCTACTCAGAGCAAAACTAAGCTAAAATACAAAACTGTGCTAAATAAAAAAGTTGCAATATTCGCAATTCCCTAATACGAAAGTTACAAGACCGTTTATATAGCTATACAGATTATAGCTTCATTGCATATTAATGATAATATTGCAGGTGTAACTTTGTAATAGATTTGCATGGTACTTTTGCCCTGATCATTCTATGCTGTTGTGTTCAGTGCTCGTTATGATCAGATTGGCATATTTTTGAGACGGGTTAAAACGAAACAGTACTTGGTTTGGGATATATGACTAAATCGCAACCAGGCCCGTAGCCAGCCAGCCTTGCTGGAGGGGGGCTAAAAAATTTTCAGGGGGGAGCATTTAAAGGTTTTCAGTGACTTACAAGCAAGGTTGAAGTTCTTCTAAGGAGGGCAAAATTTTTCCAGGGGTGACGGGCGGCCCGATCGCAACACGCGCTAGGTACAATAATTCTCACAACGAATATACCCAATATTTGTACGGATGCGTAAGTTAAACAAAGGGGTGTCCTTGAGTGCTCAGCCCTGTTAGAATGGTTTTTGCTTCGTTAGGGAAGGTTTAGCTCAGTTGTGTGCGTAGTGAAATCCCCGCATGACCATTTTAAATTTTTTTCTTCGTTCCACGGTGTACTCGCTGCGCGGGCTTGTTTCAAGGTTGTGTAAAACGGCAACTTTAAAAAACTGAGTTTCTTACCCGGACTAAATCAGCATTTTGAATCGCAGATGTCATTTCTATTGTAACAATAAGTTGAAAGCTGCCGTTTATAATAGTTCATACTTGCACTGTAGTCTAACTATTCTTCGTATTCCTGCTCGAGAGCACATCCTGTTTAAATTTTCGACTTTTTTCAAAATTGTTCAATGACACACAGTGCTGTATAATGAAGAATTCTTGATTTTTGCAAACAAACCTTAGTTATTAATCAGCTTAGTTCTATTAGCTGCACCTGAAGCCAATTTATTTACCGCAATTCCAACTAAAAATCTTCGTATAGTACAAAGTTTAAAAACTAAACCTATACAAGATCTACTTAAATCCGTAAAAAATTTGTATTGATTTAACATGAAATCAGCTGGAACATTGCCCAAACGATGTATATGGGACGTTCTAGTTTAATCATTTTAATACATATTACACGTCAATTATAATTTTGAACGGAAGCATCCGATGTACTCGATTCTTCTTGTACTCAAATTAATTAGTTTGCTTGCGTCATAAACCCGATCTTTTACAAGCGACCGGGAGATAAGTCATTTCCGGAAATTTTTTGAAGGCAAAAAACACTTTTCGACGACAAAACAGTTTCCTCACTTGAAAGACTTGATCGCGAAACAATTATATTCTAATATGCATAATGTTTTACCCTCCCGGAATATTATTCTGGTTTCGTCTTTCAACTTTTATAAACTTTTATTCTAGAATATGCGCTGAACAAAAGCGCTATCGTGGGGAATATATATTCAAAGTTGTTGACTTGTCATAATAAGTATTCGCGCACAGTTGGGTTTGCACATGCTTCAATCCAATTAATACAGTAATATCATGTAGCCAGCCACATCGGCATAGAAGAAGACTCTTATTGTGTTGCTGACGTACACACAGTTGTGGTCTCACGTGAGAGCGAAATATTTCTGTTTATATTAAATACAAACTTGCGAGCATTCACAGAAATTAATATTCGATCGAATAGAATTGTCTTAGCGATTAGGGCTAGTGAAAATTGACCTCTAGGTTATTAATGCCTGGGGTCAAATTTATGACTAAGTTATAAAATTGTGAAGAAAACTGTTAGTTTGTTATGAGATGGGCCAAGAGCTGCCCCAAGGGTTTGCAGAGTTCCACACCGTATTGAAACGTAATACGCGTGTACTCGGTGACCTTACCGTTTTGATAATGTTTTAGATGAGCAGGCAACTTGTTTTTAGTTTCTATCGATCTCAAAGTTTGCTCTTATCGCTACGGTTTGTAATTATTTCGTTTTGGACCCACATATTTTTTTGCACGGTATTTGAACCTGTCACGATACGGTTATCAAATTAATTATAGATTTCTTGTCATTTTTCATAAAACCATTCTACAATTATAGGTCAAGACATTATCCAAGCCTCTAAATATAGCTAATCATAATTAGAGCGTAACATAAACATCAAATATTGACTTGGTGTACTGTATTGATCCGAAAGAGGGGGGTAATAAGAGGGGGTCCCCATTTTGAGTCCGAATCAATAGGAGTCCGTATCCTTAATAAGAGTCCATAAATGTCAATTAACCCTAATTGTAGCGCATAAATTACTGCAGGGCCAAATAATTTGAGTTCGAAACTTTAAAGCGTACTTAAATTTTGAAAGTACATTCCTAAGTATATCCTTGAATTACCGCTCAAGCTATTGACACAAGACAAATAAATGTTTAATTCAACGAATAATTGCAGTACCGGATATATATCAGTAACGAAGGGCGGCGGAGCATGGGTTAAAAATAAATAACAGTCCATAACAGAATATCAAGGGGGGTACCCTCTGGAGAGGCCAAATAAATATCAGTCCCTCCCTCTTATTCGGGTCAATACAGTAGGAAATTTTATTGCGTACGATACGTTTAACATGACACTTAATAGTAATTGACGTGCGGCTTTTTGCGTAGTTTATCAATGGTGTCATCCGGAAGTATAAACAAACAACTGCCCACTATCAAATACTTACGTATTCAGTTTAAAAGTCGAAAATTTACTATCACCTTGCTTAAAAATGTTATGCTTCGGATTTCTAATCTAAACTTACGACCGGTTTGTTTCATTCTGACAATACGGCATAGCTTTACGCAAGCTAATTTTCTAAAATTAATAATATTTCACTATAGCGTGACTGACTGTGTAGCAGTTGTTTACGTAGCAGTTTCAGATATCAGTTTAAAAATGTATGAAGCGGAAATTCGTCGCTTTTTCAGTTTCCGAATATAGATTTCAACTATCAGAATCGGTCGTTCAATCCTCCACATGAACTGCGGTTTTACTGGTTTAGATTATTTTACTAATTTAAGGCACTTGCTTGTTTTCACCAACAAACGATGTCCTCAGACGTCATTACTGTTATGGACCATCCACGTAATAATGCGCGCATAGTTGTAAAAAATTGTCCACCCACTCCCTTAGGACCAGTGTCAAAAAACGATGCTATAACGACGGCCTGATGACAACACACACCCTGTTCTTAGAGAGCCGGTTTTGTCCTGACAGTGTTTGAAAAGAGTAGGGACAAAACAGAGTCCCTCGGAAGGGACTACTGACATAACGCAGACTCTGGCTGCAACGTCGTTTCTACGAAATAAATTTTAATTTTTAGTGCATAGCTTCTGCTAAAACCAATGTACAACAATAGTCCCTTCGTTACAGAGTAAGGACATTATGCACTGTGTTCTGTGAGTGTAGCGATACTGGAGACCCTGTAAGCAGGATGTCTGCGTTGTCCATGGACCCTACAAAGAGGCTTGTTCTAAATATAACATCCGTCCTACAGAGCTCCTGAAAATGACATTGGTCCTTACCCAGACCTGGACAATTTTTTACACTAGTGCACGCACTATTATTACGTGGATGACCCATTATAGAACAAAATATGCATAGGCTTATACTTAATATTAGGCTTAGACGTAGGCTTATGATTACTCTTACGCTTAGTCGTCGGTTCAGTGGGGTGGTAACTAAAGACTTGCTTGGGTTCAACTTTATTTTGGTCTCACAAAATTTAACATTAATATATTTTGCTAAAACGCAACACAAAGTATACACACTCTCTCAATTGTGGACCTGAACATTTTTCATGTGGATTGCAATTTTTGTATATATAAGGCTAAAACGGAATTGTAGTAAGAAAATACAGAATATTGGTTTCGTGTCAGGACAGTGAAGAATACGATCCTTCGGTTCTGTCATGTCTGGTTTGCATTTTAAGCGTTTGAACGACAAAGGGTCAAATCAGATATTGCCTAAAACTTCTAAGGTCGTTTTGAGTATAACGATGGTGTTAGTTTACTGATTTCGCCGCTCTTTTCGCACTAAATGTATTCAATACAGACACAAAATTTTCGAATCTCCGTCTCTCTAATTTGGGATTAACTAAAAGAAGCCAATCTGTAGAAACCTGAAAGCATCTCACAAAACGAAAGTAATTTTGCAAAGCAAAATCTATTAAGTACTGCAAGCGATTTCTGCGCCCCTTTTAGTCTGATTGCGCCCTCACTCCAGCCCCAACGCATAGAGGCCCTGAGAGTGCCTTGGCCTCCTGCAGCCCTCCGTCCGCTTCCACGCTGCTGTGTACACTGTGAAAAAATAAAGTATCTAATGTGGGGGGACCTTTGTCTTGAATACCTGCGTTGTGTTGCGAAAGATTTCAATAGTCTTACTGTTTTTAAACTTAGGCTTTCTTTTAAAGTAACATTAACAGGTTCGTTCCGAGCCCTAATGTGACAATTAATATATATGAGCTCAAAATAGCAAGTAACCACTGAATGCCATTTCTATAGCTAAACATGATAACAACCCAAACATGTGACATATTATTTCAAATTAACAAATATTGTCAAGCCGATAAATCGAATATTATCCATATAACGATAATGGTCATTTGAGCAATTTGAACCTGCAACTTATTAACAGCTAACCAGTCAATTTTCAAGTTCTTAGAAGTCTCGTGTGGTTAATTTGTTCGCTTAAATTTAAAGTTTCATTCGGCTATTTTTGTCTAACAACGGAAATAAACATTTTTAATTAACGTGATTTCGATATTAACGCTGTAGGTGAGTTTATTAGTAATATGCGCCTATATCTTTACTTTTATTGCCGTTGCAGTTTTATACTTTAACTCATAAACTTTCACATAAATAACGATTTCTATTTCTTATAAGATGTCATGCACTCAGGCGTTATTTTACGACAAACTTGTGAATTTCAGTATTTTGTGCCGTAGTCACAATAGATCGCTTGCATTTTCGAATCCAAGCTGGGCCTACCACGGCCTCGCCGACCTTTCCACCTCCACCCCTTCTCAACAGAGATGGAAAGTACGGTTTTGTATTAAGGTTTACCAGTAAAACAGCGTTCGGCTTTTCGCTCAATTGGCTCGCAAAGTTTTTTCACTGAGTTCTGGCGGCGCCATCTTTTTTAAAATTTCTGGACCCGCCTCTAATCACATGATACTGTATCGCGCTGGAACTGGACGGCCATGCATTCCAAATTCGCCCGTGCTCCACGAAGACTGCATAGGATATGTAATTTTCGAGTCATAGTCAAAAGGCATACAGCGGGGGTCTAGTCACCCCATAGATAAATGTTACCACCGTTAAAAAATTTTGGCTTGTACCTGGAAATGTTTTGTATAGGAGAACTTGTAAGTGCTCTAAAGCTCAATAATCTCACTTCTGAAATTGCGTTTCCTCCAAAACATGTTTCGCTGGCAGTGTTCTCTCCATGTTTTTAAGTTTACTGTCGAACAACGTTGTATGGTACTCGTAACGCAAATTTCTTTGGCCAATGTAAAGAGCAGGGGCGAAACAGTATTTAGCATTCTCGTAAGCCTAAGCCTGAGCGTGAAAATGAGCATATTCCTAAGCCTAAGCCTAAACCTAATCCAAGCAAAAAATTAGTCTAAAGCTTAAGCTTACTTTATTGCAGTCCCACAGAAAAGCGTCCCGTCTCTGAAATTTACATGGTCCATTTCTTTAAATGGACAACCAGACGTCATATCCGCACGTGACACTTGAAAAGCCGCCGCTGTTTATTACTGTGACTGAGTTTGTTTCACAGGTCCAAACATTCAAAAACAGGTAAAAAATATTCCGTATTTTTTTAGTTTAGCAGAGCGCATGCCAGTGTGTGTGTTTGCTAAGCTTTTCATTTGCTGGGATAAGTTTGTTGTACTGTTTTTACCAACTGACCTTTGGATAAAGGGGAAAAATGTAAAATTTCTGATTTTAATCTTAAAATTGTGGCGGTCAATTATGGTGCTGCAAATGACAGTTGCCTTTGTTGAAATCAACTGACAAACACTCGATATTGTTTACGTAGGCTAAGTCACATTCCAGCCGCGTTGACTGTGATGCCAATTGGCGACTAAGTGCTCAATCAATATATACCTACAGGACATAAAATTGCCAAAAAATACAAAATCAAATCCGCCTTATACCAGCACTGATCATGTACTGTAGTGAGCCGAATTAATGGAAGGTAAAAGAAGGGATCATCATTTTGAGTTCCAATCAATATGTATCCGTATCCCTAATAAGTGTCCTTATGCGGATAGAGCCCGTATACCCTAATTCGAGTCCATACAAATAAAAGGTTTAATTTGACGGATAATTGCAGTACAGAATATATGCAGTAACGAAGGACGGCGGAGGGCGGGCTAGAAATAAATAACAGTCTGTAACGGAATAACAGGGGTGCTCTCTGAAGAGGCCAATTAAATATCAGTCCCCCTTTTATTCGGGTCACTACAGTATTAATGTTAAGTGTAATTGATTTTAGCGTATTAAGCATGTATACAAAATTTGTTGACGTAGGAATGCGCAACGGAATAAAGCCCTCTATAATACCTTAAAAGCCATTTTTGCTCAAGATAATGTTTCTATTTGCTGCATTAGCGACAAGTGGATATAAGGTTGATGAGAATGGATTGTGCCATATAAAGTTGTGTGATTATTGTTTTGTTGAAAATGGCACTAATCAAAATAATCTTTTAAGATGTTTTCTGCAATGGTATATTATCTATTTGAATTCGGGTCACTACAGTACACAAATGCAGCTTTGCAATTTCAAGTATAAATTTTTAACCTCCAATTGGGAACGCTGAAAGAGGGTAACGGTCAGCCTAAAACTTTCCTCTGGGTGTAAACGCAGATGCCTAGAAATCTTTTAGCTTAATAGTTTGTTGGTTATTCTTTGTAATTTATGAGTTTTTAGTAATATGCCCATCCTAAACTCGTTTTTCCATCAAGCATATTGAGCTGGCTGTGAGCTTGCCAGCAGGTCAACGATGAATCCGTTTACTTGCAAGCAAAATGAACCAGTTTTCGATATTTTTTTGATTCACCGAATTTTAATGCTTATTTCCTGCAGGAGGATTCGTTGCGTAAGTCATAGAATGTGCTCCAGTGCCCTGCATATGTTAATCCGTGAGTTACGTAACTGTTTTTCTCGGCGGCTAAATATAAAACCACCTGCTATACAACGGATAACAGTCTAACTTCGTTCAGAATTCTGTTTCAATTCCGTGTAAATTTTAGAGTTCAACTTGTTGATGACGTTAATGCTGCAGATTCTGATTTGGCGACAACAACAGTTAATAAATTTTTTGATTGGTCAAATGTTTGGACCTAGTTTTAGAAGTTCCGCGTGCTATTGGCTACTAGAAAACTCTTCAAAATACAACTAAATTGTCTTTTGTTAGAATTTTCCATTGTCAATTAATATAATCGAAATTATTTTTACATTTTCGTTCCGACAAGCAACAAATTTGTACTTATACAAAATGTTCAAAGACCTTTCATAAACGTAGCGAAAAACCTGGAAAACTTTCACATAAATGATTCAGTCGATGACCATTTCAAGTTACGAACATCCGCATATCCTGGAAGATTTAATGAGACCAAAAGTGTACTATACGTGTAGAGTATGACACTTGACGCGAATCACACGTTAGCGCGATGAAGTATCATGCGGACATTTTGTCTTACCCGCACTCTGGTTGAGAAGGGTGTACGTCCTTGACTTAACCAAACCCACTACGTACTCTCTATCATACGCTCTTGATAAGGTGACGCGTTATGGTGCTTAGTTCTCCCATTTGTTGGACGCGGTAGAAAGAATTATGCCTGCCTAATAGCAGACCGCAAAAAGACCCAATTGAAGAAAAATGCGTTGTGATTGGTTACTACCTTAATGCCATACTCAAATACGATGTGCTGATGCAAATACTTTTTCGCCACATATTGGGTACTGTAGTGACCCGAATAAGAGGGGGAGGTGTGATATTTTCACTGCAACTCCTGGTTGTATTGACCCACTCCAATTAAAAATCATAACAATCCATCTGAGCGATTCTAATATATTCACATGACATTTAGAACTCTATGAATCGCTTAGGTATTGTGCACGTTTTGGATCAAGATGATGACAGTGGTAATAAATAATGTTTACGATCGAACAAGTATTTCGTGTTACTTCGACGTGCATCTCATTTAAGTTTGCTTGCAAGCTATACCATAGAGAGTGAAAAAATCTTTGTTTGTAAAAACGACTTTCTTGTTTTTCCAGAGATTTCGACTGGATTCCTTTATGGCTTTTTACGCTCCTTATTACAATCTATAAACAATGACACTTAATTAATACTAAGAATTACAATATTGAATCGAAAAGTGTTATTTATTCAGATTTAAAGTTGATTTCAATATGTGCTTGTATGTGTCATTTTACTGATGTTATGTTAATATAAAAACACGTGGGTACATGGCAGGGTTATTGGCCGGAAAAAATTACCGGAAAAAAATGGTTTTTTCCATTTTTCGGAGCATTGAATATATAAATAAATTTCAGAATTGAAGCTTTGCCACGAGATTAAATGTAGAACAACATATGCATCTTGTTCGAGATTGAAAGCTTGCTTTTATCGAATGATTTGACACAAGAATACGTCTAGCTTCGACCTCGCTTTGCTCGCGAGGTTGCAGCAATTGAGAGGCTTTGATATCAGAAAAGCCAAAAATATCTTGGAATCTATTATATACTTACAAAAAACAAGTGTGACTTCTTTAGCTCGCTCCACTCATGATTTTCTGATGTTATGAAGACATCCTCGGATTATTCCACGCCAAAACTTTAGTTTTTAAAAATTCGAATTATAAGGTCCCAAATTCCTCTATTCGACTCAAAATTTTTTGTCGAAAAATTTTACAAATTATATACCATTGGACACAGGTTGCGGAGCTAAGACGAATATTGTTAAATGTTTCACAATCAGGCGTCTGGCTAACGTGTCGGTGATTTATAATTTGTCCTACTTATCGAAAAAACATTTTGGGTCCCAAGTGGCTGAACTTGTTGCCTTAAATCGAATTTTTCAAAAATTCAGAATGGGCAAACGCCGGCTAAGGGAGGGATGACGGATCACTCAGACAAAAAATGATTTTTTTCATTTTTTTCTATTTTTTTTCGGAAAAATGAGAAAAAAATTCATTTTTTCCGGTCATAATTATTTTCCGAAAAAAACAACCCTGGCACATGGTAGCTGCAATTTAAAACATGCAAACGTGTGTTTCGGTGATATATAGATTTTTCGATGTGGTCAAGCGTAAATGGTTTTATTTTTGTCGCGATGTATACCAAAATGTAGGCACTTACTTAAAGTTCCGTTTCCTCAAAAAAACTTCTTAGCTTATGGAGAAAATTTTTCACAGCGAGGGCCTAAAAAGTGCAAAACCTTGATCGATTAAGTTTAGTTCAAAATAGCCAACGAACTATCGTTACTAGTGTTTTGCAATTGAGGTCTACTTTTACACTCTTGGGGACATCATTAATTTACTGAAATGCCTTATACTTTTATAAGCTATAGCTCGTCCTTTTTCGCCTGATTTGCATATAAACTGCAATCCACCTCAACGATGAGCTAACAAAGAGCTTGATTGAGAAAACAAGAAATAACAAGGAATTCGCTACAGAATATGCATTATATTTCTGCTAAACTATTATTACTGCTAAAATAGGAACTAAATATTAATATGCCTAATATACATACGCCTACAACACTAAATACAAATAATTCTTCTGATATGCGATCATTGCTCCATATTGGCGGTTAACTACTTTCATAAACCAGCGGCAACACAAGTAATTTCTGCTTAATTTTCATCAGAGTTGCCCTTACTTTTTGTTTTTTACCGACGGGATTTTTTCTCAATGTCTCATTCTCGAGGAAGTGCAAGCGAGGATTCGATCAGTGACGTTGGAGGAATTTCATCGAACAGACCAAGCAAACGAAATAAACAAACGCTGAGCGGTCCAGCTTATTTAAAAAGTGAGTGAAATAAGAAATAATATTGGCTTAGCGCCTGAACGATGGTTTTAAACCTAACAGAGAGTGTATAAACTTTCAAAAGCCGAAATTTACCTGGCGTAACAATGTTTAATCGGCACATAAAAGTTGAAGTCAACGCTTAAAGCTGAGCCCGCACTAATGTTTGTCAGGGTCATACATTGCAAAAAAGCCGAGTCAAATTGACTCTCTCCGAAATAGGCTCTACGGGACTACACAAATCGAGTCAAATTCGACTCCGCCAGAGTCAAATTCGCATCACTAAGTGCACGTTTGACTTTGGCGGAGTTAAATTTGACTCAGTTTGTGTTGTCCGGTACAACCTATCTCGGAGATAGTCAATTTGAATCGCCATTTTTCGCAGTGTACTTATAAAAGTGTTCCACTGAATGTCTGGTTGCCACGTTGGAATTATAAGCTATGGCTTAAACCTTTGTTGCATTATATATACTGTGAGGAGTAAGTTAGCGTAAATTGTATCAAACAAATATCGTTCTTAATAGTCATTTGACGAAATCGTGAGAGTTCACTCCCTCCAACTTGAATTTCAAACCCTTATGAATGAGCGGCGGTAATAAACACTACCTCCACTCCAAAAATAATAGTATTCGAATCTATACATGAAATTAAATATAAAACGAAATAAAAAGTATATATTCATGAGAGAAAGGAATAAAGTATAAATGAAGTTCTCACATGCTTACCTTTAATTTGTTGATTTGTAGCCTACTGGTCCGCAGTGCCGCAACCACCACGTCGCCGGCCACCGACATCACTTCGTAACAGCGGCCATCCAAACCGAAGACATAGTGGTTACAGACATTCGAGGGGTGTCCCACGCCAAGGATGCTGTGATGCGTTAAGGTTTGGCGAAGAAAACGCTAGACTGCTTATCGCCGGTTGCCTTTTGATTGCGTATATGTGTATCGGTGCACTGGTGTTCAGCTTTATTGAAGGCGATCAGGTAAAAAGAACATAATAATAAAAGGGACAATAAAGTGGAATGGTTGTATTATGTGAAAAGCAGTCACATTATTGTTACTTTACAATTTACTCGTACTGTAGTGACCCGAATAAGTGGGGGATGGCAATAAGAGGGGGAAATAAGAGGGGGCATTTTGAGTCCCAATCAATGCAGATCGATGTTTACTATTTTTGGATTGATGACATGAGGTTCGCATTCCCATCCAGGTACTGTAGTGACACCTGAATAAGAGGGTGTAGGGTAATAAAACGGGGGTCCCACTTTGAGTCCAAATCAATAGGAGTCCATATCCCAAATAGGAGTCCGTAAGCGGATAGAGTCCCTAAACTCTAAACTAAAGTCCATAAATCTCAATTGCTCATAATTGTAGTGCATAGGTCCCTGGTATATGAATCTGTTAGACAGTCCAAATTTGATATACCACATATCGTTAGGTGTTAAAGTTGTTATCTTGTGCTACATTTAGGTTGAACTGCCTTCAAACACCATTATGCATCGTATGTCTCTTGAACTGATTTCACAATCGTTGAAGAGCGTAAATTGTAATGAGCCATCTGATGCAAACTCGCACTTAAACCCGCCAGTGTCGCGAGTACTTGAGCATGCAATCGTTGAAATTGAAAGGTTGTACGCGTTGTTGAATACAACGCAGGATACAACACAGCCACGCTCAAATCGTTGGGATTTTGAAGATTCGTTTTATTTTGTTGGAACACTTGTGTCGACAATTGGTAAAAGCGCATTTTGATTTTAATTTTCTAATTAAGTGCATACAGGTCTATAGCTAACCAAACATGACAGAGGGACCAAACATTCGACTAACCGGCTACCAGTCCTCTGTAAATTACTCGCTATTAGAGTTGAATGCGAGTCATTGAGTCACGTGTGACTGGTTAAATTTTAATGATTATATAGCGAGTCGATTTGGATCACGACTCGAGTTGCTAACTCGTATGACCAGAATTTGTTCGCAGAGTAAACGTTATTTAGGGATACTCGTCCGAATTAAAGCAACATTTCAACGATTTTAATGCTCTCTAACATCATTCGTCTGAGCGGCTAAAAACTGCAGGCAGTGTTTTGCCCAATCACCGAAGTTTTTTTAAGTTTTTGCAGTGTACGACTACATCGATTATTTTGATGACTTTTATTTGCAACTAAAACCAGGTCACGGATCACGGATCAAATGTATCACGGTCTGAGAATTTACAGCTGATGCAGGTAACTGGATTACTGGTAATAAACACAGTTCTAAGTCACATGAAAATTTTCGATAATCAAAGGATACACTCCCTCATTTTAGTATTTATATATTTGCTAAATGCACCCAGTTATTTTCAGGTTACGGTATGTCAACACCGCGAACAAAAGCTGGCAAACTCACCGTGATCGTGTACGGATTTTTCGGTTGCGCTGGCACAATACTATTTTTCAATCTGTTCCTCGAGCGAGTTATGACACTATTCGCTTGGATTCTTCGTTGCTTTCAAGACCGTCGGCATAAAGGCAAATGTTTACTTCAGACAATTCGTGTAAAATGTCGCCAGCTGTTTTGTTGCCAACGGCAAACACGTCATCAACCACAGGCAAGAATCAGCGGTGACCAGCTTGGTAATTCGGCCGAAAAACGAGGATCACTGAGTACCGAAGGCCGGAACAGCATAAACGCAGCAACATTTTCGCTGATGGGAAGCGCTGCGTCAACTCCAATCCCGGAAATTAAAATTTTTCCCACAGATGCGACTCAAATTGGCATCGATCCAGACGGTAGTGATTTAAGTAGTGACGATGATCGCGATTCAACGTTTGATCGCTGGCGTCCGTCTGTGTACGGCGTGTTTGCATGTATATTTGGTGTCGTAATTGCACTGATTGCAGCCGCAGCGGCGATTTATAGCGCGTATGAACAATGGGATTACGCTGATGCCGCGTACTACTGTTTCATTTCGTTTGCAACCATAGGTAAGCTTGTATTAACTTACCAAATTAGTACAGTAGTGTTTCGCTAACTGGCTCTATATACCATAAGCTTGATGCCACAGCGTACGTCAATACACCACGAACACCTATCTGCTGGAGAACGGCTTTCAGGGTTTAAACCAGCCCAGGCCAAGGCCCGCGGGTGGGCCCGTGCACAAATGTTGAGGCCCGCGTGTCTAAGCGAGCCGGGCCCGGGCTTCGGCCTAAACTTTGGGCTCGCGAGCCGAAATAAATCGGAGCAGTGCGTGACCTTTTTTGTCCCATGAGCCCATGAAATAGACCGCTGGTTTGATATTGTAATGCGTGGTTTACATTAAGACGCTTGCTGATTGATATTTTTCGTAAGTTTTTAAACGACATGTACCTATTTTCAGAAATATATGTAGTTTCGTTTAAAACATATTTTAACACACCGTTCAAAATTTTAAAATTTGGTAATATTTTAATTTTTAATGTACAAACGCTAGTTGCTGTTTTTCAAATAGCAAAGTAGTCGTCCATAGCCGCTGAGAATTTCCACATCGCGTACACAAGTTAATGAAGCCATGGATAATAAGATTTAGATATGTATTTCTGAACCTTAATTCCTTTCAATCTTCATTAAGAATGCGGTCATTGCGAAGGAAAGATTTTGAAAAGTAGGGCTACGTTCTGCAAAAATTTAGAAAAAGAGTTTCTTGAGTTCCTAAATTTTTGTAGTGTATATGGTTTGTTTTATGTTTTGTTTTCTGCTCTAAACCTATACAAAATTCGTGGGCCCGGTCCCAAACGGCCGCGCCCCGGCCGAATATGATCGGCCGAGCCACAAAAACCACGTCGGTTCCAACCGTGGCGCCTTTCATATTTCCACATTACTTAGCTTTTTGGTGTTTAAACCAAGTCATTTGGAAAAGATACCTCTCTATGTGGAGCGTAGCCGGAGCTTAAACGAGCGAGAATATTTTTAATTTCACGATTCAAAGTTTTCACAAATCCTGCTAAAACTGATTTTCGGAGGTTTTGATAATTCTATTTCTCCTTGTATGTCTTTTTATCCAACAAACTAATTTTTTGATTAAGTTTTACATTTAAAATGATATTAAAACAGGTTTCGGTGATTACGTTGCCGCACAACCGCATGCTCGATCCTCATTCGACATCGTGTACCGCGTGTTTCACTTTGCGTTCGTAAGTTTCGG
The DNA here is from genome assembly GCA_030248215.1 of Enoplolaimus lenunculus. Taxonomy (NCBI): domain Eukaryota; kingdom Metazoa; phylum Nematoda; class Enoplea; order Enoplida; family Thoracostomopsidae; genus Enoplolaimus; species Enoplolaimus lenunculus. Next base: position 349,762 of record JASANG010001733.1, read on the forward strand.
TTGCTGTTGTTGCTACAGTCTTTTCAATATAACATCAGTAATCATTCGGCATTGGCTGAATCTTTTCATCAAACGATTTAATCGTATTCCGTGCGACGAACACAGCCTGCCTGGTTGTCTACAATCGGCCAAAAAACCATATTTAGGCCTTGGACTATCGCAGCCACTGAACAGATGTGACTCCGACTTCTCAGGGGCAACCGTCAGCTCACGGAGCAATTCTGAAGGCCTGATTTCGCTGCGAGATTTTTTGGGCCATACACAAAAATCAATGGTGATGATGCAACGGACACTGGTGTTACGTACCACGAAACCAAACAGCGGTCGGTTTTTGACCGTTGAAATGTCGCCGGAAAGCATTTCTGTGAGTAACGTTGGCCCTCTCGCTATGCTGACCAAGCAATTTGGTGAAGGTGTGTGACCAAGACAATGTTAAGATATTGATTTGGTCGCAATTCTTAGAATGCTCAGAAACGATCTTTTTTGTGTAACAGCGCTATAATGCGGTCCGGAAAAGGTACTCTTTCGAACTGCGCGCCACTACAAGCACGAAGACAACCTGAGAATCAAAGAGATAGGTTAATCAAGTCAAGAAGATCAAACGGCATATATTACGTACTTATGAAGGTTCTATTTTTCGATTGACGACAAGTTTAATATTTATTTTATTTTAACTCGCTAGACTTACTATTGTTCACTGTTTGCTGTTTCTATTTGGAGCAGTTCGCCACATGCAAAGCATGAATTTTGATTTATATGGTATACGTGATACAACTGCATAATAAATGTTTCGCCAATGTATATATTAAAGCTGGAACGCCCCATATACGTATTTTGGGCAACTTTCCAGCGTTACATTTTGTTTACAATAATTTCTTATACACCTGATTGTTCTATGAAAAAAACTTGCAAGGAAATTTTTGGGCTTTCGCTAACTTTTGCTCATTGCGCAAAGCTGGCAGACTAGTTTCTATTATTTGGCCAATGTTATACTTTGAGGTCTGTAACAAAAATATAAGCATATTCCTAGCCTAAGGCTTAACTAATTTTAGAGCCTATTAAAGCCTAAGCTGAAAATTAATCATGTGGCCAAACTTACTCAATATATCAAACATGATGCAACCGGAACTATAAAATATTGAGCCAATGTAAAGAACCGGGGCGGAAGAGTCATATTCCTAAGCCTAAGACTAAGCCTAAGCGTAAGAATGAGCATATTCCTAAGCCTAAGTAAGCCTAAGCTAAGCAAAAAACAGTCTAAAGTTTTAAGCTTACTCTATTGCAGTCCCACAGAAAAACACTCCGCCCCTGATCAGTTTACATTGGCCAAATAACGGAACCGGAAAGTTAGAAGAATACCGAAACCGCAGACGCAAAACAACAAATACTTGTTAACGAAAAATTTATTTTAACGCTATTTTGCTGCTTAATGGTGTAAACACAGCCATTCTGAATGCCAAAATCCTGTAACAAATGCAGTATGTGGAAACGTATGATGTATTATATACGTAGTGTGGCACAAAAAAAATTTTGACAATACACGCTGAGACAATTTTAGAAGAATATGTTAGAATAATATGGTAATTTTTTAAGTTTGAATAAGTACGGAAAATATATACCCGAAAATTCCCGTGAAGAAATACCTGATGTATTACCAAAACCGTATAGTTAAAAATACCGGAATTCCCTAGCGGAACCGGAATTCCGGTTGCACCATGATATAATTCAGTCACCAAAACATAGGAGTTCAAACTACTTGTATAAAACAAAACGATGCACTACACGTGATCCACCACTTGTTTTGCTCCACTCAGCTATCTGGCATATTTTCCCTGACCCATTACCGAAAACTGGAAATCGGGGTCTGTGTAAACTGAATTAAAGAGAGCAGATTTATTATTATTAAAGTGCAATCAGATGTGAAAAACCAGAGGTATACGCGAACAAATCCAGACCCAGCAACTGGCGAAGCAAACTATTTAAATGTGATTAAAATGTTAAATGCGTTGTCAAACTTTAATGCTTCATGAAAAACCTCGGCAATAGCTCGAAAGAAACCCATAACCAATACACAAATTCACTAAACGATAGGTAGGTTTTACAGATATAGGACGTGCAGACCACCGTAGATTTACTACCAGAACGAGGCACACCTTCAGTTGCGGCCAGAAAAAATGTGCTTTTGCGTGATGACACAGTTCTCATTTAATTTTTAATTCGCCTTGATATAAGTCAGCTCAGCTCAATGACAAACACCAATTTTGTTTTACTTTCGGACAAGATATTAATAAAATAAACATAACATTTACACAAGCTTCCATTCAAATATTATATCAACCTATATGAGCATATTCCGCATTCAAAGTAAGCCATTATCACTATAACTTAAGAACGTTTTTAAAATTTATACCTAAGTACACTGTTGCATTTTACACAGCATTTAAACACGGAATTTTCCAAAACCTGCTGTTCATTGGTGCTTTTAGACAGGATTGCTTTTTTTCGAAAAATTAAATCGACCGGAAAACTGAAAAACATGCGCTAGTACTCCAAAAACAGCAATGTCCTTAATTTGACTATTTTACTAAGTATATGTCAACATTTTGTAACCAAAAACAAGCACAGGGTACGCACTACGATACTGTCAGATGTCTAAAAACGCAGCCAGCTAGTTGGCTACATACTTGTTGGTTTGAGTTCGGCTAACAAATCTACAGGATTCTTAGTTAATTACGAATGCTTCCAATTCAGCTACATCGTGGCTACAGTGAACACCAGCAACAAAGAAATGTTGTATATCCAATCAAACAGGTATTAATTAATATTACAAAATCAAGTGAATCAGTGATCCTAAACTTAGCGAAACTTATACTCAAAATAAAATGCCTTATGCTTGCACAAAGCGAACATAGTAATGAGTCAAACACGATTAAAATAAACTGAACTCTCATATACCAATAAGATAATTTAAAATGCAGTTGGTCCATGATAAAAAACAAAATTCTACGAAAACATAAATGAGAAAAAACAAATAAAACGAGGAATACAACAACTGAAACTAATTTGGAGACTTAAAGCTACACTAGCCTCATCAAATATATTTGAAGCAATATTAGCTCAAAATTACCATCTGTCTAAATCAAATAATTTTCATCATTACACAAGCGATAATATTGTTGAGAACTTGTACACTACATTCTTCATAAACTGAAGCCTAAGCGTAATCCCAAATCTAAGTTATGTCTAAAACTGAAAAGTTGGAAAATTATATGAGAAAGTGTACAAAAGCCTACTATTGTTTGAATAATGGTGGCGACAAAGGTTTGAATTCGGATTAGAAAAATTGGCGGGTTTGATTCGGTTATGAAAAAGCTGAATCCAACAATGTTTGTCAATATTTTGAATAAGTTGTTATATTTATCCATTTTTTGTTTCACCTCATAACTCTCAAAACTGAGGTCGGGCACGACATATACTAAAGTGTAAATGTTATGCGACTGCAGTGCGTTGACACTCTGAAAGAAATTCTAGAGATAACTGAAATTTGCAAAAGGCAAGAATCGGATTCGGCAAATTAGCAAAGGATTCTACCAAGTCGGCTAGTACATTCCAATACAACTGTTTGGTATATAAAATTTGTTGCCATCATTCTTCGAAAGACAAATGTTTTTCAGATATAAATATTGCACGCAAAATCCAATCGAACATTTTGAAGACTGGAAATCGCAGTTAAACACAACCCAAAATAACACCATAACACATGCATAGGTATATGCTATTAAAGTAATATAAGTACATGCATAACAGTACACGGATATTTATAACAATTAGGTGAAAGGAATAGAAGGCACAACCTTATGGTCAAAACAACAATAGTAGCACAACACAGGTATTGAATGTAAAATAGCTCCATAAACAAGTAGCATATAGAAATAAATACTTTGAAAACTGTTTCATGAAGAATTCAACGAATACGGCACCTGCAATTTCCTAAAAATATAAACATACTGTAGTTGGCGGACACTGGACATACATGATCAAGCATGCCAAAATGTTTTGTCAGTTAAGCTAGGACGTTAACTATATCATTATATAAATTTCATCTGCAAAGGTTCAACAAATGTCATCTGCTATCCAAACCTACAGAAATAAGACTTAATCACAACGTACGCACTGCAATCAGCTAAAATTGCTTTGTATTTACAAAGAATACGGGCCTTGCCACAAAACGTATAAATTGCTGTGACACTAACCACGCTACAAGACCACAATAATCACAAAATAAAAGTCAAGTAGCAACTGCAATAAGATCATAAATTGAGAAACGAATAAAACCTATACGATTACATTCATCGACTGTCACCCCCTGTAGTAATTTCGCCGTAACATATTTGCATGAAGCACTGCATGTATTGTTTACATACGAACTACAAATTCCGCCGTAGACGAACATGTATCAGGTGTGACTTCATCATAATCAGGCTTAGGAAAACACTTCCCAATGTTACGATTTTCATTCCTTCCATAGTCTGGTGATTCTGTTAATACACCACGGACTAACTGTGCCTTTACAACTTCCGATGACGTCATATTATTCTGATCGGCTCTGGAAAGTAGCGGACCACGTTTGGCTGATGTACTACCGGATTCTATAGAATTTACCTTTGATCTGGTCGCCTCGGCCCTTGCTTGTACATCATGCCGCCGGTTAGCTATGTCATTATTATCTTTAGCATTAATATTTTTACTCGCAGACAAAACAGAGTGACTGAGCAAATTTTCACTGCTCAGCGATTCGTGCATTGTGGTCATAGCGGCTACATATGGCGCAGGGTGGCGTCCCGCAAGTGGGCTTGGCACATATTTTCGACGTTTCCGGTTCAGCATAGCATCAGGCAGCGAACTAGCAGCAAACGAATGAATTCTGCCGTCTCGATGCTGAATAAATATTTCTCCAGTTCTCACCACGTCATCTCCGGCAGCCGCTAAGCCTCTTGGACAGCTATCCGATAATCCACTTGCGTGAGGTGGCAACCCGACATAATCTGACGCTGGACGTTGTCGCCGACCCTGTTTCTGACGTTCACCATTTCGTCCATTTTTTGAGTGTGCAACCGCTGCATCCGGCCGGCTCCAAAACTGGGCAGATGGCCTCAACAATTTTATCACCGAGCTATCGTCTTGGGCCCTAGCTGACTTTTCCGCAGAAACTCGTGGATCCAAAACCGCTTCGCAATATTTCGCCCGTTGCCAGCCGCTATCAGAACTCTGAGACACGTCGTGGATGCCGAACACTTTGGCGATAACCGGATTTGTCAACCGACCATCTCGTTTCGCATTGATTGCTTTGCTGTTGTTTTTGCCATTCTTGTCCCTGATATCGCTCAATAATTTCTCGGTGCCCGAGCCGTGCTCTAACTGAACCTGTTCGGTAGCCTGCCTTACAATCATCTTTTGTAACTGTTTTCCCGCGGCCAGTTGATTCTGTGAACCATAACTTTTCACCATTTGTGAACGCTTTGTTAACTGATCGCTGCTGTTGACGCCAGTAGCTGTTGCCAATCCCGACATCGGATTTTGATGCGTAATGGTGTTGTTGTTGTTGTTGTTGATGTTGTTGTTGTGGTCTTGCGATCTGTAGTTCATGTTGCTGTCTTCGTGTTTGGCCGTCACGTCCATTATTTCCGTTATCACACAACTCCGCCCAGCCGCTTGTTGAGCTGTTATAATAGTAGTAGCACTGTTGCCGACTCCGTGAGAGCGCCGTGAACGCTGTTGCTGTTGCAGATTGTGATATTCCAACGGCATTGCATGTTTCCGGCTTTGTTGTTGTTGTTGTTGTTGTTGTTGTTGTTGTTGTTGATGCTGCTGCTTCTGTTGTTGTTGTTGTGTTTGCTGCAGCTGCAGTTGCGTTGCACTGTTGTTGCCATTTTGATTGCTTTCGTTTCGCTGCGGTCGCAGTTGAGCTAGAACAGGACTTTGCTCTCGGTGGCGGTTTCGATGGTTTTGTTGCGGTTGTTGCTGTCGATTGGTTTTCTGCTGTTCCACACAACTGTCTAGGTCCGACCGCCCTTGAATGAGATGATACATCCATTCTGTTGCATTCTTGTACGTCATACGATGTTGTGGCACAGGTGGAGGCGGGGGTGATAAAGTTCTCTGTTGCCGTAATTGGCCTTTGTTGGAGTGGCTGACTAACAACTGTTGCTGCTCTATGTTGTGATCGTTGAAGTTTTTCAAATGTTGCATCACTGTTTGAGTTTCGTTGTGCGGATATTCGTATGTTCCAGTCGTATTTGGCGTGCGGTGGAGCTGATGGTACTTTAGTTCCGTCTGTTCGTGTTGATGTCGCACCAAATTGGGAAGCTGCTGTTGCACCGAGTCTTGGCAGCCCTTGGCCGGGATGATTTTTTGAGACTGCGATAAAGGCGCTCCTAGCGGCAGGATACATGTCCGAGCATCGTCTAATAGACCGCTTACCGGCGTACTCGTTGCTACTGGTAGTGGCACAGGGGTTTGTTGTTGCTGTCGTTGATTCTGCAGTTTTGTGGATTCCATAATCGGATTGCAGTTGATCCCTTTGTGTTGATTGAAATTCTTCCCACTTGCTGGCTTGGTGGCTGTAGTCAGTGTTGTTGCATCGATTATCACCGGTTTCTCTAATTGTTTCGCTACCGTCGGGTGTGGTTGTTTTCTGCACATGTCGCCAGTTATCATTACTTGACTTACAGTCTTTCCGTTGTTCGGAACAGGATCCGTTATCAGCAGGGGTTGATATCGCTGACCACCAACCACCAAACGATCGCCGACCGCTGTCTCTTTTGCAGGCCTAAAATATACATATTTTGCTTGTAGTGTTTCCGTTTAGAAGTTAAAATAATAAAAACATCAGATCTGAAACTGAATCCAATGGCAATGCCAGAACCACCCTTGAAATTTATTGCAGACAGCTGAATGTAGCTCTAAAAAGGAAAAACGAATGATTCCCACAAAACCATTAAAGCCCGTTTCCATCGAAAAAAAGCTGGGACTGCCAGTAACTGACACATAATTTATAGAACCAGCTCATTCGTACTACGCCTAACATACATAACGCGGTCACGCAGGAGCTCAAGCCAAAAAAATGCCCGCGAAATTCACGCCATTCAAAACTAGACCATGGGCCATAGGGTACGTATACGCACGAGTTATGTCGCAGCTCTTGTAAACCAGTATTCCGCAATTTCGGCCAAATTACTTTTTTCTCAATCAAGCACCATAGCATACCCAACCCCATGTATGTATATTTAAACTACATGAAGCAAACTGCAAACGAAAGAAGAAATAAAACAAAGCTAAGCAACATTATAGCAACATCTGTCACCAAACTGAGTCCTACCACCATTCCCAATTGGAGACAAGCATAACTTACTCGGCGTAACATGTATAATACAAACTTGGAGTTGACAAACTACAAAATACGAATAAACTTTGTGGTATTTTTAGCTATTGCATTTATGTTTCAAACACACACGAACACTACAGGATTGCTCATTTTCATCATTATAGTGCTTGCTTGATTCAGATTCATACAGCGCTATGCATATCCATGAGAGTATCATGTCACCTTAAGGATTTTAAATTTATCAAAAAGTAAAGCTAAACGAATTCTCCGCATATTGTCTATCCAAAATTTTTATATAGCATTTATCGAAAATTTTTGGCCTGTTGTCTGCTAATGCTTGTTACGAATAAACTGTACTGAATAAGTGAAAGTTGTGAGAGAATGAATTGTTTATACAGTTAAATAGAAATAATATAAAAAGTACCACAAAAATTGCTCTATCTCTGTTTATTTTGTTAAATACTTGACGTTTCGGTGGGCCCGATGAGGCAAGTTTATTGACTGACCCAAAAAGCCAACTTGAAAAAATAACTTTCATTTCTGGCTTAGAGTACAAACTCCCCCGGTTGTGATTTTTGTCCAGGGTTTGTAAAACTTTCTCAGTTGGCAACACAACAAATCCCTTTGAAATTTAATTTCTCGAAATTCTGGATACTCTCGTTGATTTGTCAAATCGTTTAATATCACAAAAAGTATTTTTGCTTTGTTGGGCTCATATGGAAGCAGAAGAATAGAACCAAATATTCTAGGCCTGACATGTTCACAACTGCATTTGCCGCATCATTACCATTAATTCCTAAATTTGAGGCAAGAAATCTGTAGCGAAACTCGATTTATTTCAGAACAACATTCATCAACCAACACACGATTCACTGACGACCAACTTTTATTTTTTTCAACAAATTGTTTCTAAAAATACCGCTACTAAATTTCCGTAGTTTTTTTTCAACGCTTACCTTTCAAGGCTTCTGTACGTCCATAGCGCATTTGTTGGACCATCAAATGTTCCAGCAGAACCGTGGTTGCTACGAAACTTTTGTGTAAGATTCGAAACCTAGGATATAATAAATTGTATAACACTTTTTCAAACAACAATTTAAATTCGTTACTAGAATACACCTGCCCATCACCGCTGACTTTACATACGGACTGCAATGACAATGACAACGTTTAGTTAAAACTGGCAAGGGCTATTGTTTAGTACTTATCTTCTAACAAACAGGGTGCAACCGAATTACAGTTCCGATGGGACAATCCTGCATATTTCAATACCCCGCTTCGGATTTAAATTTGGTACATTTTTCACCAAAATCTTCCGGTTTTTCGACGTTGATAAAAAAATTTTTTACCATACGGTTTCGGTAGAAAATCCAGTAATACTTTAACTTTCCGTTTCCGGTATTTTCTAAATCCGGTTACACCAAGCTAATTATATTTTATTACATGGAATTGTTAATTAAATATTTGTCTACTTGCTAACGTTCAACATCGATATTAAAATAAGCTTGCATTTGAATCTGTCAGTAAAACAGGATAGTATCCGGGTTGCGTACCGATTGATTTTATAGTTTGGCTGGCTTTATAATAACCAGCACACAACTTTCATTTCGGAACAGAAATACTGTCTCTGCATAAATGCAAGAACCGCCGTATTGTTTTTATAAAATCTTAATTTTTACTGGAACGTTTTAATTTGGATATGATTTCTATTTAATTCAGTTCTTGTTTCAGTTCCAGGTTTTCACAAATGAACAAGTGTCGGTCCGGTCCATTATGATGCACATGTGTGTACACCTTAGTTGTATTATAAAGGCAAAACAAATTATAATTAGAGTACGTTGCCCTTCGGAATACCAGATATTAAGCTACAAACGAATGTTTAATTATAAGCTGTTTCAGACAATATAATTATAGACTTCATGTTTAGAATAGACCACCACAAATCCCTTTCCTTTGACCATATTTCTAGCTTTTGTTACAATGATTTATATATTACACTTGGGTACACATATCAAGAACAAAAATTCAAGAGAATAACAAATCACAGACGCACTAGCCTCAGCTTCATAAATGTAAAACACGGTTCCTTAGACAAATACCGCACGCACAGCGTACACATATAAAGAAAGACAGTTTTGTCTTTTCTGTGCAACCTTAAAACAACACAGCGACAAAAGGTACGAAAAACACGCAAACCCTTCACCATTAACATAATTATTTTCACAAACATTAAATACTATGTTACGACAGAAACGAAATACATGGAAATTAAGCTAAGATTAAATATTTACTGCTAGTTCTTTTAAGCAAATAGCAGGCGAGCAACATCTACGGATATACCAAAAACCAAAATCAGACTTGTAAACGTTGTATACAGTGCTGCGGTAAAACATAGTATTTTTGCTAGCCAACACATACTTTGTTTTAATTTGCGAACTTGTAAAAATTTTACGGCGTTATAAACATTAACTCAAAACTCACATATTACCAGTTACCTATACCACAAACTTACATGAGTCAGTTGATAACGGCTTGACTGACCGAACGCATTTGACTCAGGATCTGGTAGTTCTTGTACTGTACCAACGTTAGACGCCGCTGATAAATACATAGCTAGTCCATCAGTTTTCGACGAGTTTAGATTCGAGGAAAGCTTGGTGTTTCGGGATAGAGCCAAGGTAGTGGGCCTTTTAGATTTTGCTTCGTTTGATTTGAATGCACGGTTCGAGTCTAAATCGACCGATACACATGAAGCATATGGCATTGTTGGATCCCGACCAGATGCAAAGAGCTGTTCTCGTTTTAGCTTGTCGTACTGTTCTTGGATTCTAGAATGTAGTGCTAAATCAACATCAAAATCAAGTTTAGTATTTTGTCAGAATAATAATCACATTTACTGGCTAAATTTCGAAGGGTTCAAAACAGTACACTCGTTAATCCCCTAGTTAATGTACATCTTCGTTTTTGACTAATCATTACCGGATCTGCAGCAGAAACATAATTTTTCTAAATCACAAAAACAAATCCTGAGCAATAAAGTTCATCTCATGACACTACAATTGCTCGTATCTCTATCAGAATTCAACAACAATGATAGGTTGTCACACAATCCTAACCACTAACAACAAAAAAACAAAATTCTGTCAAATGTAATAATCTCTTTTCTCTTACCTCCGCTTCTCAGTTTCCGCTGCACGTTTAGCTTCGGCTAATTGTTGAGCATCAAGATCAGTTTTGCTTTTCGAGCTAGTGAATGCATCTGCAGCGGCAGATGTTGCTGTGAAGTCATTTGACTTCTTTGCAATATTTCGACTACTGTGAACTGCAATACTCGCTGGAGTTGAAGGAAGCGAATTAACAACTGATTCTATTGGTCCTGGATCGTCTCTAAGTATGCGTTCTTGGGACTTTGTTAATCTGCAATTTGTCAGTTAAAAGAAAATATTTGAATACCACAAATTTCCAAATAGTTGTACAGGCACAGGTGCGTACATAGGATCTGACTTCGGAGGGTTCCCGCACCCAAACAAATACAAACTGATGAGATGGTCCGGACCGGGGACCCCGCTGCGAACTGTACAGGCATTTAATCATTTAAAAAAATTCCTTTGCATACTAATAGTTTTCATATAAAATTGAGTTAATCAAGCAACCCAACTTAATTTCTGCGAGATGACAACGCTGGTTAAGTATTACTCCAAATCACTTCAAATCTCAGTCATTTAAGCGTCATACCCCCGAAACCAATTCTTTAGATAATTCCCAGATGAATGCCTTCGCTCTCGCTCGCGTTCTCGTTTGCGTTCTCGCAGTGAAGCTTGCCGCGGTGAGCCAATCATTAGGCCATCAGCACCAACCGAACCACTACTACGCGCAGACGCAGTTGAGCCAGTTGTAAGGTTATTTCTTGACTGAGGTACACGCACGTTGGCACGCTTCTTCACGGAGCCCTCTGCGGAATAAGCCGGGTCCTGTTGTAATGATTGCAATAAGCTCGAATGTAAAGGTGATAACTGGTCATCAGTTTCCAAGGTTCCATGAAGATCTTCTGTTCGACAGCAGTTGATATCTAAAATTTCTGAACATTACCACGTATTAAATACAAATTAATGTGATTTAATCTCCAGCTCAAGTATATATGCATTTCAATCCAAAACAGAATGGTTAGCATGATGGTTAAATCAAAGTTTTAGTCAAACACAACTTATTAAGTAATGTATTTAACCTGGGTGCCACCACCAAGTAATTTCTATGCCCGTGTTGTGAAATTTGTGTAGCATCTATCACCACTCAGTAATAAGTTTTCAAGCACTGTGTGCAACAACTGCACAAAATTTTTAAATACTCCACTGTCAAGTTCGAAATTTGAATCACATACAGTTAAAAACAAACCCACTAGTTTAAGGTTACACGAATTTCCTGAAGCAAATTAACATTTTACCAATTTCCCGCATTTCGCCTTCAAAACATTCTGAATCAGATAAGGCATACGAATGATTGAGCGCAGTACGAAAACTGTCGTTCACCGCACGACGCGTAACACTTGAAGTATGCGCCTTGGCTCCACTGCCACAACTACTACTATTACCATCTTTCTTCGCGGCAGCTTTCTTTCGAAGCACCGCTGGAAGATACAAGTTAGACGTTTTAGCCTGCGCAGAACCTAAAGCCATTTCGTGAATCAATGGAGGGGCGGGTCTTTTTGATCCTGGTTGATTACATGAGGTACTGACTGCCGCTGGAATACTCTCTAACGATAAAGATCGTGCGCTAGACATTGTTAATCCTGAAATGAAAAGTGACAATCTATTAACGGCACATACAACAATCCTATAAACGTTCACTGTATGCTTGACGACTACATAAAAATTGTATAAAAACACATATATGGCGTAATCCATGGCAACAGGATCGACCTTCGTTAAAGCCATAAATTTTGTTTAAGCAACCTTTTTGCGTAATAGCTAACAAAATTATACATTTATACTGTAAAGGCTATAAGTCTAAACACACTGAATATCTAAACGCCGGTTTGTAATTTTCAGGTAGAGATATTATGCATTTCAAAATAAAAGTTTACGATCAGAATGATGGCGCTATGGTTTTAAAATAGTCAAAAACTATAGTACCACCCCTAATTACCTACACAATTACAATTACACAAGGTATACAGCACCTACCCTTTGGTTCCTCAGCTGATATATTAGCTACAATTTGCTGAGTGCCACGTCGCTTGTTCCGATTTGATCCGTTTTTGTCCTCAGCAGTTGCTCGCTTTGTTTTTTCACAGCCTCGTTCCGGCGTTTCCATTAACGGAGCTAAACGAAAACTTTGTATAAGTTAAGTTTTAAACATAAAGCACACCACTAAAATATGTTTTAACACCTCGCAGAGTGGCGCACCGAGAGGATGCAGCGGTGGCCGCGTCCCCCACATCGAGATTAGTATGCGCATCATAATTTAGATTAGATGCTAAAATTATATTTGGCTTCTGGCCCACTTAGTTCGCGAGGATTTACACAGTTCAAGATTCAAAGAAATTTGCATGAGGCGATGAAAAAATCAAGACACAATTCTCAACTGCCCCAACCGAACCAGCCCAAAACTAAATTTTATCTTGGGATATGTAGTACAAAAATTGGCTTTACCTTCATACTCAGCCTGTTATGACCACTGTTGCCTAGAAATATTCCATCTAAGCTAAATGTGTTCTGACAGACCATAAATTAATGTTTTGTGTTGGAGTTAATATAACTGTGTCTGGCTGCTCGCTCGCAATATACCCTTCAAATCGTGCTTTGGCGACGGATAATGCGGCCTGGTTATATCACTTAGCCAGCAAAAATTTAAAAGGTGTTCAAACGGAACTCGAAAATTGGTCTTAGAGAGCTAGACCACTCAGATTTCCTTCACCAAGAAACCCTGGATATATCATTGCTAAAAGGATCTAAATATAGCTTCGGCGGGAAGCCAAAGCATGGGCCAGGATGCGGCCCACTGTATCCAGATTTCTAGGTACGCCAGCGAAACCAATACAGTTGCAACTAGTGACCAAGAATACAGCATTCGCCTGGTCTCGTTCTAATTTGCAGCCTCAGTCTGTTCCTTCCACAAACTATAAACTGCAAACTGAATCGAAGTTCAAGAAAATTAGGTTAAAACGTTTGTCGAACCCAAAAAACGTAACGTTACACAACAGTATTAGCAAAACTAGCAAAAGAATCTTCATTCAAATGATTTTCGAAAACCTCTGTCGTTATGTTCTAGCCCAACTATTAAACCTACAGATATATAGATAATCTTTAAGAAGTTATCGGGCCATTATCCCGATTGTTTATTTTTTAGAATCATGTTGCGTTCGCTTAAGAACTCATTCGCAACTACGTACCGCTAGCTTGCCGAGCGTGCTTAATTCGTTGATAAGTTAGCGTATGTGATGGGTCGGCACGGCCAGCAATTGTTCGTTTTTCAGACATTGACTTTCGTGTAGGACCATCTCGGTCAAACGGTTCGTCACGCGGTGCAATCGATGCAGTTTCAAATCCGTCATCGCTGTCGCTGTTACGATGTTCGGCGCCATCACCATCGCTTGACGAGCTCCGGCTGTCTAATTTTGATTTAACTCTTAAATTAAAATGTACTTTTCAACAACCATCCGACATATGTGCCGTTGTTTTCGCATGCCTGCAACACCTATCACCAGTCAGTGATAGGTCAAGTATGTTTGGAATTCGCGAAAGGCGAACTTCAAAATTCCGCATATTTTTAGATTTGATTAGACCAACTTCTGTTCATATTTTGAGGAATGGCACAACAGAGGTTGGACGCACTTGAGAATATGCGACCTGGTCCGATGAGATGATCGCACGTAGAAGTAATTTTGCTGGCTGGAGTTCTCCCGATGCAAACAAGAGGGCCTCAAGGCCTCGAAAAGAGCCGCAATAACCCACCCTTGTGTAATAAAAATAACAACAACAAAAAACAAAAACAACAAAAACAACAACAACTCGATTGAATACTATTTACAAATAATGACGTCTATTTTACACATATTTTAAAGAACGCATTAAAACCAGGTTTTCCAGCAATATAAGTGTTACTGAATCAAATCTACAGACCGCCTCTTCATACCATCTAGTAGCTAATGCCACATATTCAGTTTGGCCTGTAATGCGAGGCCGTTGTAGGTTTCAGCATTATAAAAGTAGTAATCATCAGAGACCGGTGTCCGTATTTACAGTGAAACCCTTATCAAAAAGTGAGTAGTAATAATTATCACGTAATCTTAATCCTGCTTCCAAATAGTATTTAAATAAACTATTTGGCTGTACTAAAAACGATGAAAATCTGTGCCCTCTCATATCATCAAAAACGTGCAGCGCCTATAATCAGTTGGTGATAGGTTTGGCAACATTTAAACCAAAGTGGCACACCTGGTCATGCAACTAGACGCATTATTATCACCAAGCTTCTTGGCTATATACCTAGCGTCATTCCGAATAATTTCATCTTGCCGTGTCGATGTGTATCCACTCATTGCATCGTCAATTATCAATGGTGTAGTCGACCCGTCTGAAGGTACGTTAATTGTAGGTGCAGCTAGCGTATCTGTTGTGCTCACAAACGGCCCGTGAAAACCAGGTTTAGTATCTTTACTTTGCGGGGGTGACAACAGCGATATGCCACGGCCAAATGCTTGACAATACTCGTCCAGAGCGAAACTTGTATTCATTGGTGAATTCGGAGCAGCTACAAAGCTGCTATCGCATAGGCTTCTAGCCAAACTTTTGTGCGTGGCAGGTGAATGCGACTGTTCCTTTGTTTGGGTCGAGCCCTTGCCTGAAGAATAGACATGCGAAGCACCACCTGAAGTGGCGGAAATCCAGCTTTCTGGAGACTTAACAATGACAATGGATGATGTTGAACTTGTCGGAGTCAAACAACACGATGTGGCACTGTCCTGTGATGTTTCATTTTTCACAGACAACGAACATGGGCGCGGAGACGTTTCATGTTGGCGATGGCGAGAGTCTTCTGCACGCGAGGGTACCAATCGTAGAATCGACATCGATATTAACGGCGCATCTGAGCGTAAGTCACGCATTGCACGTCGCAGAACGTCCATTGCTGCTGCATTCGACATACCGAGCAGTTGGTGACCGTTGATAGAGACTAGTTGATCAGACACTTGAACACGGCCATCCTAAATATTTTATACTGAAGCTAAAACACCAGCAGTAACATAAAATCATGCTCTGTAACGTTGCCACTTGGATCCTATTAGGAAGAAGTAATAATGATTCTAAATAGGGATTGCTGATTACTTTATCTTAAATAAAAAAGTACGGTAATACTTACTAAAGCTAAAGTACGGTAATACTTACTAAAGCTGCCGCTCCACCTTCGACAATGCTTTTGACGAAAATTCCCAAGTCTCGGCGTTTGATTGGTGCGTTTAAACTTTCTTGACCTGTAGGCGCATTCTTAGCGGTCGACGATGACATTACGTGACCTTTAACACTAAGCCCTATACCTTTAGAGCCAGCTTGTCCTAGTGGTATTTCAAATGTGTACAGTTGCTTCGGCACATCAAAATGTGGTTGTACGGGTGAACTTGGTATTGTGCTAAAGCCAATCTTAGGTACAGATTTAGTATGGTCTGCTGTGTTATTATTTTGATCAACATTTCCGGAAGGCTTTTCGACACAATTTGCACTGACAAAACTCGAATCTTTGTAAAGCTGAATATGGGTTGGTTTCGTTTCAATGTCCCGACCACTTCGATTGCTAGCAGTATCGGTAAGGGCTAAAGAGGGGGCTGCTGTTTGATTCATTGATTCTCGTTCGCCAGATGAATCTTGCGTCATACGTGTCGACGACTGTGGTTGTTGTTCAACCAGAGTGTCAACTTGCCTAGAAATCAGTAGTTTAACTTTTTCATTCACTTTAATTGAACGAAGCATTGCAACAACGTCTGCTTGACCTTGACATGACACTGGAGTATCGTTAATCTAAAATAGGTAATGGTACATCATTGTTTATTGACCACCCAACGCAAAAAAGCCCACACAGTTTCGTTTTTTGCATAAAATAGTCCTTATAGTTCAGATTTTAGTTATTCTGTGTTCTACGAAAATGCCCTCAATGTATTTGTTTGTACAAAATCTACTTCATATTACAAGAGCGTGTTTTAAAAATGTGCCAGTAGCTCTAATTTTATCACATAATTTTACTGAAAATTTGCACATACGAAAACATAGCACAAGTTTGGTATGGTATTGTAGGATACAGTATCACGTAGAATTTAGCCCAGAAAAGATCAGTAAACACGACTGTGCTTGACAGAAAACTTAAAATACCACAATCTACAAAAATTGACCAGACTTAAGCGAAGAGCTGCGTTAAAAGTTTGCAAATTTTAAATGAAAATGCAACCTAGTCGAAAAAATTACCTCAAGAAGCCGGTCACCAGCTTTCAAACGTCCGTCACGAACTGCAGAACCTTTAGGCAAAATGGTTTTAATATATTTAGGTACGTCCGCGAAAGCGGACGATGTCGAAGATGTAGCAATATCGCGCGCAGTGACTGAAAACCCAAGGCCTTCGAGCCCTGAAATATAACATCGGGCAAAAAATCAGCCTACCGTAACTGCAATTTGCAAAACTATAGACAAGAATTAATACGACTGAGTTAAATATTTAAATTTTTAGTATATGTCGTGAAAATATGGATGCTTGTTTGTTCTAACTACAAAACTCCTGCTATTAAAATCTGAAAAAACAGACAGTCGCCAGGTTTGGGCAAATTATAAATCATAAGATTAAACGTGCAGTTTGCACACATTTATCAATATATGACATATAATTAGAACTAAAATACAATTAGCGTCATCGGTTATTCAAACAGCATCTGACTTTGAGATATTGCTGCTTTTACAACCAAAGTTTTCGTTCTCAGTAATATGACAGTTACTAGTACTTGATAAAGAAACATAAATATATCGAATTATACATAATAAAATAATTTAACCGGTTTTAATTTTTCGGCGATTGCTCTTTTCGTTATTAAAACAGTAAACAAATAGTTGTCACACAAAGTCGCTTCAATTGACCGCTATTATCACGAATCTAGCGAACTAACCTTTTACAAGTTCAATTACAATCTTCTGACCAATCTTTCGCGTATTTGCTTTCTGCAATGATTCTGCTGTCGCTCCGATGGCAGTTGTGGCACTGTGGTTCTGACCTAGTTTAGCAGGTGTTAAAGACGAATCAGAGGCAAAATTTGTGGAACGCTTGGAATCCTTGGCAAAATCAGCATTATTGACGCAAGATGCATTATCGGAACGATCGAACAGACTTGCCACTGGGGAGGAAGATGGGCTAAAACAAAACACTGATATTAAGTTAACCCATAAGTCAAACACACTGAAATAAGGCTGACTGGTTAACAGGTTCGGCAAAAAAGTAGAATCTTTTTGTAGCTTCAGTTATTCTTTACAATAAGTGCTACTTAACACATTTTGTTCTCCACTGAGTTGGATAATGGATACCGTATTTTAGCAATAGCATGTTATTTAAATTTTAAATCACAATGAAACGTATACATTAAAACTGGTACTTATATATTTGCCATTATGTACAGGGGGATTTTTGCAGTGGGGAAAGTAAAAAGTACCCAAAATTGGCGTCAAGCACTTCAACAACATCCACAATTGATTTTGTGAATAAGAATAATTATTTTGTTCACTTGTAATACGACGACATATATAAATAGTACAAAATAGATTATCTAACTTGAACAGCTCAATTACCTAGCTAGCTGCTGTGCAACTTCCCGCGCAAATCCGTTAAATAATGGCGCGCGCCTATTGCTTCCGCCACAATCAGACTGAGCCCGATCTTCCGATACTGCCGTTCCCTGCATATTGACCGAAGAATGTGCTTTAACACGAACAACTTGCAGCGTTATCCATTCTCCAGTCCCTGCCAAACGATTTAGCCAATCTTTTGCTCTAAAAATATGAAATTCAATCACATATCACGTTTCTCAAGAGATTGCGAACCTAACATCTAACGTTGTAAGATGAAATTCCATATACGTGCGATACATACTTCAATTATACGAAAGAAACAATTCAATAAGCAATTTGCTGCTGGAAATTATTTTGTACTTACATGGGTACTCGGATTGGCACGAACTATGTCTCCTGGTCCACTTAGTTCTGTCACTTCACACAAATTAACAGTAATAACAGTAATTTTGCTAATAAACAAGAGTGTTACTGAAGCCGGATATCCAATTGCCTTCTGAAACTCAGGTGCAATATTGTTCCTACTTAGTACGCTTGATTAATGTAGCAATAGCTCTCAGACAGCTATCACACGAAAAGGAGAACAATAATTTAAAATGAATCATTATTAATGCGTATTGTCGAACAAAGTTTCAATGTCTCATCGGGAGTGGTTGCTTGAACACGAATAGACTGTTGTGGATAGATCACATACTCTTCAAAGTTTATTTGCCCTTCAATAAGCTGGCCATTCACAGCTGTAATGCGATCGTTGCGACATAATTGATCTTCCCCAGCACAACGCCCGCCTGGTTCCACATGATCAACGATTACTCCGGAAAGCCTAGAATAAATATTCGCGCTACTTAAAAACACCCCAATTCAACTAAACTTCAAAACCCCTTTGAAAAAACAATCAATAACACCGGTCACCAAGTGAAGTATGCTTTCAACTTTCTTTACAACAACCACAACAACAACAACAACGTGGCCTACTAAACATACATACAGTAAAAGTTCAAACGAAAGTTACACAAATACAAGAGTCGAAAAATATTAAGCATCGAACCCCAAAAACCAGCGAACATTTTTTACGATATCACATAACTTACATTTTCGTCCCTGAGTAAGATGGCAATAACTGTATACCTAATGGTTCGCCGCGCTGACCAGGAGGTATTTGAATTATTGCAGTTTCAACGACACTGAAATATAGTGATATAGCATAACGCGCCTCTGCAATAAGCTAACGTAGAGCTCATGTTTTGGTAAAACGGCGAAGCATAAATGTCTTATGCTAAACCATCATGTGTTAAAGAAATCATTTTACCAGCTAAAATTCTGCATCTCTTCTAACGTCAAAAAACCTGTTTCCTAGATGCTAACATTACTGTAGTATAACTATGGAGTTAAGTATTTGCTAATTACTTAACCAGGTTTCCGTTTTTAAATCCTTTTATGTAAACACTTAAGACACTGAAAGTATCGGACATGGAATGGTACAGACTAACAGTTCTCAGTAAAATGCGACCGCTGGTGTAACTGAGATTGCTTTTGTGCACAGCTGATTTTTAGAACCAAAATGGAAAAATAAAAAATTCATGCCTGTGTTACAGATACATAAAGGCCCCCCGAAAAAATAAAGGGACTGTCAGTGGTTCCTTTGTGTCGCACTTGCACAAAATTAACATTTTATTGTTTCTGTTTAGAAATTTAAGTATTTACTTACGACGGCAATACATAATCGTTACCGTTTTTCTCTTTAAACACAGGCTAAAACAATACATATATAATTCACCAACTTGACTGAATCGGACGTTGATGACAGCCGGCAGCCAACTGGGCTTAAACTTCGTTCAGAATCCTCATCTGAATCGTGAGCTTGTATTGAACGCCCTGAAGTTGTTTGTGAACCAATTGATGGACCAGAATGTTGCTATAAAGGAGACACAGAATATAATAAGCACTCAGAAAAATTATTTACAAGACACATAGCTGAAAAATCAAAAATGGAATTCGTAGTCAAGTTTACAGAAATTGTACTAGTTCATCATTAAATAGAACTATAAATGAACAACTGCGGATCTTACCGCCACAAACTTCCATCAACTAAAAATATTTTGAAATACCAGAAATTGTTCAATAATTAATATACGGTGCTTACACAAACTACCAGTTCAAAAATAGCAAAATATAAACTATGGGTTCAAACTAACCTCTCTGAAAACAAAGAGAGCCCTAAATACTGAACTAAACGAGACATTCCCACATCCAAAAAGCAAAACTATTCAATTCAACTCTACGCAAAATGTTAACCCCGAGCATAAACGAATACAACACACCTGCCAATATTTTTCTTCCGCTCTTTCTGCAGCGTCAAACCACTGGTCAGTAAAAACAGATTTCTGCTGTGTTACGTTCCTCGAAAATCGGCCAGCGTTACGCTGAAGAGATTGTGTTGCATTCGAGCTCTGAACACACAAGAACGAGACAATATTTTAATCAAAGTGACGGTTACTTTTACTGCAGAATAACGCAAGTCCTCACATATTCTACGATATGCATGTTTTATCTGCCACAATTGAGCCCAGTTAAAACTCCCTCAAACATACAGACCCTTTTGTAAAATTGTCCATTACCAATCAATCGACGTATCAAAGCAGCTCACCTTTTCGTACTGTCTCATCTTTGATGAACCATCATTTTCTCCATGGGACATTTTCGTTCCACTTTCATTATTTTCTGTCTTTCCCGTTCCAGATTTGTCATCTAGCTGTAAATCAGGTTGTGTTGCCCACCTGCGCTGAGCTTGTTGAGGCGATTGCTTTTGAAACATTACACCACCAACTCTATGAGACATAGGCGGAGATGATTCCGGTCGGGAAGGTATTTCATTCCGGACATAACGAGCTGAAAATCAAAAACTTCATTCGCATACATAACAGATTGTCCCATTTTCATCACGAACATACTGCTGATCACCGCAAATAATAAACCACTTAAAATGACCCATACACATCTTTATACAATTCTAAAATGGTGTAAAAACAACGAGAGTATAATTTCAAACGACAAACTAAAAATGGCCAAACGGCACGTCATACAAATCACAATCAAACAAATTACGTCATGAAGCATTTTCATGTTTGTGTAACACCGTTTAACTGCAAGTGATAGGCCCAGAGCGGTCAAAGCGCCAGATCTGCTGAACAAAAACTTTATGTAGTAGCACGAAAAATTATGAACGAAACATACCAAATTTCAAGGCCCACCATTCGTTGTTTTCACACTACCAGACACTTCACCAACTGGTGATAGGTTCTACGCATATTTGAGAATACAGGCCCTAAACTATATTACCTCTTGACGTATTCGAAGTATTCAAAGCGTGTGACGCTGAAACCATCTGGCTAGCACTAACATCGAAAAAATACGATTGGCTCATCGCAGACAGACCTCTACTATTTCGTTCACTGCCAGCCAACTCAAATTCACGCTGGCTACTTTCCGAAGTCGATTGGCCGCTTTTACATCCGACAGGTGCGTCAAGGTTCGGCAACGGAGCAATTTGTTTTGACCTGCGATCCCCGGATCCGGATAAATATTGACGTCTGCCAGACGAGTCGTACCCACTAGACAAAGACTGGGTCATGTGTTGGGATCGCTCACCGACAGCATCATTAGGCACAATATCTTTTGGCCAATTTCGAATAAGTGAAGCTTCAGAATTTGGAATATTCTGCGCTATCAGGTGTCGACCGCCACGACCACCACTACCACTGTTAAGCGACGCTATACCGATTGACGCAACGCTGCTGTTATCATCAGTCACTGATCGATCTGAGTTACCCCAAGCGCTAAACCTTAAACACGTAAGAAAGAATGTTCAGAACCACTACTTTCTAAATTATTAAAAATACCTTCAAATTTTCAAGCATAACAAGTTGTATATTACATGTCTAAACGCTCCCGATTAGTTCCAAATCGAAGACAGAAAGCTGAACAAAACCGCCTACCGAAATTCTTGTAGAAACCCATTACCTTTCCAAGCAAATCAACTACTAGTTACTGATCAAACCAAATGCTTTCCGATAGCTTCAAGCCTAAAACTATTCTTAATAACTTACCGCCGAAATCTTGACGCGGTACGTTGGTCCACATCTGAGATTTTAATTTTGTCGTGGCATGCGTCAGGCTCTTGTGGGTCACTCAAAGGCACCGCAGTTTTCTGGCAGCCTTCAGGAGACGACGTCAAGCACGAAGTAGCCGTTCCTACGCTGGAATCATTTGAATGGCCACACGTAGTTCCACGATTAGGCTGACTACGATAACCGGCCGAGTTCAACAATTCAAGAGGCGACAGACCAGGTGCAATGACATCCGTACACATAGATGTTTGCGAACTCGAACATTCTGGCTGTTGGTTGTCCGCTTCGGAATATGAAGCAATAACCTGAAAGGTGAAATCAGCTAAAATAACAAAGGAAAAATCATAACATACCATTTGGAACATTACAATTTGCCACAATACCACTGTAAACAGTAAACATTCAATTCAATCAACAAATATGCTAGAAAAGTTCTCTGCTCACTTTTTAACTGATATATATTAAACATACCTGTTCGTTATCATCAGCAACGTCGCATACACGGTCGTCCGGATCAAGAATGCCTTGTGTCGATCCAGCACGTAAGCAATGCACTGTCACCAAATACTCAGGATTCTAAAAGTAGTTAAATACGTACGTGGGGCGACACATTCCAGCTTCAACATATATGGATATTATATACTGAGGGTTCGTTATTGAGGAGAGATGCGGGCCCCACTTACCACGAGCCACCCCCCTTTAACATTTTCCACACGGTTCAGCCCCCAGTCCAGATTTCTCCTTCCGGTTAACTTTACATTCCTTATATTTTTGCAGAAAAACATCAGTATGAATTAAACATATATACCCTCTTTTCTCGATCATATGTCTTATGTATTTGATATGTCTATTTATATGGTTATTTTAGACAATGTGGTTATTTGTAGGCGTAACTAAACAGTGGTTAGTGCAACTAACGCTTTATTGAAAATTCAGCAACCGCCCCCACTCAGAAATTTGCCCCCCCCCCTCGATAAAAACCGAAGAACCTCCGATTGATGCTACCACTCCGCCGCGACCCAGCGAATCATATATATATATATATATACATATATATTATATATACATATATATCAGAGTTCCAGCCAGAACAAAAAATTTACCACAGCAGGAACCGGAATTGCAAATAGTTTTCATCAACAAGCGACTGGTGAACTTTTTAGAAAACTTGCAAAAAAATGGCTTGAGCGAATTTTCGAACATTTCATTGAGCGAAGCTCGGAGTTTCAAAAAGCGTTTTATGTTTTGTACTCTGGGGTTGAAAGGAGGACGTCCGTCCGTCCGTCTATCCGTCCGAAACGAATCTCAGGAACGGCTGAACCGATTTTGATAATTTGTTTGAAAGCCAATTATGCTGGGGTGTTAACCTCGCATTGGGGTTTAAAATTTGAAGCCGTTTATTAGCTACAGGCTAATTTGCATAATTAATTAAGCCTAAATTACGACTTTCTACATTATTTCACTAATTATTACAGTTAGAAGCAATCTAATTTCAGCATTAAACGGTCTTTGGGCACGAGGAATCTGCATAGACTGCTTACAAACATTCAAAACCGATAATTGAGTAGTTAGCTAATAGACAATTTGCATATTATTAGCATAGTTTATAAGCCTAAATTGCCCCCCCCCCCCTCGATAAAAACCGAAGAACCTCCGATTGATGCTACCACTCCGCCGCGACCCAGCGAATCATATATATATATATACATATATATTATATATACATATATCAGAGTTCCAGCCAGAACAAAAAATTTACCACAGCAGGAACCGGAATTGCAAATAGTTTTCATCAACAAGCGACTGGTGAACTTTTTAGAAAACTTGCAAAAAAATGGCTTGAGCGAATTTTCGAACATTTCATTGAGCGAAGCTCGGAGTTTCAAAAAGCGTTTTATGTTTTGTACTCTGGGGTTGAAAGGAGGACGTCCGTCCGTCCGTCTATCCGTCCGAAACGAATCTCAGGAACGGCTGAACCGATTTTGATAATTTGTTTGAAAGCCAATTATGCTGGGGTGTTAACCTCGCATTGGGGTTTAAAATTTGAAGCCGTTTATTAGCTACAGGCTAATTTGCATAATTAATTAAGCCTAAATTACGACTTTCTACATTATTTCACTAATTATTACAGTTAGAAGCAATCTAATTTCAGCATTAAACGGTCTTTGGGCACGAGGAATCTGCATAGACTGCTTACAAACATTCAAAACCGATAATTGAGTAGTTAGCTAATAGACAATTTGCATATTATTAGCATAGTTTATAAGCCTAAATTCGGACTTTTTACAATATTTCACTGATTATTAAGGTTAAAAGCAATATAATTTCAGCAATAAAGGGTTTTTAGGTGTACGAAATTTGAATAAATTGTTTACAAACCTCCAAAACCGATAACTGAATAGTTAGCTAATAGCCAATTTGCATATTAGCTTAACTGACAAGACAAAACTAGGACTGTTTAAATTATTTCAATAATTATTAGGGTTTACTGAACGTTTTTGGGTGCGAGGAATCTGAATGAATTGTTGACAAATGTCTAAAACCGATAATTGAGAAGTTAGCTAATAGATCATTTGCATATAAGCATAATTGATATGCCTAAATTAGGCGTTTTTACAATATTTCACTAATTATTAGGGTAGCATGCAATCTAATTTCAGCAATAATGGGTTTTTGGGTGCGAGGAATCTGAGTAAATAGATAAATGATGCAAAATTTTTATACAACATAACACAACAAGTAGGCTTAAAATTAAAATGTAGAAATTCGGATTCCGATTGAATTTGCAATCGAAATCGGAACTCGTTTTGAATCGGAATTCCGATTGCACCTCGATATATATGTATATATACGTATGTTTGTTTACTAAATATCGGAGGTTCAACATCAACTGTATAAATTTAAGCAATCAATCGAAATAATTTTCCAAATATATACAAAGTTTTTCGAGCTGTTAATTAATATAAATGAACAATTTGGAAGGAAAACCGTTAGGATTGCGCTATACTTTTTTGTGCCGGACGCCGCCGTGCGCGGCTATAGGTTGCTGACAAAAATATTGGCAAAACTTATTTGGTGGCGTACGACAATTTTTAACAACGCAACCCTTAATTGCAAAGCCAACATATGAATCGAGTTTTTGCTGAAATTCCGGAACGACCATAAAAATTTAGCAAGTGGCCCTTGCTAAATATGCTTTATGCAATACGTAGTTAACTACAGCGTTGGTTGCTTGTTCAGTACAAAAGACACCTCAGTAACAACTATGCACAATTATGTGTAGCAAATGAAGCAACACTAATCTTCCAAATATGTACGGCATATAATTGTTTACACAGATTTATTTTGGAAATCTACTCATTAAACTTTACAGCGCTTCAACAATCATACTTATAAAAAACTTATACATAACCGATGGTGTATAAGTGCATATATACCTATTAGTCAGTGAAAAAATATATACTTAGGACTACGTACGTATGTCGTAGGCCAATCTGCTGCTCAGGCGAATCTGCTGTTCAGGCCAATTACTATGTAATTGGCACAGGACAATCTGCTTAGTTGTTTGTCCTAGGCTAAACTGCTATTGACCTAATAGACCAATCAATAGGGATCGGCCGGATCCGAGATCCGGAACCGGGCCGGGTCTCTGCAATTTTTAAGATCCGGATCCGAGATCCGGATCTGGCCCGGGTCTCTGCAATTTTTAAGATCCGGATCCAAATCCGGATCCGGTAAAATAAACTACCGGATCTCCGGATCCGAAATTTGATATGCAAACAAAAACATACCAAAATTGGTGTATGTATTTCAACTATGCGTACGTAATCTAATAAGCACTGTGTGAGCATTAATGCTCTGTTGGAATGTCAGGTTAATGACATCCACGTGGAGACCAGTGTTGTTGCGGAAGAAGCAACAACCATATAAATTTTAAAGACTTCTTTTTTAGTTGCTGCAAGTATGTTGACTAATTTTGCAAAAGAATCAGTTGAACTTTTTCTATTTTATATACATTAGGTATTGAAAAATTATCCAGCTAGTAAGATCCGGATCCGGGCCGGATCTGCATTTTAAGATCCGGGTCCGGATTCCGTTCCGGTAAATGCAAAACTTTGGACCCGGTCGTTCCCTACCAATCAAATTTGTTTATTTGGATTGGCGTAATAATGTTAACCAATCAGCGTTGGTTGCACATCACTGTTGTTTTGCTGCATCTCACAATAGCTTTTTGGACTAGGCCAATTGCGATTGGCATGAATAGCAGATTGGCCTACGAGATATATAATTGCAGGAACCAAAATTGCACTCAGGTAAATGATGAAGAATCGAGTTGTATAATGCTAATGCTACGTATATACGTTTTATGATATGTATATACCAGGGTGCGACCGGATCATAAAAAACCGGATACCGGAACCGGATGCTAACCGGATAGTGTGTTTTTTAATTTAGCACGTTAATGCGTCAGTAAATGTGAATTTATCTTTAATAAACGGAATATTGCGTTTATATAAGGAGCGTGTCCTAATACTTGAAAATAATTGTGTAAAACTGCAAATAATTATTTTGTTTCGATAATAAAATCCGAATCGCTGCCTTAATCATATTCCACCGAAATCCGGTATCCGGTAGGTATATACCGGATACCGAAACCGGATGCGGGTTTTCTACCGGATAGTAAACAGGAGCCGGATATCCGGTCGCACCCTGGTATATACTATGAGCAGGATGCAACCACATTTGGAAAATACCGTTAACGGAACCGAAAAGGGAAAATAATACCAAATTTTGTGGTTTGTTTATCAACGTTCGACATCATCACGCTTCTGAGCATCATGTACAACCGGAATTCCGATTCAAAACGAGTTGCGATTCCGATTGAACAATCAATCGGAATCGGAATTTTGATATTTTAAATTTAATCCTACTTGTTGTGGTCTGGGTGCGAACGGATATCCGGTTCCGGTTTAATATCCGACAAAACTGATATACGTATCCGGTTCCGGTATCCGGTATAAACCAACCGGATACCAGATATATATTTACGGTTGTCATGCTGAATATTATAAAACTTATTTTTAAAAGTGAGCGTCTTTAATATCTCGCTGCGATTACATTTCTGGGCAAGTCAAGAAGTTCTAGTTTTGATACGTTTCAGTTACTTTTAACTTAAGTAAGCGAGGGAGGCATTTTTGTATTAAAAATTTCAGTTTATCAGCAGCAATTATGATCGCGCCGATAGGTACCTGCTGTCCTACCGCTTCTAAACCAAAGCTAATGATGATATGCAAAAAGTCCTTGTTTAGGGTTTGGGTAGTTTAGCCTATAGTTAATGAGCGATTTTGATTTTTGAAACCCAATCTGAAGGTACGTATATGACATTCCACGAAGAATTCAGTCAAAAAGTTTATTAAAATTGTAAGCATGTGACACATACTTATCCGTTATTTGCACATGCAATATGGTACAAAAACCACGAAACAAGCATTAGAAAAAGAATTTATTTTGAAAATTTTAATTTTTTTCGGTGAATCAAAAATTGACCGAGACCGTACATTTCTATTTCTTGACCGGTCTCGGTAGTCAGGTCTCGGTTTTAACCTACACCGTCCATCCCTGGTATCAAGTCGAAATAGGGTGGACGGTGAAGGGACGGCCTTAGTGAAAATTGGGGCATGTAAGCATAACCTATATATACGTACAATACGTACATCTAAATCGGCAAAACAATTATCTGAAGCTACTAATTATATAATTTACGTAACCTATGCACAAGCATATATACGTACTATGCAAACTATATCTGTTATGGCTTTATCTCAACGATGCGAAGATTATACAGTTTTGAGGTACGACAAAATTAAATATGGCGTATACCATTTACCACACTTGCAAGCAAGGTGCAACCGGAATTCCGATTCCGATTAGAATTCCGATTCAAAACGAAACCTCAGAGCTCTCGCTCGCGAGTCAAGCACGCTACCCATTACACTACAAGACCGATATTATATCTTTCTTTAGTGCTACATCCCACACTAAGAACATACTCATATACACCACGCATGCCAACATTCCTCCTTCTTTAGGCGGCCGTTCCAGACCGCGAATCCAAACTTTTCCAAATCCATGGGCTTGCTATTTACAACGCCAATCTCGGTACGATCTCCATGTCAGAACTGTACGGTCAGAATGACCTCTATCTTTGAAGTACTGAGAATACATGTGGTTGTGTCTATACAGGGAATCGAATCCCAGAACTCTAACTACCACTCGGCCGATATTATATCTTTCTTTAGTCCTACATGTGCAGAGTATGCGTGTCTTAACAATACACAAGATATGCACATACACATGTCACATATACACCATCCATACGTATATACTCTTCTTTTCATCAACATTCAATTAAACTTTGTTTTTTTGCTCTACACACTCACTTTTGTAACTGCTTTCCGGTATCGCGTAACAGCTTTACCAATTAACTCTGATACCCGCATTTGTCCATCTCCACATGGGACAACGACGCCCGTTGAGCCAAACACAACCGTTACCTTCATACGGAAACCTAGGCTAGCCAACACAAACTAACGATCAGCTTTACGAACGGCAAACAACGTGGCTGCCAACATGAGTTACAATACAAGTTTTAAATAATTTAAATATAGTTATGTTCACTCGACTGGTTATAATATAAGCTTTGACTGGATTACTCGTAACGCTGAACCAAACCATATTGTTCAAGTTTTTAATTTTTGCAAACTTTTGGAGTGTTAAACACACTTCAGTGCATTTGATCAAAAAATCACAGGTAGAAAACATGTTAAAACAAAAACATCCGTAAAGTAGTTCAACGTTACTGACAGCTGAGTACTGGTAAGAACACGTATTTAATATTTACAAACAGTTGGTAAATTACGATGATATTGCCATTGGTAGAGTGTACCAACTTAGCTAAGTATATGTATAATACGCATATCGAATGAGTACTGTTCGGAGACCAAAAATGGGTACACCATTTAACACCTGAAAATTGAAGCAAATGTTGTTAACTTGTTAACTTTAGCAAATATTTGTAATGTGTTGTCACATTGTTTTGTTTTACCTTATTTTGTACGGGAGCCGGAGTCGGAGGTCGATTTTCCGCGGGAGCAGGAACCGCAGGCAGGCCCACACCCTGACAGATCGTTACATCAGCAAAAGTGGTCCGTTACGTGCGTACCAGTTGCACCGCCGACGACGATCTTCTCAGCTCTATATTATGACGAGGAATGACAGGTTTTAAAAGAAAACCAGCAAAATTGGCAGCCATGTTTCAGGCAATAGGTCTGCGTTGTATTTTTAACCTAAATGAAGGCAATGCCAATTTTTCTGTAGTAAAATCTATTATTGGGCTAGTTGTGAGCTTTTACCGAGAATTGCATAAACTTTATTGAATTTTCAGCCTGAACGATGCAAACACTGCGGCTAGCGGTTTGTGTAATGTGGCAGGCAACAGCTTTAGCACCAATTCTCTTGCTATATAAAAACTGTTTTTAATATATGTGTAATCGTATCGTGGAGTAGTTTCTTAATGCTTTAAGATACATGGCTAGTGAATGGTAAATATCCATGGACATACGCTAACGGTTGCGATGCTCAGTGGTTTAGAGTGGCAAAGTGATTGTTGTCAGTTTAGCAGTTCTACTTTCCTCAGCCTTTTGCAAGTGGGTGGCTGAATGCTTGGTCAATAACAGGAATTTCAAACCGATCCGTTGATAAGTATGGTCTGTATTTTTATAGATTCTGAAACAGGAATTGTATAGATTCTCGACTACTTACTGGTTAGATGCGCTCTAAAAACATACTGCTCAGCTAGTTTTAATGACTAGTAATACGAGTAAACAATACAAAATATACAATACCTATTAGTATTACACTAAATATTACCTAACGGTTTTTAACGTTTCTGGAATTTGCTAACTTTTAAACAGGGGCCCTTCCTCCAAAAATTTAATACAAATCAGAAAGTCCAAAGTGACCGCTGTTCGTTGGAAATTTGAGTAAAATTGTTTAGAGACAGTTGGAGTTACGGGCCAGTAAATTCGCAGCCTGTTACAAATCGACATAATAGCACAAATTATTCAAAATGGCGAATGTCGGTATATATGCACGTAAGTGTCTTGCCGTGCCAGTGCACATATACCGGTATAATAAGTTGTTGCAATGACCGCGTAGTGTAGTGGTAGCTTGCTTGGCTTGAGCGCAAGAGGGCCGAGGTTCGATTACCGGCGTGGTTATTAGCAATACTTTAAACAGGGGTCGTGCAGACCGTTAGTACCAACAACAAACTACGATATTTGTTATCCCAAGAAATTGTTATAACGACCCATGTAGATGGTTACAAATTTGCACAGTAAGTACTACCTAAGTTTTACCTCAGCCACATCGCATCTGGTCTAGTACAGGCATCATATAAGAAGAATGGAGGTACCTTAAGATCCAAGATGTCCCAGATGTTTGGCATCGGAAGAAACTCAAGCACGTAATGGAAGAGTGCCCGACGCTCCAGTAGCATGAAACAGGATGTTTTCCGGTCAACCAGAAGGAAGCAATTTTTACCTGTTACGTGTTGGATTTTTTACGTGTGCATTATACATTCCGGCATTCCGTTGCGTTATACCGACCATGCGACGCTCTATCGTCTACACATTATATGTATCAACCAAGTGCGTCAGGATACCTAGTCATTTACCGAAACTGGATTATTTCTTTTTCTCCGGAGCCAGATGTAATCGGATATACTATGTTAATGTTATGCACTGAACAAAGTGTTTAATTCTTTCAAAAGGATATGTTCATTGAATTAAAATTAACTGATTTCAAGCTTCTTGACTTGACAGTGAGTGCAATAAAAGAATATATACTTTTAATTTTATCGCATAACCGAACCGGGTGTTAACCGAATATAGCATCTAAATTTGTGCACTGTTGGTTGGTAGAAATACAGTCGTGCAACAGTATATATAGTTTACGTAGTACTTAAAATCAATTTTAGTTTGGATTATTCATACAGTTCACTGTCAAAATCTTTTGCTTCTTGGCTTGCCTGGAAATGCTCAGCAAAATGTTAATTCCACAAAGTAATAAGTAGTGGTATGATATTCAAAACCGCAGTAAACAATTGCCAAACCAGAACTCGCTTACGTGGATTATGAAAATTAAAATACAGCAGATAAAGTGATACCTATCTCCAACTAAGGTTATTTCACCAATAATGTTACAAAAAAGAAAATTAAAATGAATTTTTCGGTGGCATGTATTTCTTATTTTTCGGTAGTTTTTTCAAATCCCGGTTCCGGTAAATTATAATTCCGGTTGCACCCTGATACCAGGCGTAGTGGGACTACATGTGTTGAGCGAAGCTCGAACACACTTAAGCAATTAAGCTAATATACAAATTAGTTATCAGCTAAGTTGCTAACTATTCATTTATCGGTTTTGGGGGTTGTAAACAATTTATTCTGATTCCTCGTACCCAAAAACCCTTCAGTAACCCACATAATTAGTGAAATGATTTAAAAAGTACTAATTTAGGCTTATCAATTAAGCAAATATACCAATTAGCTACTAACTAACTGTTCAATTATCGGTTTTGAAGGTTTGTAGACAATTTAATCAGATTCTGCGCACTTACAAACATTTTACTGTTGATGTTCGATTGTTTGTAACCTTAATAATTAGTGAAATATTGTAAAAAGTTCTAATGTATGCTACGTATGGTAATATGCAAATTAGCTATTAGCTAACTATTCAATTCGCACCCATAAGTCCTTCACTGCTGACATTAGATTACTTGTAACCCTAAAAATCAGTGAAATAATGTAAAAACTCCTAAATTAGGCTTAACTAATTATGCAAATTAGTCAGTGGCTAATTAGCTGCTTCACAAAATCGGTTCAGTGGTTTCAGAGATTCTCTTCGGACGGACGGACATCCACCTTTCGACCACCGAGCACAAAATATAAAAAGCTTCGCGAA
Source organism: Enoplolaimus lenunculus (assembly GCA_030248215.1). Classification (NCBI taxonomy): domain Eukaryota; kingdom Metazoa; phylum Nematoda; class Enoplea; order Enoplida; family Thoracostomopsidae; genus Enoplolaimus; species Enoplolaimus lenunculus. The sequence goes on from JASANG010001733.1 coordinate 382,107, forward strand.
ACTCCGAGCTTCGCTCAGTAACACATGCAATTAATTTACAACCACTACAACAACCCTAGATAGCTTTATATTTTGTATATATGTATATATGTACGTATATATAATATACAGGTTTTTATTAATATATTCATGTTTACTTATATGTGATATGGATAATAGAGCAAAGACAGCAGAAGATGCTCAACACCCGCCGCTACCCGATGAACTAAAAGTTTATAACTTGCAAATTGCTGGACATCGGTTTAATTCTAGACATGAATCGGACCGAATGTGTAAGTCGTCCTTTTTGTTATTATCATTTAGATTTGAAACAATACATGTGCGTGTAAGCTACGTATTTGTTAAACACGTACAATGCAAATGTTGTCAGTTACACGTGCTTCAATTTTTTAGGTCTTCTTCATAACCCACGCCGCCATCTAGTATTAAAACCGTTTCAAAGGCATCCTCGCGGCGATCGCGAAAGGTGGTTTTATGAAACCGTTTGGAACAAATCATATATCAGTCAAATTGGTTGTTCCGATAACCAACATGATTCAAAAACGATACCGTCCTCTCGAAATCCGTCTATAACTAAACTCAGAAACAAATGTGATGCGGGTAACGATAACTCAGCCTCGGGTGAGACGAAAGACGATCTTGCATTAACTGAGTTGCAGCAATTCATTCCATCGTATCATGGCACTGTTGAATTTCCGAATTGCGTCGTCGTTAATAACGGAAGTGACAGTAGTTCATCAAGTCATGGAATTGATGCCAAATTAAAGCGTAAGTATAAGTGTGCTCTAAAGTTTCTTCTGTTTTGCTGCTCTTTGGCACTTTTTTAATATTGGTAAGCAAACTTTAGCGTACGGAAGCAAATATATGACGGTCATAAATTTTGCCAAGGTTATAGAATACGGAGTCATATATATACTAAAGATACAGTTCAATACACAGAGCCTAAAAACTGATAGTATTACTGCATTACTTCGTTATAAACCCGAAGACTTAAACACTAACATTCATAAATCTTTTATATGTAAACATAATGTACGTAATACGTATATTTGCCCAGTATTATTATTAACCCGCTATAGGAGTGTTCTTTAGCGTTGTGTTTACAGCTTTTCGGCTGCTGGGTCTGCTTGCTGGACCTAGAGAACCTCGCATTTGCGCCCAAGGTAAAAAATATACCCATGCAACATTTTCGGAACAATCATAGTGCGAGCTAATTATATTAAACACAAACGCAAAAAACGTAATAGTTTCCTGATCACAGATCAGACGCATTAAGATACACCACCAAGTAAAACTGATCGCTTTACGCTTACAGTTGACTGCAAAGTGAAGAAAGTGTTGTTTTTCAGCTGTTCGGCAGGATTTACCGCTTGTTTGCTACGAAGTCTATCACCCGGTTCCAAATAACTACGTATATATAATTACATATATAGTCAACCTGCCAAATACAAAATTTTAAAAAAGTAGCTCTTACTGATTTTTCTTTTGTGGTCAAAAAGTTTACTATTTTTCTACGTTGCACTTCAATTCAACACAGACAAAAACGCACGCTTGTTTGTTGCTGTTCTTTTGCACTAGTTAGTGCTGTAAATATATTCATTTAGCAGTATTATGGCTCGTATCAAGTTTAGCGAAACTTCGAGTAACATTTTTAGCTAGTTTTATGAGTATCATTAATTTTGCCAAAATTGTACACTGAAGAAGTTGCATTAAAATATAAAAAAATTTAGTTGAACATGTTGGCGAAAAGGTATTTATTTTTAATGATGTCAAACGTATTTCGTTGCAAGATTAATGATTATATCCGTCTTACTATTCTGTTCGTTTTTAATTTCGCTCCATTTTTAGGCGGGCCAATTCGTTATTTGCAACTCGAAGATCTCACCAAATATTTCACTCGTCCGTGTGTTCTTGATGTCAAAGTAGGCCGCCAAACGTGGGATCCTGATGCGTCGGCGACAAAAATCGCGTACGAACAGAGCAAGTATCCACCGCTACAATCGTTAGGTTTTCGTTTTTTGGGAATGAAACTATATGATGTCTCAACTCAGCGTTACGTGACCCGTGACAAGCGTTGGGGGCTTAGTTTGAGCGAAGGAATGGTGCTTGAAGGTTTGTTATATACGTTTAATATTGGATCTTTTGTTTGTTTCGATTTAGAAGTAAAAACCTGTGTATTTTTGGTTAAAGGTATCCTTATCAGGGATGTGCATTCTCGGTCTCTGTAAGTGTCGGGATTTGGCTGTTTTATCATTTTGATAAACGCTAAAGGAGCGTTTACTATTAATAGAGCTTAATAAATATCCTGGCAACTTTATATTTTTGTATCTATGTTGGTCAGAGTATTTTTGCTGAAAATAAAATTTTTTGCGGTATTTTTTGTGTTTAATATTATAAATTCTGAACATATGCAAGATTTTTTGCCAGAATGACACAGAAGTGCGAAAAAATATTAAACAATTTTGTTAGAAAAAATTTTATTTTTATGCTCGGTAACGGTAAAAATTGACCGAGACCGAGACCAAACAGTCTCGGTTGTCGGGTCTCGGTGCCAGGTCTCGGTTTTTGACCGAGACCACACATCCCTGCTGTTCTGCGGGTATTTTTCCATAATATTAGATTCAAAATCGATCCTAAATATGTTGGACATAACGTGACAAAGCGGAGACCTTATAACCATGACCGAGACCGCACATCGCTGCTTCTTATGTGTATATTGGCGTAAATAGCGGTGTTAGGTACAAATTAGAATAGAACGTTGTGGAGAGCTATTTGCAAAGTGTTGTGAGAAGGAACTCAGAGTTAGGTGCCGGCTGTTTTCTCATACTACTGAAATAACCAGAGTTCTCTAAGATTAAAACTTGTTTTATTGCTTGGAACACATTAAAAATAATTAACCTTGTTTTCATAACTTTCACATCAATGCTGCATGTGCACTCGCTGTAGAGCTTCTTTTATTTTTAAGTGTTAACAAGTTAAAAACATCCGTTGTATTTCAGCCCTTTCACAGTTTTTTGGTGTTGATGTGCGTAAAGACTCCGCGTATCTTGTCAATTGTGTACTTTCTCGACTTCGCGCTATTGAATCATGGTTTACTCGGTACACTCGTTTCAGTTTTTATTCCTCGTCAATTTTGATCATTTACGAGTCTATAGAATCCGAGTGTGACCCGGGCAGCTATGATTTTCGAAGGGCTGCGCCTTCTTCTAGCGGCCAGATCGCACGTGCCAATAGTTGTGTGAGCAATAGAAAGTTAACTTTGCCCACGTCTCGTGGTACCCGGCCTACCAGGAGAAGATCTGAACCGCATGATAGTTCATCACTCGCTATGCTTCGAGATAACCACTTTTCAAAATTGGGTGAAAGCAAAGTGAAGGAACATAGGAAAAGCAGTTGCATTCAACAACATGCCAGTGGTCATTTAGATCTAAAAGGCTCCAGCGAACACAGCTCTGAGGTGGTGTGTGGTGTAGAAATGGCACATTGGTGTAAGACTACACCGGACGGATTTACAAAGAAGCTCCAGGTAGCAGTTAAAAACGAAAACGGGCCAGATATTGAGAATTTGCAATATAATGTGGTTCAAGCAGGCGAAGCTGACCAGGTGATTAATACGGCCGGTTGTGATTCAGATATTTGTGACGATAATGATAGTGGAGTTCATTCTGTGGTGACAACTGCTGTCTTTGGGTGCACTGCTCATGAGTATTCCCCTGAGCAAGTATTGCAACAAACCAGTGACATTGTATCAAGGTCGTCATGTGGTTTTTGTCGGTGTAGCGATAGCTGTGTGAGGTGTTTGTCCAGTGCTTGCCATGAAACTAGCATGAATTCGTCAAAACAACTTGGCTCAAAGCTAGGTCCAGATATTGGTCAGAATACGGCGCATGTCGTGCATCATTCCGGATTAACTCTCACTGCGCAAATTGAAGATGAATCCATGTCTTCTATAGCATCCTCATCAGCTGAGGATAATGACGATAGCGGCTGTTCACCGAGTCCAGGAACGCGAACCTCTGCTTCCGCTATTTCAACGAAGGTAAAAATCAGTTTGCCAGACGGCGGGTATCGGTGTAGTGGACGACGTAGGCGGTGTGATTTTAGTAATGGTAATGATTTCAAAATGGCTGGCAGCGGCGGATCTCAAAAAATGCTTGCTAGTAGTGATGACGATTTTCAGGCAAGCCCAGTGGAAACGATTCATTCGTGTTCCGATATGGCAGCATCTATGAAAGCGTTTGTTGATAATTTTGGATCCTGTAAAGTTTGCCGTCGCTGTGACTGTAAGTCTATTTCTCAGGAAATGTTTGGTGGGAAGCCAGAGCGTCGTGGTGTCAGGGGTAACAGGGAACCTTTAAGGGATCCCTTATTGGACACTAATAGCGTAAGCGATGTTTGTTGTGATTATTGTACTCAGGTTGCCACTCAGTTTGCTCATCACGACACAACCATGATGTCTTCCGACTGTGATAATAAGTCTACTCAGAGTGGGGTGGCAAGCTCTAATAGTGGTGAATTGTTACCTCGTGTGGACGCAAGAATGATTGATTTTACTCATACATTTGAATCGCGAGTGACTGATGAAAATTATTTGTATGGTTTGCGACGACTGATTAAGTGTCTAGAAGCGATCCTGTAGATTTGCACGGATGATGATAGGACATGCAAGTAGAATCTAAGTGATGGTTGCCTTTTTTGTACATACTTGATTGAGTTACGTCCATGTTTTGAGTGCGGCTGTTTTAAGTCTATTTCATAGGTTTTAACCAAAATTATACACGAAATTCGATTAGGTTTTCTGCAAGTTTTGTGTATCTTGTGTCAATATACAACTGGACACTCTTACGGAATTATTTTCCTGTTTTTAACAATAATTTAAACCGATGTGGCTAATATTCGTCTAGTTGCAGGATATATCAAGATCAGTTAACGAATGTTGTTTACTATTAATCTGTGAAACTAAGTATTTATTAACACTGGCTTGTATATATAGCTATAGGTTGTATCTATTTTGTATTGTATGCATAGGCCCAATATGCACGCTATTTGCGACGTATATATAATCTGCGGCTCTTATTCGCTTCCCGCACAGTTTTCAAAATTTTCTGGTCGTAGCTTTGGTTACCCTTGGTTTTAGTTATCGTCTGTCGCCTAAAGCTTGTGAGGGAAGTGTACAAGTTCCGAAGCCAACCTCTATTACGCTTGATTACTTTTGCCTGGTCCTTTGCTTTGCTGGCCAGTTTTTTGTTTACTACGTATATGCGTACTGATGTACTGCAGTATATATGTGCTTTTGCGTAAACAATGTGTATTTAATCACTACAATGTATGTGTGTGTTTTATTATTGCCATGTCTGCGTCGACTGTGATACATAACTGACCACATATTTGCGTTCGTTACTGCGTTTAATTAAAAACGGCCGTACACAATGAGATTCAGTGGTACACAATATTCCCTTCCGAAATTTCATCAAGAGTAACGAGAAAAATAACGCTTTCACAAGCTTTAGAATAACCTGTTAGTGCTGGACTCTACAGTACGAAAAAATTTACTCACTCATAACGCTTTGTGTAACGAAATTGTTAACTAAGGTTATGTAACGTCTCGAAATAAAGCCTGGTCATGATCGATGTAAAAACTGTCGCTCGCAAATCGTCAAAGAAGCTTAGGTAATGACTAGGCTTGTAGTATGCTGTCAGTTACATAATTATTGCTTTTGGTTATAGTATTGCGGCCATTTTTACATTTCGCCACAGCACTCCCTGAGATATTTTATTAGCATAGTCAGCACTAACTCAAACTCATAATAATTAATAATTATGAGTAGCATTGAGCCAGTGTTAAACTAGTATTGTGACTGCGGAGATAAGTTTTTTGGGTGATCGCTATCCAACAAGATAGTACGACATAGTTATATTACGAAAATCATTCATTTTCTAGTGGATTATTACCAAATAGTTTATTACTGCTTGAAAATGTCTAATTGTAGGTAAAACAAGAGACAACAGTACAATGGACTGTTTCTATACAGTCTGCATACATTCTATTCGCCATCTTCATCGCAGTGTGTATCTATTTTGCTTCTCGATTGTAATTTCGATTTAAAAACGACCGACTTGAAAACTTGCGCAGTTTTTAAAATTGATTTAGTGTTTTTGTTACATGTTACCGTAATTGGTTATTGACAGTAGTCAGTGTAAAAAAATGATTGCATATTGTTGTAGTACAATTCCAAAAAAATATTATATATATTTAGTTTAACTCGTTGGGGCAAAATTTGTGAAATTTGCAATTTTTAATTTGCGAACCTCACATTTCGATATTAACTCCGATATACATTTTTAATTTATGTAGTGTCTTCGGGATATTGCTTGACTTAATCGTGGCTATTGCACTTTCTAATATTGCATGTTAGTGGTTGCACTTATAATTGTTTATGTATGTTGCAATGCTAAACGATTTTGGTTATTAGTTTCTCCAAGCAAATAATTTATGCATTACAGGAATACTTGTGTCCTTTCTTCCGACAAGTTTAAGGCTTAGCAGCCATAGCCTGAGCCTAAGATTAATACTTAGCCAAGCTCACGCCGAAGTTTTGTCAAAATCTGAAATTGAAATTACGCGGAAGTATATATACAAGAGCCGAGCGTAGCTAACGGGTGACAGGGGACTCAGTCCTCCCTATAGAAGTATTTTGTCCCCCCTACAAAATTTTCAATCTTGCTTGTAAGTCGTCGAAAACACTTGTAGACTCTTCCTGAACATTTTTTAACCCCCGCTAGCAAGGCGAGCTGGCTACGGGCTTGACAAGAGCTTAAACAACAAAAGATTTAGCAGTTTCTGATTTCGTTTTTCATACGAAGTTATATTTGCAAGAACACTTCATTGTCGCTTCCATTGTGGCTTAGCAAATGACGTTTTGTATTTTTGGAGTATGTGTGTACTAACGGGTTTTTATCTGACATATACACGTTTCTCCGTTGATCTGTTTTATAGTACCTTGTGCATTGCATTCATATACTCGAATGTATGTCAATCTCATAATGTTTTTCGTATTAGTCTGGCGATAGAGTTGATAACATTAGTAGGAATATGAAATGTCTAGAGGTACGTTTTACAATATTGAGAAGATAATGTCAGGCTGATCCTAACATATATATGTTTGGCCCATGTAAAGACTAGGGCCGGAACGTTTTTCTGTGGGTCGGAAATAGAGTTAACCTTAAGCTATAGGCTGGTTTTTTTGTCTATGCTTATGCGAAGACATAAGCTCATTCTTACGCTTAGGTGTAGGCTTAGAAATAAGATTATACTAATGTCACGGCCTTATTCTATACACTTGCTCATATGTTTTAAGGAAGTTTGTTTTCGTAGCAGGGTTATGCCGATTGCCGAGATTAATCCAGAATTCTCGATAAATACGAACTGATGGCTGGTGATAAAGTACTAAATAGCGACTTTGTGGTCGCAAATATTGAGAATAGATGTCACCATTTATATACTCTTTCTTCAAGCTTTTATAAAAAAATTTTATAAAATTTTTATGAAACGTTATGCTGCAATATTCAGTATTTGCGGTACTCATATTTCATTTGTTCATCTTGTAAATATAGTGTATGATCAGGGTGCAAACGGAGGTTTTGGAGCCGAAGCTGGAGGTGAACAAAACTTGACGGAGCCGGAAGTGAGGCGGGATTATGTAGTAAAATTGATGGTACATTAGTTAATTTTAGCCAATATCTGCAATATGTTGTTTAGTTGCTTGTTTAATGCTAATTTTCTGCGAAATTTCGGAAAACGAAACGCGCTAAACAGATAAATTTTGCAAACTTATGCAAAATTTTACTACCGAAATTGCCGGAACCTCCGGGAAAAATTATATCGGAGCCGGACGCAGACCTCTCGTTGTACCCTGGTATGAATAACCTATTTTTCTTGGTTTAATATTTTCAATAAGTAGGAAAGAGATTCCATACATAAGTTTTTGCTTTGTACATTCCTTGCTTTTTGCCGCTTAATAACCGACGTGATGCAATGTTCGATATATATTAAAACTTTTGGGTTAAGTAAATAGAGCTGATGGTAAAGAAATGATTGCGAGCAGCAGTGTGTAACCATAGAAGTTTTTTTACAAACTTAGCAATTTATTAAAGCTTCAAAACTGCCCTAAAGGAAATTGGCCCATGTTACTTTTAGGAGGACCGTCCCGGTTTCTAGTGGGTCTCTAAAAGAGTACACACAAAAAACATTTTCTGATATTCAAGAAATATTTTCTTAAATTCAAGACAGTTATGTCTTAATTTAGACTCCAGACATATATTTCTTGAATGCAAGACATTACTTTCTGTAATTTTTCAGAAATATGTGTCTAAATTTTTAACACTTTAATGTCTTAAATTTAAGAGTCATAAACGATTAAGACGATATTTCTCAAATATAAGACAAATGTGTCTGAAATAAAAGGCATGTTTTGCAAGATTTGTCATGGAGGTTGCGTTGTAAATTGGGAGCTAAGTTCAACCAAATTCACTAACTTTACAACCTAAGATACGTCCAAGACGAAAACTTACGTTGGGGGAGCCTGAGCGCAACCCGAAATATCTTTGAAATTTTATTATTTATATACTGTCAAGAATATAAACGGAGCAGTTTTTTTTACATACATAAAATTCAGAAAATTAGTCTTGAATGTAAGACGATTGTTTCTTGAAAGGAAGAAATTTGTCTAATAAATTGGAAATAGTAATTTCTCGAATATAAGACATTTATGTCAACCATTTGAGACACAAGTTTCTTGAACGTTTAAGGCTATAAAAGTCTGAAATGTAAGACATTTTTGTCTTGAAAATTTAAGAAAATAGCTTAAGAATACGATTTCGCAACGCTTAGGCTTAGGAACGCTTCATCTACGGTTACGGCTCTAAGGCGATAAAATTTGACTTCAGATTTTGTCCTAACATCCCGAAAAAATTCTACCGGAGTCATAGGCAGACATCTGGTTGTACAGTGCTGGGTAGTGAGCTGGCTGTGATAATGCTTGTGTAATATGTATACGGCGGACTCTGATGGTGTCCGTTTTATTACCCGCGGACGGCCATATACCGAAAGCCCATGATTTGTTAGGTCGGTGGGTATTGCTCCGAGACTGTTTCATAGATCGGTCGGGCTAGCTTCGACTGTTTTCGTTTGGTTGGCCGATACAAATTAAGGCCTTTGATTTTAAAGATTAATTTAAGCCAAAGGAATTGTTGCAATAAATTCTATTGAAATCCCAAAATCAAACCACAAACAAGAGCTATCAATTTCACCTGGGACTGTGAGATTTTCGGACGGTAGTCGGGTATAATGGGCCACAATTTTCATAGTAATTTTTGGGATTATTTACAAGGTCAGGTTAAAAGCAATAATTTTGACAACATTCTCAGATATTTCTTCACCTAAATTTCAGTTCACCAGCTCTAGCAGAAAACTTGCTTCAGACATGAAGCTGTATATATAAATACCGGGGGTCTGCCTCTGGCTCCGGCAGAAAATTAACATCCGGCTTCATCTTTGATTCCGGTGCATTTTTTGCCGGAGGTTCCAGCAATTTTGTTAGTGAATTTTTTTCTAGTTTTACTGAGCAATTTTGAAAATAAACTGTCGGAATTTCTTAGAAAATATATCTAAAACCAATATTTTTGACAACGCTTTACAGATACTTGCTAAAATTGACAAATTAAACATTGTTTAAACAACTATCCGTAACTTAGCATCACCTCCGGCTCGGGCAAGTTTTGTTGACCGGCTCCGGTTTAGTTTTGATTCCTGTATTTTTCAACTACGCTTAGCGCACCCTGGCATATGTTAGATTACACCTATGCTTTTGTATTGTAAGAATTTATCAGTCAAGTATACGTTTGATTAATTGTTTGCTTGCACTGCGAGTTTCTCCTGATAACATAGTAGGAATTCAGATTTGAAAACGCTTGCAGTAGTTTTGGATATGCTGCTATACAGAAGAGTTTATCATCTTTCACTTCTCTAGATTGCGTAAATTTGTTGTTACACACTAGAAATAACTTGAAATATTTATACAGGCTCTGCTTCAACGTCAAAGGGGTTGTATTTTTAGTGTCGTCCTACTAAAATATTATCGGTTGCTTAAGTAGCCAATTATTAAGGCGTTCTAATATTCATCTTGGCTTTCTAAACTATATCAGAAAACTAGCGCCTGCACTTGAAATTATTGAACTTTTGGATAAATTTAGTTATTTTTATTCTATATTAAACAATCGCTGCATAAAATGTGATGAAAAACTAATTAATTTTTTTCTTCAATGAAAATGATTCAGATCCGAACCAGGGTACAACCGGAGGTCTGCCTCCGGCTCCGGCAGAAAATCGGCCTCCAGCTCCGGTAGAATTTTTGCCGGAGGTTCCGGCTGTTTCGGTAATAAAATTTTGCATAATTTTCCTAAATTTATCTGTTTAGCGCGTTTCGACTGACTTTTGTCACAATTTTCATGAAAGAATTGCCGAAATTTGGCAGAAACTTAGCGTGAAACCAAACAACATAACAACATTTGCAGATATTGGCTAAAATTAACTAATTAACCTTCATTTTTACTACTTAATTTCGCCTCACCTCCGGCTCCGGCAAGTTTCGTTGACCTCCGGCTCCGGTATTTTTCACCTCCAGATGCACCCTGATCCAAACTATACCTAAGCAAGAAAAGGCGGAGTTTTTGGTACAACTTCCGAATTATCCCCATGGCGTTGTTCAATTGCTCACTCTATTTATTTAACTATATACTACTGTAAAAATAATATCTGTTAGTTGGGTGTAACCGGATATCAGTTTCCGTTTCTGGTAAAAATTTATGTCCGTTTCCGTTATAGAAATGCCAGAAATTTTATTGATTTTTATGAAGAAACTTATATAGTTATAAATCACCTATATATCGCGCAATTTTTCATTACAGATGTGCTACAAAATTGATCGATTTGAAATAAAAGCTACGAAACTCATTCAAAAAATGATAAAAATTTCGTTGCATCCGCTATTATTTATCAGAAGAATTTTAGAAAACCCGGCGGTTGTTTGCATGCTTCAGCCCTTTTTGCGGACAAATAAAAAATGTTTCCTGCCTGTTAGAAATATACTCGTTTCTAATGTGTCCATTGTGTGTTAAAAGCGTTGCAACAACATATCTAACATTTTACTTGGTAATTTTAGTATTACAGTTGTCACTCCGCTTGTGTACGTAGTTGTGATGTATTGGATAAGACTTTTTGCCTAGTAATTTGAGGGACTCATATAAAGTGAACGGCAAATATAGTGCTACTTAAGTACGACTTCAGTTCTTGTTTTATTTAGTCTACTTTGTTTCGATCAGTGCCACTGTGACAGTTCACTGTTGTCTGATTGAGGAATTTTGGAAGCAAAATATATTGCTCCGGGTTCATACTCGAGTGGTTTCGTTGTTTTAACTAAGAATACCTTTTCAACTGGAGTTTAATTGAAATCTACTTTTGCGTTCTTGCTGCTTGCGTATTTTACTCACAAACTTTTTTCCACATTGACGACATAGGCTGTAGGTACGATTTTCAATCAATTCAGTCTCAAACTTTATTTGGCTCTTGACATTTTCTCCCGTACATGCTTAATACACTTTTAGGTAAAGGCTTAATCTTTAGGCTTAGGTCTACGTTTGGAAAGGTTTTGCTGTACTGGCGCGAATAAGAGGGGGTCCCTGTGAGAAGTTTGGGATTTTGGCTAAGTCCTACACCCTGAATCACACCTCTTATTCTGTTCTTTCCCGATGTACGCGTATCGCTCTGATTCAGTGACGTGGCCGGTTAATGTTTACTGCCCCACCCGAATACTTTTATAACACCGATGTAACAAGTAAGGAACAGGTTACGCAATCCAACTTGTGGCCTGATCCGAAATCCTTAGACTATGCCTGTATCTGTTTATTCCAGCCACTGGCTCACAAATACAAATACTTTTACAATCTCCAGAAATAAGTGCAATCCTAACCCCGTTAGAATCACACCCCAGCTTACCAAAGTTCTGAACCGTGCACTTTAACCCCGCAGAAATACGCCATATTTCTGACCAATGTTACCCCGTTAGATTTGGACCAATCCGTTGTAGAATAGTAAACCTAATTCTGTTAGATTTACTAAACTACGAGTTCCCCGGTTTTCCTTATAAATCTCAAGTTCACTATTAACACATAACACCAGTATCCAATACTGGGTAACCCTGAGCGCCCTGCGCTATCCCGATAACAACGAAACACCCTGATTTCCTTCACATATTAGGCCACCGTGGCAATCCTAAACCTAGATTCAACTACACTCCTACTTACCAATGCTTCCGCCTTTGATCGAATTTTCCACACAAAACCAACCCGAAAAATATATAAAAACTTATAAAATTTCCGCAGATAACCAATTTCCACCGCTCGCACTAGCTCAAAAGTTTAGAATGATTCCGGTCCCGGCCACCCTTTTTGCATCTCGACCTAATTTGCACACAGACCGACACCCACAATTGGGTGTCCGCCGATGCCAAATTAGGTCCAGAGTCACCCATCCTGTACAGTACCAACAATAACAACAACAACATAATATAACAACAACTATAACATTTGGCACCCCGCATGTTGGGCGCTAACATAGCCTAGCATGTCGTTATTAGCAGCACTAGCCAAACATATATAAAAACCTATTCAATGGCCACGCAGGGCCCCGGTAACTTTTACATTGCGGACACAGCCGCCATAGCATCGTTTTTATCATTTTTTCGCTTTGTAGCAACGCCTATCCCTAACTTTAAGAGAGACTAGGTGGAGCCAGGGACTCCCTTAAGGTGTGGTTTAAGGTTTGGTTTTAATGCGCGTTTTAGTTTTTACTGTAAAATAAGGTTTAAGAGTGGCAGAGCCACCTACGTCACCCGTTCGGCACAAATGCCGACCTTGACATCGCCATTTTTGCCGTCTCCAAAAAGCGTAAATCCATAACAATACACAATAACAATAATAACAGCAACAACAGCACTTTTTATTTCTTTTTGTTTCTTTTATTTATTTTTACTATTTTAGTTCTTTTTGTCGAATAACAATAACAACCAACGTATGACCCACGACGAAAATTGTCCATGCGTCCAAAACCGTCCCATTGAAACAGCGTTACAAGACAAATAAACGTTTAATTCAACGGATAGTGCAATACCAGATATATATCAGTACAGTAAACGAAGGGCGATGAATGGCGGGTTAAAAATAAATAACAATCCGTAGCCGAATAACAAAGGGACACCCTCTTGAGCGACCAAATAGATATCAGCCCCCCCCTCTTATTCGGGTCACTACTGCACCTAAGCCGTGGGAAAAGTGTTCACAAGTCCATATTTTTGACATATTTGTATTCATGATTATTTAATCAGTAAAGTTTTATGTGCCCTCACGTTAATAGTCACTCTTGATGTATATTTGAGGCAGCTGTACCACTAGGTATTAATCGCTCACTATCGAATATAATAACAATGGCAACCGCAGATAGCAGCGATAATATTGACGGACTTCCGGTGTCCGAAAGTGGGTTTACGCGGTCTGGAATGGCTCAAATTTTGCAAGACGCTTTCAACGAAAACAAGCCGCCGCTTAAAATCAGTGGTATGAGTTTAAATTTCATTTTCATACAGAACAAAATTTATGTTAGCATTTATGGAATAAGATGTGTTAATTTCTCATTAAACGTGTAATTCAAGGACTGTTTATCGCTCGCTCCCGGAACACAAAGCCACACCGCAAATTTAATTAACTGTCAGCCTGACTCAGTTTCGGCTCAAAAACAAATTTGAAATAAGTTTCATATTTATAGTCAGCAACTTTGGTTATCTGGTTTAAACACGGTTTACAATGCAAAATCTTGCATTCGCAATCAAATATAAATTTCAATTGGTCTATTTTAGACATTTTTTCCTTTACAGTCAACGCTCTTCGATGTAAAAATACTTTGGTTGAGTTTAATTAGCCGTGTAAGCAAGAAAACGCTAGTTTGAACAACGTCAGGAATGCTAATGCAGTAGTAGCACGCTATCGTGGTTCAAACTAAAGCTCAAAAATGAACGCATTTTAACGTTGGCAAGACGTTGCGTGCGTTGGAGCGTGTTTTTTAAATGTTTTACATTTTTGAAACGATTCTTTACAAATTTACTTTTATAGGTCGCAGGATTGACGAAGGTGCTGGATATATGGCAATCATTGCACGATTACAAATGGAATGGCCTTCGGATATCGATCAGAAGAATTTGCCGACTCAAGCGATTCTGAAGTCTCCAACGCCGCATAAACTTATGAAACATTTCAAAGAAATGACCGGAGGAAAGGTATACACGACCAATTACTATATTGAAGTGTGTAACATTTTTGCACGCAATAAAGGTTGCGCTGTACTTTTGTTGACGTTTGTCGCCGTCAGTCACCCGTCCGACGCCGTCTGTCATCGTTCATCACCCGTACGACGCCGTCTGTCATCGTTCATCACCCGTACGGCGCCGTCTGTCATCGTTCATCACCCGTACGACGCCGTCTGTCATCGTTCATCACCCGTCCGACGCCGTCTGTCATCGTTCATCACCCGTCCGACGCCGTCTGTCATCGTTCATCACCCGTACGACGCCGTCTGTCATCGTTCATCACCCGTCCGACGCCGTCTGTCATCGTTCATCACCCGTACGGCGCCGTCTGTCATCGTTCATCACCCGTACGGCGCCGTCTGTCATCGTTCATCACCCGTACGGCGCCGTCTGTCATCGTTCGTCACCCGTACGACGCCGTCTGTCATCGTTCATCACCCGTCCGACGCCGTCTGTCATCGTTCATCACCCGTCCGACGCCGTCTGTCATCGTTCATCACCCGTACGACGCCGTCTGTCATCGTTCATCACCCGTCCGACGCCGTCTGTCATCGTTCATCACCCGTACGACGCCGTCTGTCATCGTTCATCACCCGTACGGCGCCGTCTGTCATCGTTCATCACCCGTACGACGCCGTCTGTCATCGTTCATCACCCGTACGACGCCGTCTGTCATCGTTCATCACCCGTACGACGCCGTCTGTCATCGTTCATCACCCGTACGGCGCCGTCTGTCATCGTTCATCACCCGTACGACGCCGTCCGTCACTCGTACGGCGCCGTCCGCCGCGCGACATCGTACGCAAATAAATCACGTACGATACCGTGTAGTGACAGACGGCTCCGCAGGGGCGATGCACGGCGACAGACGACGCCGTACGGGTGATGAACAGTGACGAACGGCGGCGCCGGGCGGGCGACAAATATAGCACAACCCTAAATCAATATGCTCACTAAATGCGGGGTTTACGTTTTATAACAACAGGGCTACGTTTTTTGTGACATTCATTTGGCCTTAGCGATCAATTTTACAATTAAGTTATTGGTATACGGATATGAAAGTGATACGTATTACGGGAGTGCCAATTACCCCTGTCAAATGTTCAATGATTATAATAGCATTATCTCGCGTGATATACTGTGGGTCATTATGCGAACGGTGGTGCCTATAATGTATCAATGTCGCCGACTTTTTCTGCAGTATGACGCACTGGCGGATTTAAATACGGTCCCATGGGCTTATGCCTCCAACCAATGAACGAAATCAAAATTTTCTAATTAAATTTTAGTACCAGCGTTATAATTGCGTCTGCATTCACCATCATTTTGCTCGCGAGCTTTTTCAGGCAATGGTGTTAAATGATCGGTTTTTATTTTAAGGACAAAAATCAGACGGCATTCAAGAAAATACTTCAAATAATGCACAATCGCGAGTGCGATATTTATCAAAAAATTGCACCGAAGTTTGGCGAAAAGTAAGTATTAACTACAATGCGCATTCAACTCTATTCACACGTGCAAGTTTTTGATGCAAAACCATGCATGTACAACTTGCACACGCAAGTTTGGTCACAAAGTATCTTTGACGTTCTTGCAGCTGATTTAATTCGCACTTGTGAATGTGAGAAGTTCGTGATTTTGACTTAAG